>CM053567.1:54712148-54728407 GCA_028646485.1 Cryptoprocta ferox
AGGCCCCTCTACAGGCTACTGGTCTGAATAACAAACCAGTACTGGATACTTTGATTTCTGCATTTCTGCTGCCAGCTACAGGTGGATATAGAGTCAGGGTAGGAAACTGTACAGATCATTTCATTGGAGAAAAAGATGTTTAGTAAAATACACATATACATACATACATTCAGGGAACCGTAGCTTTTAGAGTTGTTTATTTGATGATTAACCGCTATGAGAAAACTCACTAAAAATATATATTGTGTGATGATTTGTAAAATTAGGGCACAGTACTTTGGTCCCAGAAACTTCCAGCCCAAGGACTGCACACCTCCTGCCAAAATGAGGCTGACTTTTCTCCATGCCATGTCTTTCTACACTCCATATACAAATTCTAAAACTACTTGCTCTTTCAAGCCACTGTCAATTTCAAAATTAACTTAATCTAGTCCAGTCTTTTTCCATGAGTTTCCTTGGTGGACATTTTTTTTAAGTTTATTTATTTATTTTGAGAGAGAAAGAGCGCAAACAGGGGAAGGGCAGAGAGAGAGGGGGAGAGAGAATCCTAAGCAGACTCCTCACCATCAATGCAGAGCCCGATGTGGGGCTCAAACCCACTAACTGCGAGATCACGACCCGAGCCAAAATCAAGAGTCAGGTGCTTAACTGACTAAGCCACCCAGGCGCCCTACCCCCTTGGTGGACATTTCTGAGACCTGGGTTAGATGTTATGGTTTTCATTGTTTTTATTATTTCTATCATTTTTTAACATATCTCAGTGAAAGGGTAAAGTGATCCAAAAGTAAAATGTTTATATTTTTTATAGAAAATGATTAGCACAATGTCCATTTTAAATCATTTCCACAAAACCTGAAATGAAGCTGACAAGTGCTCCTACCATTTTTCTAAGGTAGTCATTATAGTGTGTCTCCCTCCACTTTTTAAATTATTATACAACTTAGGTTCTCTAATAACTACTTGAGGGAGTCAGAGATGTGAGACTAAAATTGAGTGCAAGGTTAATGTTCTTTTACTCAGCCTCCATCCCTAATACTCTGCTGATACAGCAATTTTTCATTTTAATAATATAATGGTGTTTTCATTCAGACATATTGCCTACATTAATGCTGTCTTTCCTGATGTCAGCATGTATATTTAAATTGTGCCACACCACGCAGCAAAATATCAGGTCAGCCATGGCTCATTGCAGTAAAAAACAGTACAGAATTGATGGAGAAATTAAATTCCTTCTAATTATATATTGCTTTTTATCTTTGAGAGTCAAACTACGAAATATGCTTTGCATTATTCTAGATTACCCTTAAAACACCTCCTGTAGGTAAATCAACTGATTTGACTTCACCTGGAGAGTACCTTGCTGATAAATCCTGTGTGGCAAGGCACTAGTTACCCCCCATCGCTTGCTTGTTCTTCAAAAGCCCAGGCTCTTAAATCATTATTTAAAAGTTTGAGAAGTGGTGCTCAACCATAAAATACTCTCTCCAGGCACAAGAGCTTTGGGGAATAGCAAAGAACACTGAACCAAGAAGAAGACTTGTTGTCTTCTTATCCAGCTCAGCCAATAGCTAGCTACATGAACACAATTTAGACAACATTTATTGCCATTTTAGATGCTCTAAGTGGCCCCCAGTTACCACACAACCAAATTCAAGCTCCCATTGTGGCCTTCAATTTCAGTCACTCTTCTGCTCCAAATATCTAAGGGGTGACCCTGTGTCGGAGTGAGGTGTCCAGACTGCTGGGAATCCTCAGTCCACCACTGGCCAGCCATATGAACCTGGGCAAATTACTTAATCTCTCTGGGACTCAATTTCCTAATTTGTAAGTGAGAGGTAATAGCTGCCTTGTTAGGCTCTAGTGAGGATTAAGTGAGTTGAAATTGCTATGTCCTTAGTACAGTACCTGTAAAGAGTAAGTACTCTTGTGTTTGTTAAAGAAAAAGGAGTCTCTTCCCAACCTCCACTTAAGACCCATCTGCTCCACAAAGCTTTCCCAAATGAATGTATATGCTTTCAGAATCAATGGACAACTGTTGAGCTGCATTAGCAGCTCAGACACGTCGATGTGTTCAAGGTGTCTGAAAGCAATGAGACTGATTTTCCTCTGATGCTTGATTCACTTCATAGTCACCCTTCATGTTCCTTCTTACATTTCTTTGTTCCCTGTGTATATGTAAGCCTGAGAGATTTTGTTCCCTCTGAAGAATTACTTCTTACCCACCCCACTTCCCCTGGAAAATTTCCATTCCTCTTTCAATACCACCTCTTCTGTGAGGCTTTCCCTAACACCCTCAGCTAGTAAGGCACTCTCTTTTCACAGCAGTTTTTAAATGGCCACAAAATTCTTTGACATTCCTCCCATTGAGAGTTAGGGTCTATATTCCTTCCTCTTGCTTCTGGGTGGACCTGTAGCTGCTTCATTTGCTAGAGTATGTGGCGGAAGTGAAACTAGTGTCTTATGAAGTTGGGCCACCATCTTGTTTGCTGGAACACACTCACTTAGAGTCTGAGACTGCCATGCCTTGAGGAAACCTGGCCATATGGAGAGGTCATGTGTACACACTCTGGTCAGTAGTCCTAGTCATCACGTCTTCCCAAGAGGGATCCCAGACACTGTGGGACACAGACAAGCCATATCTTTCCTATCTCTTCTGTGCTCTTTCCAAATTCCTAACCCACTGAATCTTTGAGAAATGAAAATATGGCTGCCTCGAGCCACTAAGTCCTGGGCTAATTTATTACATAGCAAAATAACTAAAACAATTTTCTATGATTCCAAGAGATTTTGTATAGATCAACATTACAGCACTCAATAGCAGAAAATAATAATTTGCATTTGTCCCACTCACTGTATTGTGAGTTCCACAAAGGCTTTATTCATCTCCGTATGCCAGCACCAAATATTGAGCCTGGCATATAATAGATGCTCACTATATGTTTATTGAATAAATCATTTCTTAGAGAGTACAGATGTCAAATAATGTAGACTTAAATTATGATAGTGTTAAGATATAATTTTAGTATAGAAGCACCAAACGAATGGCAGTGCTTGTATATCTGTATACACGTTTAACACATGCGAATGTATACACCCATTTTGTGTGCATTTGTTCATCCCAGACTCCCTGCCCTTACCACACCAGGGCACCTACCATTTACTGGGCCGTTCACTTCAAGGGATCGCCTAATTTGGACTAGCTTAGAGAAAACTCTTTTTTCTTCCTGGCCCTAAATCGTGCCTGCACATAAAGCCCTTCTTGAAGTCATCCTTGTTAAATTAGTACAGAGCATGACAGGAAGCTGGCCTCTGGCTTCCAAACCAAGAGGCGGTCAGACTGTAAGATTCTTAACAGATTCTTTCATGGGATATGCACACACCCTTTAACTAGCAGTGGCTTGCATATTGTTCTCTATTTTTATTCAGTTCAAGTAAGCCAAGAAAGTGCAGAGTTTTTGTTTTCATTGCCAGCTTTAGCTGACTATATATAGATACGATATTATATGCTCACGTAGACATGTAACATATATATGTATATTCACACCAAGTTTTTTCCATCGGGTTAGCAGCCTGATTTGGCTCGACTCTGTAGCTTAGAGCTCCTGGTAAGACTTCAGGGAATGCTGTTCACTTGTTTCGCCATGTGCTGTGCTGGGGAAATCTGTGCCATCCCTGCTAAATGCCAAGCAGAAGCCTCATTCTGGCTTCATTTATTTTGTTGGGTTTGAGGTAAATCTTTGATTCAGTGTCTACATGCAAACCAATCTTGCCACTTCTCAAATGTCTAATTCTATAAATGGAATTTAAGAAACCATGTGAATCAACAAGTATGTAAAAGGGCTGAGATTGAAGTAAACATGAAGTGAACTCCAAAGAGACATCATAGACTCTGAGATTGGGATTATGGGGCAGTGCCAGGCCGTGAACCATGCAAGTGTAAGGTGGAATTTTCTGGGATGAGGGTAGTGCCTGCAAGACCATACAGTGAAAAGTGGTGAGTCAAGGAGAAGGTATACATTAGCAGCACAGCCACTGACCTGTGGGTTCTGGCCTCTAGAGCCCATATCAAGAGACATGAAGAAAAATAAGAGAAGGGTCAAACATTTACTAAGCACCAATTAGTTTTGTGCCAGGAATTTTTCTAGATACTTTACTTGTTGGCCCATGCACTTTGCACTACCCTGATGACAAGTCATATGATACCTCTGAGTCTGCTTCCTTATCTGAGATGATGGTTCTCACTCCCAAGGCTGCTTTACCCACCTTCTGTCCATCGAAGCCAACAATCTTCTTCCCACTTCACTAACATCAGGGCATCTGGTGTGAAGTCACTGTGCTTCCAAATTTCTCATTATCTTCACTTATGTTTGCTATTGTTTTTCTTCATTGATTTCAGAAAAACTTTTCCAAGTCTCCTTCTTTGATCCCAGTTTTCTTTTCTCTTGTATCTTCAAATATCACCTAGGAACTGGACCTTTTCCCTTGGCCTATAAATGTTTTTAAATCCAGAGACATCTCCATTGATTGCTATCTCCTTCAGAGACTCTCTTCAATGTCTACTTCAAGAAATATCCCTCATCTACCAGCACAAATCAGGGACAAAGTAATAGTAGGAGACAAGTAGATAAAAGGGGAGACATGAAGGGCAAGGGACTGGGTATTAACTGAAGTGCATAAAAAGCTTCATTTATCCTAGAAGATGTGATATCTGAGATTTGTCTGGCTGTGTAAGAAAATAGAAGTCTAAGGAGGAAGAAACAAAAGGGTGCAGAGGACCACTTTATATAGGAAGGTCTGGGAAGGCCTGTCTGAGGATGGTTACAATCCCAGTGTATATATGTGATTAGGTACCGGGAACCCAAGCTTCTACATTAAATTAGACAATGTTCTGCATATTGGTTAAGACTTCTTTCTTTCTCCTAAAATAGTAGTAATATATGTCCTGGTTGTTTATGACTTCAGACTTAGGTCCAGTTTTAGGTAACAGGCAAGAAAACATATACTTATGCTTTATTACAATTTGTCATGCATTGAATTAACTTGTATTTTATCTACTTAAAATATTGGTATTGCAACATGGCATTCATCTGATAAAAATAAAAATATATACAGAATAATGTAAAACTGTGTACCACAGGATTTTACTGAAAGAGTTTAATAGCATCTAAAACATCATGCATGCCAAGGACCAGACACCCCATTAATTGCCCCTCATCTGCTTATTTTATACACATCCATATTAGACCACCAGTCATATTGTATTTTAGCTATATATATATATATATATATATATATATATATATACACACACACACACACACACACACATAGCTATATACATAGGTATATGTAGTTATATACATATATATGTATATAAGTATATGTACACACACATATATACCTATATGCATATATACATATATATCTTCTTTCCTTATTACATAGCACACAAAATGATAATGATTAATATTTGTTGAATTCATGCCTTCCAGTTTCCCTCAGAATGAAAGTAACTATTGCCATTTTTTATCCATTACTCCCTCCTACCCAATCTCAACAGGGAAACTAAATGTAAGCCTAGGAGGAGCATGCATAAATACATTTCTTAATCTCTAGTCATGTGGAGGCAAGAATGCTAGGACAAAGGCTTCTCTGCAGCTTAGGGGAAACCCAGACACTTAATAGTAAACTGAGGTTCATTTATGTTGTGAGTTATTGTGTGAATGTATAAAGGAAGTGGGATGATTTTCATAGCTTCTACTAGAAAAATGACAGAATGCAAGACATGGGATGGTGAAGGTGAAAGTTAGAGAGGTAGTAGGCACCCCCTGCTTTGTTTCAGGTACTCTCTGGAATTTCATTAGCTGAACTGTGTTCCACATAAAGAGCCTAGTTGGCAGCCATTGTGTTTTCTCAGGCTACGTTCAATGATCTACAGATAGGTTTTTCATCATCATTACTTAAAAAATCCCTAACTCCAAAGACATCTCAGTAGTAAGCCTTTTGAGGAGACCAAAAAATTAACCTTAAGCACCTATCACATATGGTTATTAAATGACTCATGGCAAAATTCCAGCCCAGTCTGGTTCTCAAAATTTCACACATAACAGGATCCCCTGGAAAGGCATGGATTGCTTGCCCCACCCCCAGAGATTCTGACTTAGTAGACCTTAGTTGGGGCCGGAGAATTCACATTTCTCGCAAAGATCACCCCAAGTGATGCTAACGCTACTTGACTGGGGACCTCATTATGAGAACCACTGCCCTCATTCATCTCCATGCTGATCTCCCCGGCAGGATATGCAGATCTGCATGCCTTCTCATAAACTCTTCCTACCATTCCGGTCTAATGGGATGGGATGCCAGGTGGTGAGTGTTAACAATGCCCACACATTGCTATATCTAAAATAACAAAGAGATGAAATTATGAAAAAAGGGAAGTGAGGAAAGATATATATTTAGTTGGCAAGAAAACAAAAAATTGAGATCCCATGCATTCTACAACGCCAAAAGTTACACTCTTGTCAAGGGTATGGCAAGCCTTCTTTTGAGCTCCTCTACAAGGACTTAACACTATCTCATTCGCAAAAGTTTTCTTTGAATCTTCTCAAAAATACACTCTCTTTCCCAAATGTATTGATAATACTTCCTTCCAATGCCGTCTGTTCTTCCATGTAGCTAAAGACAATGTGAATGATTGGCAGTCATAACATTAATGATAAAGAGAATCATAGACGTACATTTGATTTTCACAACTCAGTGTCAATAGGGGTCACTTTGTGTTTTGAGATTAAAATAAAATTGGCTCAAATATCCAGTCATATAGTCTAGGAAATCCTCTGACCCTCCCAATGTCTCCATGGATTTCGTGGGGTTATGTTTTTGCCTAATCACTTCTAACTACCATTTTCTCTTCTACCCAATTCTAGAACTCGTTCATTCCTCACTTCTTGAATTTGACCCTTTATCTGCACAGTTTTTTCACCCAAATGGGAAATACAGCTGTTGAGAAATACAGGTGAATCTGTATTTCTTCCCACTTTTTTATTCTAAGCTCTTTTGTATTATGGATTCTACTGAAGACTTGTGGAAAATAGTAAGAGAGTTCATAACTTCCTAATATAAGCTCACAATGGAATATTAGGTATCTATTTTTTAAGTGTGAAAAATGGCTATCAACATGGAAAAAGACAAGGGAAGGTGTGGAGCCACACACAGAGAGAGCTACTCCTTTAAATTCTATCAATCCTTAGAATTGTTCAAACTCTTAGATTCATTCATTTATTTATTTATTCATTCATCCAACAAATATTTATCGAGCAACTACTGTGAGCCAGGTACTGTGAAAGATATTGCAGGTACAATAACTAATAAGACAGAATAGTATTGGAGAGAGACAAATAAGAAGGTTAATACTATAGAATGTACTAGGTTCACTGTTCCATAAGACAAGTTGAACTCAGGATAAGGGAGGTAGTAACCTCTACACTCTTTCCTGAAGGATGAGTTGGAATGAACCAAGTGAAGAGGGAAATATAGACAGAGATGTGGCTGAAGAATTACATTAGGTCCAGATAATGAAAGTCCTGAAAGATAATTCTAAGGATTTGTTCTTTAACATGTATACTGTGAATCCTAGTGCCTAGTACTAATAAGTTCTCAGTATATAATAAGTTCTCAGCAAATCTTATCCTGTATCATTTATTCTAGGGGCAATAGGAAGTCAATGAAGGATTTTAAGTTATGTGTATGTGTCACCATGGGTGTATTGATATAATAAGCTTTGCATTTTGCAAGCTCCCTTGACTCAAGGAGGAAAACAGATTGTAGAAGATTAACATTAGAAGTAGTGAGGTAGTGTAGGAGCCTGATGGAGTAATCTGACAAAATATGATGGTAGCTGGAGTAGAATAGTGGCAACATAGAAGGGGAGAGTAGTAAAGTGTTACAGATGGCTATGGGGTAGAGAAAAAAGTAGTGTCAGGGGTGACACTGAGTTTCCTACTGCAAGCAAATAAGTGAGTGTTGGTGCCATTCCCCAAAACAGGGAACACTGGACGAAGGGAAGGGCAAGGAGAGAGGGAAAAATGATGCTTTCTATTTTTGAAACGTCCAGCTTCAGCACCCGTGGGACATGCAGGCAGCTGGGCATAGGCTGAAACTAATGAGAAAATCTGGACTGGAAACATAACTTTCGGAACTTGGCAGCCTTTATAGAGTAATTAAATCCATGGGAGTGGATGAAATCACTCTGAGAGGACAAGAAGAGAAGCAGACCTAAGGGGAAACCCTAAGGATGAAGAGAGGAACAAGAGTTGCTGAACAAAATCAAGACTTCAGAGAAGTGGGAAACAACCCAGAAAGTGAATGTTATGGAAGATAGAGAGGAGAATATTTCAAGAAGAGAGTGTTTCCAATTTTGCAAGAAATTCCAATAAGATCAAGATTTTTTAAAATTCTCTTTGCTATTCCACTTTCTTAGTCTTATTGAACCTAATATTTGCCTTCATGGAGATCTCACACCCTTCCAACTCTGTTCTTAGCATTTTCCACTTATTCTTGACCTCATTTGCCTCCTTACATAGCTTAACTCTCATGATCAACCATTTTAACATGACTCCTATTATTGGTCAACAGTTCTAAATCAATTCATGATAAACAACATAATATAGCCCTGTCTGCTATTTATTATCTTTTTCTCTCCCTAGTTTTATTTCTAATCAACATCTGTAACATTCCCCATAGTACCTATTTCAAATATTTTCCACTTTCCTCAAAGTATGAATCTCCCTCAGTACTCAGTACAGTAAATAAGATCACCTCCTATTTCCCAGGAGGGTCCACTCTCTTGGAAACTTCCTGATAGGAACTCTATTGGAAGCTTCCCTTCTTGACACATTAAATCTTCTCTTACCTTCTCCAATTACTTCCCTCTTTCTATATATTCAAAATGAAAAATATTCCTTTCCAAATCTAACTTACATGTGACCTTAACCCTTGTCCACCAGTCATCTCTGACCTATCTCTAAAGATTGATTTTTCCTGCACTCTAGCCATTGTCTTCCAGACTATAAATAAATTTAAGTCGTCTGTCTCAAACTAACTCTAAGATGACCCCTATAATCCCCATCTCCTGATATTCATGACTTTTTGTGTTCCCTGCCCTTAGACTGTGGGCAGGACCTGTGACGTGTTTCTGTTTCTAACAATTAGAATATGGCAAACATGACAGGATGTACATGATTATATGTATGTGACTAAAACACATAATGCCTATCTTGAAAGGACACTCATTCCTTCTTCCTGGCTTTTAGAAAGCAAGTACATGCTGGGAAGTCTCATATGGCAAGGAACTGAGGGTGGCCTCTAGCCAATAGCCACCAAAACTGTGGTACTTCATCCAATAGCCCACAAAGAACTGTGGGCTGCTAAAAGCTACAAAAGCCTGGAAGTGGGTCCTTCCGCAGTTGATCATTAGATGAGACTGCAGCCCCAAATGACAAGCTCTGTGATATCCTAATGCAAAGGACTCAACTTGGCCATGCCTAGACTCCTGATACACAAAAACTAGAAAATAATAGTAATTGTGATTTGGGGCTGCAAATCTGAGGTCATATTGGCACATAGCCCTACATAATCCATATTTCAATCTGCCCTTCCCTAAAACCTCTGTGCTCCGAAACAACTACTATTGTCCTCTTTTCCCCTTTATTATAATATTTTTTGAAAGGTAAATAGTATATATTAACTACATCTACCTTCTCATCACCCAGCCCATGGTAAATTAAAAATGGCCTCAAATTCTTGGCCACTTCTCCCATTGAGAAGTAGAGTCCATTTCTCCAACCCCTGAATCTGGATTTTGAATCTGGGTTAGCCTTGTGGCTTGCTTTTACTAGCAAAATATGGTAGAAATAATGTTAAATTCAGAGACTAGGAATTAAGAGATCTACAGCTCTGACTTTTATGTACTTGAAATATATCTTATTACAATCCTACTGCCATGCTGTGAGAAACCCAGGTCTCACGGATAAACTCTACACCAATGTTGGATAACTAATACCCTTTGGCCAACAGCCAGGACTCACTGCCAGTCACGGAAGTGAACCACTTTGGATGTTTCTGGCCAGACCTCCAGATAACTTCAGCCTCCCAGTGCCCCAGTCGACACCAGATGGAGCTGAAGAACCACCCAGCTGAGCCAAATCAATCCGCAGAAACATGAGAAACAATAAAGGATGCTATTAATTTGAGACACTATGTCTGAAGTTTATTTTTTTAATTTTTTTAAATGTTTGTTTATTTTTGAGAGACAGAGAGACAGAGCATGAGCCGGGAAAGGGCAGAGAGAGAAGGAGACACAGACTCTGAAGCAGGCTCCAGGCTCTGAGCTGTCAGCACAGAGCCTGATGCAGGGCTTGAACTCAGGAACCGTGAAATCATGACCTGAGCTGAAGTTGGCAGCTTAACCGACTGAGCCACCCAGACACCCCTGAAGTTGTTTGTTAATCAGCAATAGATAAACACAGAGCTTTTCATCTTTACTTCTCTGGTAAAGTAGTTCCTTTAAAGTTTAACAATGACTTTAGTCTCAGAATTCAGTGGCCTTTGCTTTGTCTTTTTCTTTTGTGACAGATCCAATGCATATGACACTAGTGAAATTTTCTGTAGATGCTTTCTTCTCTTTTCATTTCTGTGTTATACTCTAGGGCTCAATTTCTTCCCCTCATGCCCTAAACATAGATGTTCCTCAAGGTACTATACTTGAACATTTCTCTCTAAACCCTCTTCCCTGGTAGTCTCATCCAATATCATTGTTTTAAATATCACCTCTATGCAGATTATGTTCAAATCCTTTAAGAGGCATAATGATTAGAAGCTCAGGTTTGGAAAAGGGCCAGACAAGGCTTTAATCCTGAATCTGCCAATTACCAGCCATGTACATTGAAGTGAATCACTCAAGTGGTTTAACCTCTCTAAACCTACATTTTCTCCTCTCTTAAATCTGGATAATAATAGCATCTTGCTCATAGGGATATCACTAAAGTCTGCCACAGAATAAGCACTCAGCAAATCAGTGCTTTCCAACATTTTACAGTTTTTCATATCATTGCTTACATAAGCAAAATGATAATGTTTGTATGCACTCTTGGGTAAATGGAGACAGCTGCTCGGGTCAAAGACAATTTGTTCAAGGGCTCTGGCCTCACCATCCCCCCAACCCCTACCTACCCTGTAGCCCTTCCCCAGGGGATAATCAATACTTATCCATTATTGACATGCCAATGGGAAGCTTTACAGTAGATGGGAGTAATTATTATCCTTCTGTTTGGTTGTGCTCTCTCTCCAGGCCCTCTCTATTGGATACCTCCCACCACCTCCACCCCAAAAACCAGATGGTGATTCTCAAAGTGAGGTCCCCTGGTCAGCAGCATAGCATCACCTAGGAACGTGTTAGAAATTTAAATACAGAAGCCCCAACCTATACCTACTGAACCAACAACTCTGAGGATGGATGGACCCAGAAATGTGTGTTTTAACAAATCCTATAGTGATTCTAATATAAATCAAAGTTTGAGAACCAATGACTGGTAACAATTTCAACTTGGAGTAGTGAAACCTGGTCCTTTCCCTTGGTTCCCAAATTGGGTTAATTAGTTCCACTACCTTCCCAGCTACCTGGGTCCAAAACCTCTGATTCATTCTTGACTCCTCCCTCCTATCTGCCTTCTGTATCTACTTGGTCACCAATCCTGTCTTTGCCTCCAGCAATATTATTCACATCTCTTTCTCTCTCTGTTCCTACCACCATGCCCCCTGAGGTAGAGCTGACCAGTTTCTCCCAAACCAATTCACTTAAAATCCAGTTTGCCTGTGACCAATTTCATGAACAGCCAGTTAGGATATAGCAAATTTAGTTTAAAAATTAAATTAAGAGGGGCACCTGGGTGGCTCTGTCAGTCAGCATCTGACTTCAGTTCAGGTCATAATCTCACAGTTGGTGAATTTGAGCCCACATCAGGTTCTCTACTGTCAGCACAGATCCTGCTTCACATCCTCTCTTTCCCTCTCTCTCTGCCCCTCCCTTAATCATTTTCTCTCTTTCTCTCTCTCTCAAAATAAATAAATAAACATTTAAAAATTAAATTAAGAATAAATTAATATGTAATTGAATAATTAAAATATAATTAATTATAATTATATTTTTTAAAAAAATTCTAGATAAAACATTAAGTAAAAATTAAACTAATTTTAATTTAAAAATTGATTTCATACAGTCAATTCTGCCGATTCTTTTCTTCATGACTTCTACCACCACTTATAAGTTTACTGTGTCCTTGTCCCTCCTGATGTTTGATAAATATCTAATTGTATTTTTCTAGTTTTCTACACTTTAATTTTCTTATATTTAACTCTTGAATTGTCTGGAGTTTGTTTTGGTTTTTGGTGTAAAGTGAAGATCAAACTACTTGCCCACTTAGTGCTCAAAAGGGGAATGCTCCTCATTTACAAGTTTAAGTTCTTAGCCACTTATATTTTATTCCCCTCCAGGCCAAGCATAAAGATCAAAGAAGATCACCAAGATGTGTAAAGTGCTGCAGTTGCTGTTTTACAAGTGAGTGGTTGTCCCACTTTCTACATTTGACTGACTTTCCCTAAAGGGCCTTCCTTCCTTATTAGTAGCTTAAAATGGGCTTATATACTGGAAACTAACACAGAAGTGTCCTTGGACAAATAAGCTTAAAAATCCTTAAATGCTCAAAAATTAGTGTTAGGAAGTTAAAACTCCCATCTTCACTTTCTCTGAGGCAGTTTCTCTCCCGGGCTGAGGGAAGGAGGTGGGAAGAAGGAGGGCATGGAGCAGAAGTCACTACAAGATAAGAGAAAATGACTGGCCACCCCTTCTGCCCTGAGAGAATATATAAAGGAGGAAGCAGGGATTGGGGAGACCAGGGTCAGACAAATGTGGAATGACTGTTCCCTTCTAGACCCATCCCCTGAAGGGGAGCAATATCACACAAACGGAGGGGAAAGCTAAAACCAGAGAAGTGCAGGGTGGTCCCAGGCAACATGCACAGCTACAGCTGAATGGAAGAGGCAGGGCCACCTGGTTTGATGAGGCGAATCTGAGTTACCTCCCCTGAGCTGCCCTCAGTTTCTGTGTGGCATGAGGGAAAGTTCTTTCATACCCCAGGGTGAGGGGAAGGCCACTGAACTGAGAGCAGTGGGCCTGAACTGGGAGCTGTCATGGCAAGGGGAAAGGCGACCCTGCTGAAGAGGCTCCAGAGGCCTTGCTGGAGACATAGCTGAGACTCAGAGCAGCCTCTAGTGCTCACAGAATCAGCAGGGGAGGGATCAGCAGGATCACCAGGACCTGATGGAGCCAAGAGGAAACCAGAAGGTCCTCCCTTTGCCTCAGGGCACTCACAGAAAGGCCCTGGGGCAGGCAAGGTCAGTAACTCCCCCCTGAATATCAGCAAGGCTCCAGAGGACAAGAGGGTCTAGACTAGAAACCCCTTCTCTTTGCCACCATGTTACATACCTGGACCCTAAAAATCCAGGAGGATCAGAGGAAGAAGGAAGACACCTGAAAGACGGAACATTTCCAGGCACCTACATGGCTCAGTTGGTTGAGCTTCCAACTTCAGCTCAGCCCTGATCTCACGGCTCATGAGTTCGAGCCCCACATCAGGCTCGCTGCTAAAGTCTGTCAGCGCAGAGTCCTCTTTGGATCCTCTGTCCTTCTCTCTCTGCCGCTCCCCTACTTGTTCTCTCTCTCTAAAATAAATAAATTAGAAAAACATTTTAAAAAAATGAATATTTCCCAAGAGAATAAGTCATGTGGAAAAGACCACTGAAACCTATAGACACAAAGCAGCCTATTAAAAGGCCTGACTGTGCCCCATGCTTTCCCTGCCTATCTCCACCCAGCAGTGTGAGAGTGGATGATGAAAATAAGATTATAGAGATTAAAGAACTGCACAGTAAAACCGTGGTTTGTGAGCATAATTCATTCTGAAAACACGTTGGTAATCCAAAGCACTCGTATATCAAAGCAAATTTCAAGAACCATTGGCTCAGCTGTGATCATGTGACATTTGGTGTCCTGTATGACTCATATTGCAAGGCATTGCTTGTCTATCAAGTTAAAATTTATTAGAAATGTCTGCTCATCTTTCAGACCACTCACAAGTTACTCACCATTCAAGGTTTTACTGTATTTTCTTTACACATCTGAGTAGTAGATATGTGTAAGTTAGAAAATACATCTAAAATTTCCTATTGTAAATGAACTGTCCATTTCCCCCACTAAAAAGGGCCAACTTGCTTAAAATTAGTTTTAACTTATTAAATAGTTAATAAATAAAAACTAATAAAATATGTGTAATGTATGAAAAATAGTGGTTCAACAAAAGCCCATAAACCCATGGGCCTATTTATAGAAAATGACACCCCCCTAACTCTGACAGCCCTCCTAGCCATCCTTCCCCATTCCCAGCCCCCTTGCTCCTTCTACAAGGGTTCTGCATGCATCATTCCTTTGTTTTAATAGTTTTACCATATATGTTGGTTTCCCTAAATAATACGTAATTCAGATTTGCAAATTTTTTTTAACTTCTATAGATACAGGGTTGTGGGTATTTGGGGGAGGATTTGTTTTAGGTCAGCATTTTGTTCTTCAGATGCTTCCATGAGGTTGTAAGTGTAGAGGAGGAACAAGTTTTCCTCACTCTCTTAGTGTCCCTGCCTGGGTCTGAAAATTACACTGACAAAGATAGACTGATGGGAGAAATGCATACATTTATCTAATGTAAGTTTTACATGACACAGGAGCTTTCATAAGAAAATGAAGAGAAACAGATCTGTGTATTTTTATATTTGGTTTGAAGAAGAGTGGGCAGTCATGGAGGAATACGACAGGTTGATGAATATGAGCTCTGAGTAGTAAACTGGAGGAAACTTAGCAAGGCCTGTGTGTTTGGATTCTTCTTGGCAAAACTTTTATCTGCAGTGATAAGATGTGACTTTCCTCCAGGTATAAGTAGGCAGGGCACTTCTCAAATAAAGGTTTCATGACCTGCTTCAAAGAAGAAATGGGAGGCAGGAGGAGATCAGAGTGACCTTCTTGTTTCTGCTGTTTCTCAAATTCCTTCAGCCTAAACTATTCAGTATGCTGCCATATTTGGAAGTAGCATGTCCTAAACCTCATTATCAGTAACTGAAATTCATTCATTTTTCCCTGCTGACTCATCTTACAGTGTGTCTGTACCACAACTTATTCATCTACATGTGGGCTGCTCCAGTCATTTGTTACTAATAACAATATTGCTCTGAACATTCTTGTATATGTCTTGGGGTTCATGATCCAAAAGATTTTCTAAGGTGTATACCTAGAGAGGAACAGCTTATGCCAGGAAACCTGTGCAGCCATATAGGGCCCTACGCTGAGAGGGACCCTGAACTTGGTTTAAAGCATTACTGTCTCCAAGTTGAATTCTTAATTTCTGAATAAGGGGCTCTGCATTTTCATTTTGCACAGAATCTCACACAAATGTAGTTGGTCCTATACCAAGAGTAGACTTTCTCAGCCACAGTGTCAAGTTTAGTAGACTACTGTCACTGTTGTTAAATATGCAAGTGGTTTTCCAAAGGTGTTAAACACATTTACATTCCCATCAGCAGTGGAGGAAAGCGCATGTTTCCTTGCCCATACTCATTGTCCAGCATTTTAATTTTTGTCTGTCTGATGGGCCTGACATGCATTTTATTGTATTATTCCTAATTAGACTTTTTATTTTGAGATAATTGTAGATTCATATGCAGTAGTTAGAAACAGTGTAGAGAAATTGCTTGAGCTCTCCATCCAGGCTTCCCAGTGGCAACATCCTGTAAAATGAAGTACAATATCACAACCAGGACAGTGACATGGACACAATCTACCAATCCTATTCAGATTACTCCAGTTTTACTTGTTCTCATTTGTGTATGTATGTGTGTGCATGTGTATGTGCATGTGTGTATTTAGTTCTATGCAATTTTATCACATGTGTCAGTTTGTATATCCACCACCACAGAAAAGTTTAAGAACACTCCACAAGAGTCCCATGCTGTCATATTTTTTTTAATTTTTTTTATTTTTTAAACTTTATAGTTTATTGTCAGGTTGGTTTCCATATAACACCCAGTGCTCTTCCCCACCAGTGACCTCCACCAAGACCATCACCCCCCTTTACCTTTCCCCCTTCCCCTTCCCCCCT
>CM053567.1:54728907-54845928 GCA_028646485.1 Cryptoprocta ferox
GGCTATCTTTTTGCCATTGGATACTCTTTCCTCCTTTGTCAAAGATTAATTGGCCATATATTTGTGGGTCCAGTTCTGGGCTCTCTAATCTATTCCACTGGTCTATGTGTCTGTTTTTGTGCCAGTACCATACTGTCTTGGTGATGACAGCCATGCTGTCATATTTAACCATACCCACCTACCTCACACACACCCAACCTCTTCTTTACCATTCCCACTCCCATCCCTAATTCCTGAGACCTGCCAATCTATTATCTGTTTGTACGTATTTTTTTCATTTCAAGAAGATTATATAAATGGAATCATATAGTATGCAACCTTTTGGGATTTGCTTTTTTTGCTCAGCATAATTCTCTTGATGTCCACCCTGGTTATTGCATGTATCAATAGTTTGTCCATTTTATGACTGAGTATAGTCCATAGTATGGATGTACCTTGGTTTCTTTAAACATTCACCCATTTTAGGAGATCTGCGCTGTTTCCAGTTTGGGGTTATTACAAATAGAGCCGCTATGAACACTGATGCACAGTGTAAAGTCTCATTATACTTTTAAGATGGATTGGCCTGAAAACTCAAGTTATACATCTTTTCATTTGTTGTCAGGCTATGAGGTTTTTCTCTTCTCTGAAATGTCTTTTGCCCATTGATCTTTTTGCTTATTTACTTTTTTCATTTTAATTCACGGGAATTCTTTATAAATTCACAATACTATTCTTTTCTCAGTAATATATATTACAAATATCTCCCAGATTATAGTTTGTCTTTTCCCTCTATAGTATCTTTGGATGAACATAAATTTTAAATTTTATGTGGTCAGATTTATCACTCTCATCCTTTTTATTTGTACTTTCTGTGTTCTGTTTCAGAAATTATTCCTTACCCCCAAATCATAAAGATGACCAACACAGTTTCCTAAAATTTTAGTGTTGCCTTTCATATGTAAGTCTTTCATCAACCTGGAGTTTTATTTGTGTAAAAGATATTAGGTAGGGGTCCAATATCATTTTTTGAACATGAATACCTAATTGTCCTAAGACTATTTATTGAAAAATCTGTTCTATATCTCTTTCATATATTAAGTGTTCATATATTCTTGGGTCTGTTTCTGGATTCTCTTCACTCCACAGCAAAATAAAATAAGAAAGTCTCCTCTACCTTCCCCCAGGGCCCAGGAGTAGGGGAAGGACAGAACAGGTTTATTTCTAGCACGTCTTAAACAAAGGGTGTGGCCCTTTGGGATCTTAGCTTTGTGCAAGGGATAGAAGTATCTTTGTGGAACCCCCCCCCCTTTAGAGAGCCCTGAGATGTGCTTTTGTCTTCTATGCCTCAGGAGGCTCCTGCAGTTCTGCCAATGTTCTTCACATGAAAGCCAACCACAGTGGTCTGCTTACCTGTCCTGGCACCTGCATTAGTCTACTTTTTTTGACAGTTTAATTTTTTATCAAAATTTTTTCCTTCTTTACTGGCCTTTTTCACAGGGGTGTCAATGTTATCCATTCTGCCATTCTGCCAGAAATAGAAAGTATTGTCAAGCCAAATTGACAGGTCAATTGACTTTGAGAGAACTGGATTTTTGGCAAATTGGTTTAGAGGTCCCTCCATCAGTTCCTTGTTGCTCTCATTTGTGATAGTTTGAAAGCCTTCGAACTCCTCTCCCAATCTCTAATCTCTCACCAGGCCAACTCATTTTACCCACTGTTGCCAGATTAACCTCCTTGGAACAGATTTCTTAACAAGCCACAGCCCTCTCTTCTACCCTATCCTCCCTGTCTGTCCAGCTGCCAAACAGCTGCAATGTGTTTTTATTACTTTCAACGGAAAGTCTACACATCTCAGCCCATCCCCTGGAATTCCAGTCTCTAGTGAGGCCATCCTTCCCACCAGTGCTGTGGTAAGCAGAACGGCCCCCAACCATGTCCCTGCCCTAATCCCTGGAGCCTGAGTATGTTACCTTCCATGGCAAATGGGACTATGCAGATGTGATTTGAGGTATGAGCCTTAAATAGGGAGATTATTATGGATTATCTGGTAACCCCAAACTAGTTACACAAGCCCTAAAGCAGAGAACTTTCTCCAACTGGAGGTCTCCAACTGGAGGCAAGTGAGAGGAAGCAGAAGGTGAGGTGAGAGAGGAAGTATGACAACCTGTCTGCCATTTCTGGTTTTGACAATGAAGAGGATTACAAATAGGGAATGCAAGCAGCCCCTAGGAGCTGTAAATGACCATCATTTGGCAACAGTCAGCCAGGAAACAGGAACCTCAGTCATATAAATACGTAGAGTCAAATTCTCCCAATGACCTGAATGAAGCTGAAAGCAGATTCTTCCCCAGAGCCTCCAGATTAGGACCCAGACCAGCAGGCACCTTGATTTCAGTCTTGTGAGACCTAAAGCTGAAAAATCCATTGAGCACACCCTGACTTCTGACCTAAAAAACTGTGAGATCATAAATTATGGTTGTTTAAAATAAACTTTGTGGTAATTTGTTACTGCAACAGTAGAAATATAATACATGTGCCTCTTTGTGGGAAGAACCCTGAAGTCAGACAGGTGTGTTCAATTCTATCTTTCTTACTTATTAGTTATTCAACATCTCTGAGCTTTTGTTTCCTCATCATTGAAAAGGACTGTAAATTCTTATTTAGCTTAGCTCCCAGGAGTTCTGAGGGGAATTCAAAATAATAACTCACATAAAATGCCTCACGTATTTGCATGCTTTGCAAGAAATAACATCCTAACACATGCCACACTCTCCCACAAGACAAGGCCTTTGTCTTGCCTCTTATACTCCAATTTCTTCACATCTAACTGGTGCCCATTCTCCAAATCCCTGCTGAAATGTCAGCTGTCATGCAAAGCTTTTGTCATCTACCAACTAGAAGTAGTATCCTTCTCCTTGAATGAAATCTTGCAGGATACCATCTTTATTTCTCTAGGTCAGAACAAAATTAGAGCTCAGGCCTCTTCTTTCTGTACACTCTCAAGAAATAACAGAAAGGAAATGACTAACTTTAAAAGTTCCTATTAGCCACCTTTCATTTCATCACTGAGCTCTGGAAGCATGGGTGAGATGCTACCCACTGCCCGAGAGAAAGTACTCTACTGATTCTCTGAACCCCACACTATCTCGCAGGACCAAAACTATTTATTAGGATTGGGAAAGACTGTTATGGACTGAATTGTGTTCCTTCAAAATTCAAATGTCAAAGCCCTAACCTCCAGTACCTCAGAATGGGGCTGCATTTGAAGACAGGGTCTATAAAATGATGACTAATTAAAATGAAGCCATTAGGTGGGGCACCTGAGTGGCTCAGCTGGTGAAGCATCCAACTCTTGATATAGGCTCAGGTCATGATCTCACAGTTCATGGATTTGATCCCCAAATCGTGCTCAGCGCTGACAGTGTGGAGCCTGCTTGGGATTCTCTCTTTCTCTCTGCCCCTCCCCTGCTTGCTTTCTCTCCCTGTCTCTCAAAATAAATAAAACATTAAAAAAATATATTTAAAATGAGGCCATTAGGGTTGGCCCTAATCCAATCCGACTGGTGCTCTTGTAAGAAGAAGAAATTTAGAAACACAAAGAGACATCAGGAAGCATACACAGAGGAGAAACCATGTCCTCACAGAAAGAAGACAACCATCTGTAAGGAGAGAAGCCTCAGAAGACAGCAACCTGCCAACACCTTGATCTTGGACTTCTAGCATTCAGAACTATGAGAAAAACATTTATATTGTTTAAGTCACCCAGTTGTGGTACTTTGTTATGGCAGTCCTAGCAGACTAATACAGGAAGAATAAAATGGTGTGATAGACATCTGATCATTGGTAATTGTTCAATCATGACAAAATGTATTTGGCTTTGTTTAGAGTTGGTTTTACATTTGAGAACTTACATTTTTAAATATATTATGTATATTATGAAAGTAGATCTTCAAAGCCTACCATGAAGATTTTAGGGTAATACTCCAGGATAAAACATGAATCTACATAACCAAGGAGTGTTTGAATCACTCTCTTTGCAGAAGTAACTATCATTGAATTCTAGTCCAAATGCAAGAGGAAGGACTAAGGTAAAGGTGAATCATTCCACAATTCTCTAAGAAATCTCTTTCTGTCAGAACCAGATCATTGATCATTTAGTAATTGCCCATAACTGGCAATGTCTTGGAGGAGGCTATGGATGTTCCTGTGGGGCGGGCTCCATTATTCTAACAATGAAAATTAGTGAAAAGCTCCTCCGTACCTCTCCAGACCGTGAATGAAGAGCTCCCACCTGACATTTGCCCTCCAACATGTTTATAATCATAATCACCAGCTTCTTCCCAATAGCATGCCATGTTATCAGGCATATGTTTATCATGCATTGTTCATTGCTTCTGTATTTTTACACCACCGTGATTAAATTGACAGCAATATCTAAAGGTGAGAGGGAGGGAATGAAAGAGAAAAAGAGAGAGAAGAGCCTTCACCTGGGACCATTGTCACTGTACCTTCCGCAGCTGCAGTTTTATGTTTTATCACAGACTATCAAAGAGGGCAGCCAGGTTGCAATCCTTCACAACACACTGCTGCAAACAGCCTTGCAAATGACCTATTAATAGCATCCTCACCTCTCTAAACCATCCTCTTCCTCTATCTCTTCCCAAATTACTGATATAAAAGAATTTGCCTGAAACGTACAATTTTTAAATTATGCTCAAATCATCATTATGATTTTATTCACATAGTATTTATCTCCTTGGGGAGATTATAAACTCATGGGCACAAGGACTGTGATCTCTTGTTTACTGTTGAACCCCAGTAACAAGCACAGTGCCTGGTACAGAGGAGGCAGGTAATTAATATTTGTTTAATGAATGAAATCCAGACCCCAAGAAAAATACCACCAGAGACTTAGAGGGGAAAGGAATGCTCTAATAAATCACCTTCCATCCCACTTACTTGTTTCTATGGGCCCAGTCTGAATTCTTCTGGACTGTAAATATTTAAGCATTCTAAATATGCACAGTTTGAGCAGAAGCTAATCCAGTCTTTTCTTGGCTTTCTAACAGCAAAGTCTGGCCCAAACCAATATTTGTTTCCCTCCCCTTTCCTTCCTTTACGACCTGTACTCTATCTGGGAAGACCTTCTCCTCTTCTCTGCCTTTTCAGATTCTCTGTTACATGTACCACAGAATGATCCTCTTTTTTTCCATCAAGCCTAGTCCAACTATTTAACAGTGATCATTCCCTCTAAATTCCTATGGTATTTATTAGCAAACAATGATCCTTTTGTTGATTTGTGTTGCTCACACACACATCCCACTACCCAATATATTCCATAACTTACATGTCTTTAACGACACCTATCTAATATCTTTAGATTAAAGAATATTAAGAATAAAGTAGAATGGAGTAATGGTCCTGAGGTACAGGTGGCTTATTTAGTTTAAGGTGTCAGAAAAGGCCTCTTTAAGGAGACACCAATTTAGCCTAAATAAAAATGAATAAGTTATAGAAAGATCAGATGAAGCAAGGCCACAGAGACTAAAGCAGAGTTGGGGATGGGGTGGAGAGTGGTCAAGAAGAGGTACAAGGGGCACCTGGGTGGCTCAGTTGGTTGAGCGTCCGGCTTTGGCTCAGGTCATGATCTCGTGGTTTGTGGGTTTGAGCCCCGCATCAGGCTCTGTGCTGACAGCTAGCTCAGAGCCTGGAGCCTGTCTTCAGATTCTGTGTCTCCCTCTTTCTCTGATGCTCCCCTGCTCATGGTGTCTCTCTCTCTCAAAAATAAATTTAAAAAACATTAAAAAAATTGTTTTTAAAAAGAAGAGGTACAAAAAGCAAACAGACACTAGACCATGAAGAACCAGAAGGACCATGATGGCCAGACTGGCCAAGGGTTGAAATTTTATTCTAAATGCAGTGGGAAGCCCCAAGAAGATTTTACACAAGAAAGGATATGAATTGATTTACATTTCAATCCCCAACTCTGGTGTTGGTGCTGAGAATGACTGTATTAAGGCAACAATGGAAGCAGGGCCAAAGTTACAACACCATCCCAGAAATCCAGGCAGAAATTACAGAGGCCTGGAATGGTATAATAGTGTAAAAACAGTGAGAAGGGTATGGATTCAGAAGACATTTTAGTGGTAAAATTGAGAGGACTTCTTGATGTACCAGACACTGTGGATATGAGTAGGAAAAAGGAGGAATTTAGGGTGAATCAGATTTTTAGCCCAAGCAATTGGGTACTATTAACTGATACAGGAAAAACAGGATATGCAGGTTTAATGTTGTTGTTGTTTTTAATCTTTGAGAGAAAGAGGCAGAGCACTCGCTGGGAAGGGGCAGAGAGAGGGAGACACAGAATCTGAAGCAGGCTCCAGGCTTTGAGCTGTCAGCACAGAGCCTGATGTGGGGCTCGAACCCACAAACTGTGAATCCACAAACTGTGAGATCATGACCTGAGCCGGAGTCAGACACTTAACCAACTGAGCTACCCAGGTGCCCCAATATGAGGGCTTAAAATATAGATTGGGAGGCACTCAGGTCATGATCTCATGGCTCATGAGTTCAAGCCCCGCATCAGGCTCTCTGCTATCAGTGTGGAGCCTGCTTCAGATCCTCTGTCCCCTTCTTTCTGTCCCTCCCCAGCTCAGTCTCTCTCTTTCTCTCAAAAATAAATAAACATTTTTTAATTAAAAAAATAAAATAGAGGTTGGATATGGAGACTTCTGTTTTGGACATGTTAATTTTAAGGAAACTTTTAGACATTCGGTTAGGCTCATATAGAAGGATCAATTAAGTCACTATGGCAATTTCTTTATTTTTGCATGTAGGCTGGCTAATCATTGCTTCAATGATGCAGTGAGAGGTTCCTGTATCACACAGCTATCCAAAGGTGAAGGGGGCAGAAGTTCAATTTTTAGGATTCTGAAGAAGTAAATGCTCCACATTGCCCTCTGGTATAAGCCCCATACTCCATGTTAGTAGCATGGACATCACGTAACAAGGAATGTTACTTTGATTAGGACCAAAAGCATATGATCCTAGAGTCCAGGATTTTACCCCTCTAGGATGGCCATTTACTATACAAATTGTTGCATGTATTATTGTGCCCCTACCTGTATATAGTATACATAGGAAGAAGCTAGAAAGTACCCATTGGTCACACAACTCTCTCTCAAGGCTTGTTTTAATACTGTCTTACTATCTGAGACCATGACCTTGGGAGCTGCCAGTGATAAACTATTTATTTTATTAGAATCTCTTAAGTTATCTGAATCCTTTATACTGCACTGTTAAACCTCTTTTCCATGGAGTGAAACTACTCATGTTGAGAGTAGGTGCTGGTATCATGCTTAGATCAGACTCAAAAAATTTTTTAAAAGGCAAATACACTATTTCTTATTTAACATTTTCCTTTGTGTGAATGATTCCCTTGAGAACCACGCAGGAGGAGGCTTCCTCTAGCTAAATACCATCAAATAATATCCAGTTCCTAACCTCATCCTAGAAAAAAGCTGATACTGCTTTCATATAAAATTGCACTATTTTCATTAGTATATATCATAGCCAAAAGCCATCAGAAAATGAGGTATTAAATTGTACTTAGAGTGGAATTATTTGCAAAATACTTTTAAAGGAGATTTATGAATTAAAAAATTTTTTAATGTTTATTTTTGAGAGAGAGAGACAAAATGAGTGGGACAGGGGCAGAGAGAGATGGGGACAGAGGATCTGAACCAAACTCTGTGCTGTCAGTGTAGAGCCCGACGTGGGGCTCAAACCCACAAACCATGAGATCATGACCCAAGCCGAGTTGGACATTCAACCAACTGAGCCACCTAGGTGTCCCCAGGAGCTTTATGATTTAAAAAAATTTTTTAATATTTATTTATTTTTGAGAGAGAAAGAGAGAGCGTGAGTGGATGAGGGGCAGAGAGAGAGAGAGAGAGAGAGAGAGAGGATCTGAATCAGGCTCCAGGCTCCAGGCTCTAGGCTCTGAGCTGTTAGCAGAGAACCCGACCCAGGGCTCGAATCCACGAACCATGAGATCATGACCTGGGCTGAAGTTGGATGCTTAACTGACTGAGCCACTCAGGTGCCCCAAGCTTTATGATTTTTTAAATGACCTAGCAATTAATCTAGGTTGTAAAAAATAACCACAAGCATAATTGTCAATGTGAGATATCCTAACAACTATCTGTAAAAAAATCAACCATTAATTCATTAAGACAAAAATCTGAGAATAGAAATGTCAAAGTAAGCATATGCCATACTTTCTTGGTTATTGATGGACATTAGGTGTTGTCAGGTATTCTAATGGATCCCATACATGTATACTCTTAAATAAGGACCTACATCAACATTTTTAATACCCACTTCAGGCAAAAGACCTTACTCAAAATGCATGGAAACTCTATCTTTCCCCAGCTATAGGAGTTAAGGCTATATTTGAGTCAAGTCTACCAGATGATTTAATAAGCACATTATCCAGAAAAAAAATAGGCAAGGATCCCCTTCTCCCTCTCATGAGAAATACATCAAAATTGAAGCCATCCCCAAAGGAGGTCCAATGCCTCCCTCAGCAAGAACCCCATTCTTTTGCTCACATTAACAGTTGGCAGCAACTCCACATTGTATCTCAAGAAACTAGAGAGTTTCAATTTAAAAGACTGAGGAAATATATTTGGCATGAGTCCTCATAGGAATGAGAAGTTCACTGGTTGGGATAAGCGCTGGGTATCATATGTAGGGGATGAATCACTGGATTCTACTCCTGAAATCATTATTGCGCTATATGCTAATTAACTCAGATGTAAATTTGAAAATAATTAATTAATTTTTTAAAAAAAGGAATGAGAAGCCGTCTTTCTGCCTGGCCGAGCTTATCTGGTTCCCCTCCTGTGGACATATTTCAGAACACAAGGCAGCGCTTTTCTTGTGACCTGGATGCTGACACTCCAGCCTGGTACCCAGAGGATCCGCAAGATTTAAGGACTTTGAAGGATGGTCTTTGTGTCTTAGCCTTAACCCAGCCTGATTTTGAACTACCTTTCCCAGTTGATGGAGATATTTCTTCTTTTTGTATTATCAGTCATTGGTCAAACTGTTTTTTTTTTAAATGTTTACTTATTTTTGAGAGAGAGAGCACAAGTTGGGGAGGGGCAGAGCAGGGGGACAGAGGATCTAAAGCAGGCTCTGCACTGACAGCAGTGATCTGGAGGTGGGTCTCAAACTCACACATGTGAGATTATGACCTGAGCTGAACTTGGACACTCAACCAACTGAGCCATCCAGGCGTCACAGTCAAACTGTTTTATACACTTTATTTCTCACTAACAATGGTATTTCCCCCTCAGTGTTTAAATTGTTGAGGAATTCACTCAACAGTGTCAAAGTTTAAGATATGGATACAAGAAGATACACCTTGCTCCTTCCCACCTTCCGGTCAGAATTGCTTCTCTCTGCACCAAGTTAACGTTTTAAAGAGATAATTTCTGAGATCTTATGTGACTTTCAAGCTGAAGCCTACTTCAGTCGAAGGAAGAGAATTAAGAGTGTCTCTGTTGGTGGTTTTCATATTTACAACTCCACTGTGCAGAATGAAGGGGTGGGTGTAGAGTAAAAAGCAAAGCAATGCTCACCCCTACTTTTCCTTTGTATTCTACAGCTCGTTGGGAGGCAGTTGCATGTGCCATGCCCATTTCTTTTACTTTCCAACCTCTTAACTAAAACTAACTTCCCTAAAATCCAGCCTTGTCTTGAAGGTGTTACACAATGTTGTTTTTAATGTAATTTATGTGGAAGGATAATTATGCAGTGGCCATCAACTTTGCCTCACGGTTATTCATCATAACTGAGTATTTGTTGGTGAGAATATGCCACTGGAGACACCGGGGTTTCTGTTTCAATAAAGAAGAAGGATTTATGAAAGTTTGTCCCTGACTTTGATGAAGCAGAGGTCTAAATGCCATCATCACAGAAATGCAGGCCACATTTTTTAAAGCTACCCCAGGGGAAAACAAAACAAACATATAACAGCAACTCTTAACAAATCTCTGAGCATTTAGGCTATAAATATTAATAGTATCTTCTACTTGTATAAACACTTTAGGGTTACAAAGAGATTTCTTATTCATCATTTCATTTATTCCCCACAACACCCTTGAAATAAAGGAAGAAAGCATTTATATATAATTTTTCAGATGGAACAACCACAATTCAAGCGTCCAAGGTCATATGGCTGGTAGGTGACCTGGGCTTGCACCTAGGTCTAGCACTTTCTCACTGTATTCTCAATAATGTGCTGTCCTTGAAATATAAGACCAAGGTCTTCATGTTGCTTTTTCCAGCAATTATGACAGGCAAACATAGCATAAACATTTTATAGCCCAGTTGTCTTATTTTTAGCGATGCACATTGCTTAAAAGGCCAGTCCCAGTTGGGAGTTCAGTTTATAAATGTGAACTAGACTGTTTTATTTAATTGGCCTATGTGGAGATCAAAATTGATCTCGATTACACTAGCACCATGCTTAAACCAGAATATTTTTTTTCAATTGCTAAAAGAGCTTTATAGTTCTTTTACATCATCTTGCTATGATGTAAATTTTTAACAAAAACAAACATGAGCTCTAACGAGCATGGAGACACATGGCACTCCACTGATTATAGTATTTATTAAGTATTTGTTATGTTCTATGGAGATCAGGACCCTAATGGTACTACACCCTCCTCTTGTCATCATCTATATTAGCCAAAGAAGTGTTTTACAACCATTCTGCCATTTGAATCATCCACAGGAGAAGATGTACTGATTTGGAGTGCTCTTAAAAGGATGGTAATTAATGGAATTGGATGATTTATGCTCATCCAGATTACAAACCAGAGATTCACCTCCCTGGATGGTGTTTTTATAGTTTCCTAATGTTATGCATTTCTTCTCACCAGATAGGGCCATAGGTTATCATGTGCGTTCCATTTTAATTTTAAATATTGGTCTTCAACTCTCCCCTATTTTATATGTAAGAGCTACATGATTTTGGTATTCTTTTCCAATACTAGGGATGACCATTAGGGAGGAAATCTATGGATTAGAATGATAACTTTTCTTTTGCTGTCTTCAACAAAGGGATGGTTGCTGGAGGGGATGGGGGCTGGGAAAAATGGGTGAAGGGAAGTGGGAGATACAGGCTTCCAGTTATGAAATCAATAAGTCACAGGGATTAAAGGCACAGCATAGGGAATATAGCCAGTGGTATTGTAACAGCGTTGTACAGTGACAGATGGTAGCTGCACTTATAAGGATAGCATAACCTATAAACTTGAATTACTAGGTTGTAAACTGTGCTGAAACTAATGTAACATTGTGTGTCAACTATACTTCTAAAAAATGTTCCTTATTAATATCAATTTTTCTAATATGGAAGGGGTTTCTCTTGTGTATCTTTGTTGTTCATGTAATATAATTCTATTTTAGACAAGTAGATAATGTGGACAACTCTTCAAATGACCTTGTAACCTAAACCCTGTGGCAGTTCTCTGAACAGCCGCTGCTTCAATCTGAGGGGTCTCAAGCATTGCAGTTACATTAAAGACAAAGGTGCATTAGTTTCTATTCCGTTTCTTTTAATGTTGACACAAATATGACTCAGTCATTCATAAACTGAAAATAAACACAAAAATCTCCTAGTACTTCAAGACGAAAAGTCAAAGTTTAAAGTTTTTCAAGACAGGGGTGCCTGGGTGGCTCAGTCGGTTAAGCATCTGATTCTGTTTCAGCTCAGGTCATGATCTTACAGTTCCTGAGTTCAAGCCCCACGTTTGGCTGTGAGCTGCTGATGGTGCGGAGCCTGCTTGGGATTCTCTTCCTCTCTCTCTGCCCTTCCCCGGCTTTCTCTTTCTCTCTCTCTCTCTCTCTCTACCTCTCCCTCTCTCCCTCTCTCAAAGCAAACAAACAAACAAACAAACAAACATTTAAAACTCTTCTAAAAAATATTTTTAGGGGTGCCTGGGTGGCTCAGTCAGTTGAGCAGCCTACTACAGCTCAGGTCATGATCTCATGGCTCATTTGTTCGAGTCCCACATTGGGCTCTGTGGGGACAGCTCGGAGCCTGGAGCCTGTTTCAGATTCTGTGTCTCCCTCTCTCTCTGCCCCTACACCACTCACATTCTCTCTCTCAGAAATAAATAAAAATTAAAAAAATAAAAAATATATTTTAAATAAATAAATAAATAAATACAGTTTTTCAAGACTGTTTTTTACCAGGTTTTTTTTTTATTCTGACAATCTGATAATACTTGAAAATGTCCTATTTCACTCCTTCCTTCCTTTACCCCTTCCTCCCCTCCCTGTCTTCTTTCCTCCCTTCCTCCTTCTTTTCCTCCCTCTCTCTTTACTTTTTAATCTTAAAGTGGACTACGTGTGTTTGTTTATTGTCCCTATGTTCTATGTTTTCAAAACATATTACATATTATTACAGATACAATGATACCACATTATGGAAAGTCTGGAGAACTGGAGAAAATTATAGGGAAGGGAGTAATTCTGCTTCAAATAGCTACCAGAACCTACTCTATTTCCTCTTAAATCTTCTAACATAAATACTTATTTTTTATTTTTACTTTATTGCTATAATTATAATACATAAATGTATATTCTTTTTAAAAAATAACATTTCTATTTTTTTACACTTACCAATATAAAATTAGTGCTTTAAATAAGGTACTTGTTTTACTCATTCCTTCTATAAACAGTCCTGATGGATAGGGAAAGAGATAAGAAGCACTGCCCCTTTAGAGTGGTATTAAGCCAGTGGCACCCAGGTGACTCAGTCGGCTAAGGGTCCGACTTTGGCTCAGGTCATGATCTCACGGTTTGTGTGTTTGAGCCTTACATTGGGCTCTGGGCTTGATAGCTCAGAGCCTGCTTGGGATTCTCTCTCTCTTCTTCTCTCTCTGCACCCCCGTCTCAAAATGAACTTTGTTAAATTAAAAAATAAATAAATAAACAAATAGAAGTGGTATTAAGCCAGACAAACTTGGTCAAGTCTAATGATGCCAAACCATTAGATGAGCTTTCCATGGGATCAGTGAAAAGAATTTTCTGCACATGGGAAAGTCTTAATGTAGCTGGGAGTGGTCAAAAGGAAAAATAGCTATTCCCTATCCACCGCTAAAAAAAAACCATGCAAGATCGGTCATAAACTATTATTTATTCAAATTCCCACTGGGTTAGGCGAAATCCCATGACTTCATGATGCATATATGGGCTGCAGTTCTCAATTTTAAGAATCTTTAACATTTTCAGTTGATTTAACATAGAGTCCCAAACAGGATAATCCACTTCCCTGGCCCAAAACACTTACATAATTAGAGTTCTTTGGGTTGCACATAACAGAACCCACTTCTGCTTAGCTTAAAGAAAAAACATTTTAAAGTTAGGAAATTATTGGGAAGATTCTGGAGTAGCCCATGGAACTGAAGGATGAGTTAAAGTACATGTTCTCCTCTTTAGAAAGCTGTCATTGATGTAACTCAGCTCTGAAAATTCCCAGACTCTGTCTTTTGGATCCAAATTTTAAATTTCTAGGTAAAAAAACAAAAAAGGTTCACTTGGGGTCAAGCATGTACCTTGTACCAACCAGCTTGTGACAGGGGACAGTGTCACATGGAACTTCCAGGGATGCTGGGAGGTCCTAAGTGTGAGCTAGACAATGACCCCAGGGATCTACTACTTTCTGCCTCAAGGGAAAGAGTTCCAAAATATCCTAAGCAACACGTTTTATATTAAGTTCTTTTTACTAGACCTTTCTAGAAGGCTAAATTTGAATATGATAGGCGAATGGGGTCCTGCTTTAAAGAGTAGGAAGCCAATATTAGGTGCAAATTCTGTTTAGAAAGAGATTAGTATAAGCATCCCAACTTCCAGAGGGAGAAACTGCTCAAGTCACTCAAATTCCAGTGCCAGCTAAGGTCACATTTGGCCAGTAGAACAGCCATCCTTTTCCCAAATGCCACTATAGAGAGAGTAGCAATAGCTTCTAGATCATGCTCAGCAATATGACAGTGTGACACCACATTCTTAGGGGGCAAAGCTTAGGAACAGGGAGGCCTGGCAGCACAACGTTCAAATGCAGTCTCATCAGTGAAGTGTTCCCCAGGCATCCAGCTAAAAGGTACTCTCTACATCAAAACCATGCTGTGGTTGCCCCTGGGGCCTGACATTACTGTAAAGTGGTTTGTGAATCTACATGCTCCTCAATCTTATCATTAAGCCACATGAATAATATGTCTCACCCATATATTTTCTGCCAGTTTCAAATATATGTCATTGTGATCAAGAAAAGCATTCTGAGGGAGCCTGGGTGGCTCAGTCAGTTAAGCATCTGGACTTTTGATTTCCGCTCAAGTCATGATATCCTCATCATTAAATCAAGCCCTAAATTGGGGTAGCAATTGATATCTGATAGCACAGAGTCAGCTTGGGATTCCCTCTCTCCCTCTCTCTAAAGAAATAAATAAACATTAAAAAAACAAAAAGCGGTGAGCTTGGGTGGCTCAGTCGGTTAAGCGTCCGACTTCAGCTCAGGTCATGATCTCACAGTCTGTGGGTTCGAGCCCCATGTTGGGCTCTGTGCTGACAGCTGAGAGCCTGGAGCCTGCTTCAGATTCTGTGTCTCCATTTCTCTGTCCCTCCCCTGCTCACACCTCTGTCTCTCTGTCTCTCTCTCTCAAAAAGTAAATACACATTAAAAAAAATTTTAAAAACAAAAACCATTCTGATTTCACAATAGTTTTACATAAATATATGTATTTCTTCAGTCAACAAATAATTCAAGGAAGTATTACATGTGGGGATTCCCCCAAATGTTTAATATTAAAAAGGAGCTACTCAAGATGTCATGTGAAAGTGAATAATATAGAAGATCAGCAAATATTGTGGTGCCAGTTGGACAAAAATAATAGAGGACCCAAAGATGGCCCTGACAGGTGTGATTTTCCTAGCAACACCTGGCTATGGCTTTAGTTAGGATTAATTTGAAGCTGACTCCAGAACTATTTTTGATAATAATTGCACTTTGTGATATATGAAATTATATCATAAAAGCTATGTTCAAATTAATAGCTTGTTAAATATATATTTACATAGAGAGTTTAATATTAATTAAAATTAATTTATTAATTTAATAAGTTACATTCAATCAAAATAAAAAGAGTGGCTCAGCTCAAAAAAGTTGGGAAGCACTTGGTCTGTCCCATTCCTGTGACAAACATGACCTTCTGAGTGGTCACTGTCATTATACATATATTTTTTCTCTTATTTTGTTGCCTCTCTTTGTCTCTCTATTTTGCATCCAGGAAGTGCTGGGTAAATATTTATTTCTGGAAGTTTGTACCTCCCTAAGGCAAAATGAAATTGTTAGGCGGAACCATCAGGGAGATTCAAAGTCTGGCTGGGTTCTTCCTTCACACGCCTCTGCTTGTGCCCTGCTTTGGGGTTTAGGCAATCTGGCTGTTTAAGCTCCTGCTCTGAGCCACACCCTTCCACCACTCATCCCTCTCCCCACCGGCTGTGAGGCTGGCTTCCTCCGCCCCCTCACAAGAACTTAGTGTTTTTCTGAATCCAGCTGTGGGAAACATTTAAACCAGTAACTCACCTCTACTTATAAGAATTTAATCTGTAAGGAAAAAAAAAATCTAACAAGCCAAGATCTTTTGCTAACCACTTACCTTCAGATTTAATGAGACATAAAGGAGATTATTAAACTTTCAATGAATTAGAGGTTACATTGGTCCAAGGTACAATATTTAGGTGAATTTCTGTTTTGCCTTCCTTCTTGCTGAATTCGTGGTTTTCCTTATGGTGAATGATGCTGGCTGGAAATTTGATTTTACTAAGTAATTTTGTTCTCTAGTTGGTCTCTTGATGGCTAGACAATTGCTGAACCATAAAGCAGATACAGTTTCAAAGCTATCTTTTTCTCAGACAAATGACCATGCAGAGCAATATTTCGTTGTCACTGTCTGGAGCCTGGGCGGCAGGAGAAAGAGTCTGAGGCAGAGGCAGGAGCTTTGCCAACTGAAATACCAGCACCTAGACTGTGGTATTCTGTAGCACACCATGTCCTCAGGGATGTCACAACTAAATTTCAGGAACAACCTGAGGCCCCAAGAGCAGCAGGAGCATCTTGTTTCCTGTTTTCTAACTCACAGCCTTATAATGCTATTAAAGACTTTATTTCCTTTTGTGCATTAAAAGAGAAATTATAGCAAGTACAGCATGGTGATCACCTGGCCAAAATGGAATCATGCTATAGACTGATAAGACGTACATTCTAATTCCAGACAATCATTTCAATTCCTCCACTACTTTCCTTCCCATCACCCTACACTCTGCAGTACCTCCCTTCTTCTCTCTCTCTCTCCTTTTCTCCCTCCCTCCATCCTTCTCTCTCCCTTCCTCCCTGCCGCTCTCCATCTCTCTCCATCTCCACCTCTCTCCATCTCCATTTCAATCTCTATCTCCTCTCTCTTCCTAATACAATTCACAACAGGACTGCAGACTGCCTGGACCTCAAGAATCCAAGTAAATAGCTAAAAGTCTTGAAGCACCATTTAGAGTCAACCAGACTTATTTGTGTGCAGCACCACCATTTCTCATCAAAGAAAAAAGAACAAATTCAGGAACATTTGGAGGGGAAATTCAAAAGGCTTTTGTTTTTGTTTTTACCCTATGGTTCTGAATAGTATCTAAATCAGAACCTTCTTAGGTGCTTGATATTTTAGGTCTAAGACGTCTTGCCTGTCCCATGAAGTAAGTCACCAGAGGGGCACCTGGGTGGCTCAGTCAGGTAAGCTTCCGACTTTAGCTCAGGTCATGATCTCACAGTTTGTGAGTTTAAGTCCCTTGTCGGGCCCTGTGCTGACAGCTCAGAGCCTGGAGCCTGCTTTGCATTCTGTGTCTCCCTCTCTCTTCCTGCCCTTCCCACATACTCTCTCTCTCTCTCTCTCTCTCTCGAAAATAAACATTAAAAAAAAATAATTTTTAAAAATTAAAAAAAATAAAGAAGCCACCAGATCAATGACAATATAATTAGGACACACTGTAATAAATCATAATGATGGTAGGTGGTGTTTTCTGGGCTTGGGAAGATGGCAGAGTAGGAGGACCCTGAGTTCACCCTGTCCCACGTTTTCAATTAGATATCATCCACATCCAAGTCAATAAACCAGAGAGCCAGCCAAAGACTGGAAGAATAAACTCCACAACTAAATATAAAGAAAAAGCTGTAGCTGAATGGTTAGGAAGGTCAAAAAGTGGAGGGAGCCTGCTGGCAGGGGGGAAGGAGCTGTGTGGGCAAAGAGGGCAGGGAAATGGGCCATCTACCAGGGAACTCACATAGGGAAGACTAATCCCCATAATGTTTGGCTTTAAAATCCAGAGGGGCTAAATTCTGTGAGTTTGTGAAACCAGTTGGACTTGCATCTGGAGCTTTAGAAGTCAGCTGACTCAGCACTGGGTGAGCCTAAAGAGAGTGATAGCTGGGTTGTTGCCCTTAAAGAGACAGCAGCTGATGGAGAAACAACATAAAAAGGGCAGTGTATACAATGCAAAGTAGGGGGCCAAATGGGAGACAGATGTTTTCATACTGAATTCGGGGCAGGTTGGGAGACATCTTTGAAAATGAGGGAGCTGGCAGGCTCCATTTTCCTCCCCTGTACCCCAGCATAAACACAGAGCCACCAGTGGGAAGTGGAGCTGCACAGACACTTGTAGCCTCAGCCCAGGGCTCAGGGCAAATTTTGTTAAAGCTTTATGAGAGCACTGCCCAGCCACAGTGCAGAGCCCGGCCACCATTGTGTAAGGTGCCCAGCCACTCAGTGCATAGCTGTTGGGGCACAGCCCTGGGCCCCCAAGGGCACCCAGCCACAGCAGCGCCTCAGAGGATCTGGCAACAGGACTAGTGGCCCAACACACATTTTGCTAACACTACTGCTCTGCTCCCAAGTTCCCAGAGGGCATGCCCCCTTAGAGCTGGCCTGCCTAGGTCCCACTAACACCAGAAACCAAGCACAGCCTACAACAAGCTGAGAGTCAGTGCAGATGACTGCACTGAAAGGAAAAGTGATTCAGACACGATGGCAGGACACAAGCAACACACATAGGATATTCTCCTGAAGTGCCAGGTTCTGTTGAATAGGGGACACTACAGTGCAGGGCACTTCCAGGACCTTCTCTTCATAAAGTCACTATATTCAAGAGCAGAAAGCATGGCTGACTTTCTAAACACAGAGAAACAGACACAGAGAGGCAGACAAAATGAGGAGACAGAGAAATGTGTCCCAAATGAAAAACAGGACAAGGCCACGGCCAAAGATCTAAGCAAAACAGATATAAGTAACATGAATGATAGAGAATATAAAGCAATGATCATAAGGATACTCACTGGACTTGAGAAAAGAGTGGAAGACATGAGTAAGACCCTTAATACAGAGATAAGGAATAATATAGCAGAGACAGAAGGCTCAATAAGTGAAATAAGAAACACAGAGGAATGAATTAGTGACCAAGAAGACAGAGTAATGGAAAGTGATGAAACTGAACAAAACAGAGAAAAAAAGAATTACACAAAATGAGACTTAGGGAACTTAGTGACTCCATCAAACATAATAACACTCCTATTATAGAAGTCCCAGAAGAAGAAGAGAGAGAACAGGGGGCAGATAATATATTTGAAGAAATAATAGCTGAAAACTTCCCTAATCTGGGGAAGGAAACAGATATCCAGATCCAGGGGGCACAGAGAACTCCCATCAAAATCAACAAAAGCACACCCATGTTGTAATTAAATTTGTAAAATATAGTGATAAAGAAAAAAGCAGCAAGACAAAAGAAGTCAGTCACTTACAAGAGAAACCCCATAAGCCTAGCAGATTTTTCAACAGAAACTTTGCAAGACAGGAGGGAGTGCATGATACATTCAAAGTACTGGATGGGAAAAACCTGCAGCCAAGAATATTCTATCTAGCAAAGCTATCATTCAGATACAAGAAGAGATCAAGAGTTTCCTAAACAAACAAAAACTAAAGGAGTTCGTGACAACTAAACCAGCCCTGGAAGAAATATTAAAGGAGACTCTTTGAGTGGAAAGGAAAGAACAAAAATCACAGTATAAAGGTAGGAAACACAAAAGCAGAGAAAATAAATATTTCTATGAAAAATTAGTCAAGACACTGATTTTTCAAAAGAGATATGAAACATAATAACATATACCTAGAACATGGGGATTTGAAGAGAAAAGAATGGGTTCAACCTTAAAGGAAGGTTACTCTAACCTCAAACTTAGAGTAAACTAACATATGCAGAAGAAGTTATATACAAACCTAATGATAACCATATATTAAAACCACTAATAAACATGCAGAGAAGAGAAAGAAATCCAAATATATCACTATAGAATTTCAACAAACCATGCAAGAGAGAAATACAAGAAAGGGTCAGAGAAAATCTTCAGAAACAACCACAAAACAAGTAATAAAATGACAAAAATATGTATATATCAAAATTACTTTGAATGTAGATGGACTAAATGCTTTAATCAAAAGTCATAGGTGACAGAATAGGTAAGAAAATAAGACCCATCTATATGCTGCCTATAAAAGACTCATTCTAGACATAAAGACACCTGCAGATTAAAAGTAAAGGGATGGAGAAATATCTATCATACAAATGGATGTAAAAAGAAAGCCAGAGTAGCTGGCTTATATTGGACATTTTGACCTTAAAGCAAAAACTATACTAAGAGCAAAGAAGGCTATATAATAATAAAGGGAACAATCCAACAAGAAGATAAAACAATCATAAATATTTATGCACCCAATATGAAGCACCCAAATACATAAAACAGTTAATAACAAATATAAATGAAGTAAGCAATAATAATACAATAATAGTAGGGGACATTAACACCACACTTACATCAAAGGACAGATCATCTAACCAGAAAATTAACAAGGAAACAGTGGCTTTGAATGAAACACTGAACCAGATGGATTTAACAGATTATTTCAGCACACAACAGAATACACATTCTTTTCAAGGCCACAGGGAACAGTTTCCAGAATAGCTCACATATAATCCCATAAAACAAGCCTCAACAAATTCGAGATCGAAGTTAATATCATTCATCTTTTCTGACCACAACGCTGTGAAAGTAAAAGTCAACCACAAGAAAAAATCCAGAAAGATCACAAATACATGGCAGTTTAATAACATGCTACTAAACAATGAATGGGCCACCAGGAAATAAGAGAAGAAATAAAAAAGTACATGGAAACAAATGAAAATGAGAACAGTGGTCCAAAATCTTTGGGATGCGGCAAAAGTGGGTCTAAGAGGGAAGTTAATAGCAATATAGACCTACCTCAAGAAGCAAAAAAATATCTGAAACAACCTCACCTTATACCTAAAGGAGCTAGAAAACAACAACAAAACCTAAACACAGCAGAAGGAAGGAAATAATAAAGATTAGAGTAGAAATAAATGATATAGAAACTAAAATTAGCAATAGAACAGATCAGTGAAATGAGAGCTGCTTATTTTCAAAAATCAATAAAATTGGAGGCACCTTGGTGGCTCAGTCGGTTAAGCATCTGACTTCGGCTCAGGTCATGATCTCTCTGTTGGTGAGTTTGAGCCTGAAGCCCACTTTGGATCTGTGTCTTCCTCTCTCTCTGACCCTCCCCTGCTCATGTTTTGTCTCTCTGTCTGTCTGTCTCTCTAAAAAATAAATAAACATTAAAATAAAAATAAAAAATAAAAATCGATAAAATTGATAAAGCTCTAGCCGGACTTATCAAGAAAATAAAAGACTCAAATAAATAAAATCACAAAGGAGAGAGAAGAAATAACAACAAATACCACAGAAATACAAATAATTATCAGATATTATTATGAAAAACTATATGCCAAAAAATTGGACAATATAAGAAATAGATAAATTCCTAAAAACATATAAACTACCAAAACTGAAAGAGGAAAAAATAAAAAATTTGATACCTAAGAATAAACTGATAACCAGCAAAGATATAGAAAAAAATAGAATCAGTAATCAAAAACTTCCAACAAACAAAAGTCCAGAACCAGATGGCTTCATAGGTGAATTCTACCAAACATTTAAATGTTTATTTATTTATTTTTTAGAGAGAGAGAGAGAGCATAAGCAGGGGAGAGGCAGGGGGGTGGGGGTGGGGGGCGGGGAGAGAGAATCCCAAGCAGGCTCCACACTGTCCACACAGAACCTGATGAGGGGCTCCAACTCATGAACTGTGAAATCATGACCTGCGCTGAAATCAAGAGTCAGCCGCTTAACCAACTGAGCCATTCAGGCACTCCTACCAAACATTTAAAGTTGAGTTAATACCTATTCTTCTCAAACTATTCCAAAAAAACAAAAAACAAAAAAAAAAAAAATAGGAGGAAAAACTTCAAAACTCATTCTGTGAGGCTAGCATTATCCTGATACTAATACCAGATAAAGACACCACTAAAAAAGAGAACTAAAGCACAATAACCCTGAAAGCCATAGTTGCAAGAATCCACAATAAAATGCTAGCAAATCAAATCCAACAATACATTTAAAAAATTCACCATGATCAAGTGGGATTTATACCTGGGTTGTAAGGGTGGTTCCATATTCACGAATCAATCAGTGTGATACATCACATTTATAAGAGAAAGGATAAGAACTATGTGATCATTTCAATAGACATAGAAAAAGCATTTGACAAAGTACAATATCCATTCATAATAAAAACCCTCAACAAAGTAGGTGTAGAGGGAACATTCCTCAACATAATAAAGGCCATATATGAAAAAACTCACAGCTAACATCATCCTCAATGGGGAAAAATTGAGACTTTTTCTCCTAAGATCAGGAACAAGACAAGGATGTCCACTCTCACCACTTTTATTTTACATACTATTGGATATCATACCCACAGAAATCTCACAACAAAAAGAAGGAGAAGACATCCAAATGGTAAGGAATAAATGAAATTTTCAGCACTTGCAGATGACATGATACTATATATGGAAACCAGGAAAGACAACCAAAAAACTGCCAGAACTGATACACAAATTCAGTAAAGTTGAAGGATGCAAAATCAATGTACAGAAGTCTGGAGCATTTCTATACACCAATAATGAAGCAGCAGAAAGAGCAATTAAGAAAACAATCCCATTTACAATTGCACCCAAAGTAAGGTGCCTTGAAATAAACCTAGCTAAAGATGTGGAACACCTGTACTCTGAAAACTATTAAACATTGATGAAAGAAATTGAAGACAACACAAAGAAATGGGAAAACATCCATGCTCATGGATTAGAAGAACAAATATTGTTAAATGTCTATACTAACTGAAGAAATCTATACATTTAATTCAGTCCCTATCAAAATACCAACAGAATTTTTCACAGAGCTAGAACAAACAATCCTAAAATTTGTATGGAGCCACAATAGTCCCCAAATAGCCAAAGTGATCTTGAAAAAGAAAAGCAAAGCCAGAGGCATCACAATTCCAGACTTCAAGTTATAAGACAAAGCTGTAGTAATCAAAGCAATATGATACTGGCACAAAAATAGGCACACAGTTCAATGGAACATAATAGAAAACCAAGAAATAAACTCCCAACTACATGGTCAATTAATCTTCAATAAAGCAGGAAAGAATATCCAATGGGATAAGGACAGTCTCTTTAATAAACAGTGTGGAGAAAACTGGACAGCAACATGCAGAAGAAAGAAATTGGGCCATTTTCTTACACTATACCCAAAAATAAATTCAAAATGAGTAAATACCTAAATTTTAGACCTAAACCATTAAAAATCCTAGAAGAGAACACAAGCAGTAACCTCTCTGACATCAGCCATAACAACTTTTTTTGTAGATATGTCTTATGAGGCAAGAGAAACAAAAGAAAACTAAACTACTGGGACTAAAAAAAATAAAAATCTTCTGCACAGCAAAGGAAACAATCAATATAACTAAAAGGTAACCTGTGGAATGGGAGAAGAGATTTGCAAATGACATATCTGATAAAGGGTTAGTATCTAAAACATATAAAGAACTTCTAAAACTGAACACCTCCCCTAAAAAATAATCCAATTAAAAAATGGGCAGAAGACATAAACAGACATCTCTCCAGAGAAGACATACAGATGGCCAACAGACATATGAAAAGATGTTCATCATCACTTACCATCACGGAAATGCAAATCAAAACTACAATGAGAGATATCACCTCACGCCTATCAGAATGGCTAAAATCAACAACACAAGAAACAACAGGTGTTGGTGATAGTTTGGAGAAAGGGGAGCCCTTGTGCACTGTTGGTGGGAATGCAAACTGGTGCAGCCACTGTGGAAAACAGAATGGAGGTTCCTCAAAAACCTAAAAATACAGCTGCCCTGAGGCACCTGAGTGGCACAGCCAGTTGAAAATCTGACTCTTGATTTCAACTCAGGTCATGATCCCAGGGTCGTGGGATCAAGCCCCACTTCAGGCTCCAAGCTGGGTGTGAAGCTGGCTTAAGACTTCTCTCTCCCTCTCCCTCTGCCCCTCCCCACATACACATGTGCAGGCTCTCTCTATAAAAATAAAATAAATAAAACAAAAAGATACATGCACACCTATGTTTATAGCAGCAATACTTACAGTATTATTATACTGCACACACAAAGACGCACACACACTCTCAATGGGATATTACTCAGCCATATAAAAGAATGAAATCTTGCCATTTGCAAAGACATGGATGGACCTAGAGAGTATTATGCTAAGTGAAATAAGTCAGTCAGAAAAAGACAAATACCATATGACTTCACTCATTTGTGGAATTTAAGAAAGAAAACAAACAAGCGAAGTGAAAAAAAAGAGAGACAAACCAAGAAACAGACTCTTAACTAGAGAACAAACTGATGGTCACCAGAGCAGAGGTGGGTGGGGGATGGGTGAAACTGGTGGGGATGAAGGAGCACACTTGTCATGGTCAGCATCAGGTGATGTATGGAATTGTTGAATCACTATATTGTACACTTGAAACTAATATAACACTGTATGTTAACTAACTGGAATTAAAATAAAACAATAATAATAATGGTTATTAAATTTCCCTGTTTATTCTTGGTACGGTGCAGTGAGCACTATAACTCTCCCCCTGATCCTGCAGCACATCTGCTGTTTCTCATGCCATGTGTAGAGCAAACACAAATTCACTCCACCTGTAACATGGTTGTGGGGTGATGGAGAAGGGGATGAGAGAGGAGAAGAAACATAAACAGAAAGATAGAAAGGAGCAGAGAAGCAGAGCAATGTGTGTTTACAGATAAAACCTGGACTTCAGGAAGAAGACAGCACTGCCTAACTATGCTCTCAGTACATTCTCTAAAGTGCCCAGGCACACGAGCAGCTTCCAGGATCTTTATATTGTGTCACTTCAAGTGGTTCCCAAATTAGTTCCTGTTCATCCAGGAAGAAAGACAATCCTACCAAAGACTGAGAGAAATCAATGAGTGTAGATCCAAAGAACAAGTAAGAATATACTTTCATTCAGGCCCTCTTCACCCAGTCTGTCCAAGCTCTGGAGCAGAATATATTCAAGGATTTTAACAGACAGCACAGCAAGGTCCATTCAAAGCAATGGTGGGAGGAGAGGAGAGCAGGGGGTCCCACCAGACAGACATCTTGCTAACCAGGACACCCTGCAAATGCATTTGCATTTATAATAAACATGAGCCTCAGGATCCAAACTCATTCTTTTGATTAATAAGTACTTAGTTTAGGAGCCTGAGCAGTCTCTGATGGACCAGTAATACAATAAAGGCAATGGGGAGGTGTTTCTGTCCCCATTGGCTAATTTCTATTCTACTCAGGTACTGGACTGACCAAATTGGTCATCATGGCTGTCTACTTCATTATCATACCATCTACCATTAAATATGCCCAAGCAGGAAGAATTGTCTTTATATTTGCTGTTAAACGTATTCAGAGACTATCTTTATGACTATTCTGGATCATTATCATCAGTATAACAATTACTTTAGAGAATATAATCATACATATGTGTAGTATAGATATACAGAGAGTCAAATGAAGAAATGTGGAAGAGCAAGAAGTGTCTGTGAACATTTTACAGAAGCTGTAATAAATGTTGAAAATTAACTGATTTACATAAAGGAACAATTCTATATAGAACATCATTAGCTCAGTGGATTCTGCAAAGAAGAAAATTTTATTAAAAAAATTTTTTAAACTACTTAGTACATCGATGCTTGAAATTCCATACTTATAAGTAATCTATGGTTTAAGAATTACATAGGTTAAAGAATTAACTGCAGTTAGGGTGCCTGGGTGGCTCAGTCAGTTAAGCATCTAACTTCGGCTCAGGTCATGATCTCACAATTTGAGAGTTCAAGTCCCAAGTTGGGCAAGCACGAGCCCAACTTCCAGTGAGCACAAACCCTGCTTCCCGTGAGCCCTGCTTCTCTCTCTTTCTCTCTCTCTCTCTCTCTCTCTTTCTCTCTGCCTCTCATGGGATTCTCTCTCTCTCTTTCCCCCTCTCTCTGCCCTTTGCTCACATGCACTCTCTCTCTCAAAAAAAATTATCTGCAGTTAAAATATAAATATCTTTAGATGAGGATGTTCATTGAATCCTGAAGTCAATAACTATCTAAGTAGCTATGTATATACATATATATTGTAAAAGAGAGATGATATGTTGAAACATGTTCTTATTCCTTTTTCTTCCCCACTTTCTTGCATATGACATTTCACCTCTTCAACCAGAAGATTCCATCTGCCTTAGGGAGAATTAGAATTGTTACTGTAAAAATGCAAAGAAAACAAAAGCTCAGGAGTTTGAAACCCACAAAAAGATAATAGTCTTGAAAATCTATAAATAGGAGAGAGGAAAAAAATTTCTAAAGCCTGAAATACCTCCTTTATATCTAACAGGATGTAAAACCTGCAGGACTGATCATAAATTTACTCTAAGCCATCAGCCAGAAGAGCTTAGGATTTACTATAAAGAAGGTTCCAGCCAGAATGAAAAGTTTGTGCTTCAAGTGTTGTTTTACAAGTAAAAGCTTATGATGCAGTAGTGGTGAGAATAGATGAGTTCTGCAGCAGTTAGTACAATTCCCAGTATGTGATATACACAATGTTTATAATAAATATTACTGCACTTGCCACATCACCTAGTAAATATCACCTCTCTACTTGTCTGCTCCCCTCTCAGTAGGTTGCACATGGATTAAGGACAGGGATTCCATTTTACTCATCATTGCATCCTCGGCTCTTGTCACAGAACTTCATACTCAATAAATATCTGTTGAATGAATGAACCTCACTGCTTCTCCTAGACAAAGAACAGGCACAGTGAGAGGTGAAAATTTGACACCATTACTGCAAGCATCAGTCTGTGGCTGTTTGTGGCAAAGAAAATGCAAATCTAAATTAATCATCTGAATTTTAAGTTGGATAAGGATGAGCTTGTTTGTTTTTTTGTTTCTGTTTTTGTTTTTGTTTTTACTTTTGGGGGGATGAAATAATCATATGGGTTACCAAAATATGTCAAGGCCTCTCTGTCCTTAGTGAGCAATTTGAGGTGTGAATAACCTCTGTCTTGTATGATTTAGACATTCCCTGGCTTGAAGATACAGCCTGGGCCAGATCGTCTCCGGAAGTGCCGTTAGCTCCATTATCCTAAGATTGTATTAACCAGTTAATATTTTCCTGTAATTTGCCCTTAGCAACTGCTTAATAGCATTACAGTTTCTTCCATACGATGCACTGATGTGACATTAATCGAATACTATGTAACCCCTATGACTGTTCCACCAATGTCCCTTACTCTGCAACTCTGAAGAATTATTCAAGGACACCTTCTTTCCTTTTCTTCAGCTAAACAAAGACCATCCTTAGGACTTTAAACCAATATCTATTATATCCTCAACACTTACTAAAAATCTACCTGTAGTTTCAGATATTTCATTCAGCAGGTCTTAAATCCCATCCAAATTTTATTCTCTTTGCAGTGATGAACTAAATTAATTGCTGACCATATAAACTGGATCAAGAATCTGAGTGTCATCACATTCCAAATGTCTGAAAATGTCCAAACCTCACTGTAAGCCTTTGTCCATCTTTCCTCAGTAGCACAGGCTGATTGATACACTAAACCTATGAAGACAGACTAGAGAAGAGATCACGGTCAGAGGATCAGGGTGACTCAGGAGTTGCTTTCTTCTTCACCTCCCAATCTCATATCATATGAAAGAGAGATAGAACTGATTATTTACAGGTAACTTACTGAAATAGTAAGTGGTGCAGCCTCACAAAACGGCTGATTTATCCCTACAGAATTAAAATCTGTATGAAGCCTTGAAGGCTGAGCTAAAGGTAGCTCTTTCACTGCCAACTTACACAGTTCAGCTTTACATCTGCTGGCCTCATCTTCTTTATACTTTAAAAACTGATTGGATGGGATTTAATAACTGGCATGCATTGGGCATCTAATATGGATTAGGCCCGCTAACCAGACAGCTCCATGCACATCACAGTCCACATGGGTGGCCGCCCTGGAGCATACAGTGTTGCAGCCTGGCCCTTCACACAATCATATGATTCAATGCTATTTATAACCACACAAGGTAGTATTATCGTTACCATTTACAGATGACAACACTGGCTCATCAAGGTAACAGAACTGACCAGAGTCACATAAGTAATAAAGAAAGAGCTGGGTTTAAAGCTCAGTTCAAAGAACAAAAAAAAAGGTCTAGGTAGGGGGGGCACCTGGGTAGTTCAGTCAGTTAAGTGTCCGACTCTTGGTTTTGGCTCGGGTCATGATCTCACAGTAGTGAGATTGGGCTCCACATTGGGTGTGGAGACTACTTAAGATTCTCTCTCTCCCTCTGCCCCTCCCCCTGCTAGCCTGTTCCCCCTCTCTCTCTCTCCCTCCCCCCCCCAAAATAAATAAAGCTCAGTTCAGGTCTGATACCAAATGGCATGCTATTGTTAGGTATTCTGCTCCACACTGTGGGAATTCAAAAATAAGCAAGTGGATCTGGTCTTTAAGGACTCTGAAATGCAATTAGAAAAAATAAGACAGATTCATGTAAAATTCAGCAGCAATGAAATAATGGTTTAAGTCAAAAAAGAAAATTTGTCACAAGCAGAACATGATTAATTGCTAAATGGACCATCAGGCAATAATTGGTACAAGCGTTTAGAGGAAAGAGGGATCTATAAATATTTACAAGCTTTGGTAAACATAATCCATGTATCGGGAGTTTCTACCCAATTCTCTAAAACTAGAGGCAGGGCAAAGGCAGTTATTTAAGAGAAAAATATGTCCTTGTTTCTACTGCAAAAGGACCTTGGGGAAGAAAAGCCAGAAGACACAGAAGATAAAGCATCCATGGCAAAACTTCCAGAACTCTGTGAGAATGATTGGATGTGATTCGTTTTCCTTTTGAAAGTTTTTATTTCAGATTTAGCTTAGGGCCTTGGGAGCTCAGTATTTAAAATGTGTGAAAGGGATTATTTGAAGTGAAAATATGGTATATTCTTTGGATTTTATTTTATAACTTAATATAAAATTACCCAAAAGAGCTGTCTGTGGTTTTTAAAAAGGAATCTTGAAGAATTTTAAGCTTAAAACTGATAAATAGGAGCTACTCTGGAGAAAATCTAAATTAAATAATAACTTCCAACTTAATTCTAATGTTTATCAGTGAGACAATTAAAGCCTTATGTTCTTCCATGTTCCAATACGTGGGCAAAGGAGATGCTGATTAATAATACTACAGCTTTCTCTTTTAAATCTGTACCACAGATAGCAGCCATGCATACTTTTGATTAAGATCAAATAAGTTTGGATTTATAAAAAGCCTAGAAACAGAATGCCAAACTTAGACTGGCACTTTGATTCCTTCCTAGGCTAGAATGGTGCCTCTTCCTTTGAATAGCTACCCTGGTGGTTTGTTAAGGAAAACATTTTATAGTCAAAACTTGACAGCAGAAAAAGTATGCCCCTATATGACTAAATAAGAACTAAGTATCTTATAGACCTTAGTCTGCAACCATTTTCACATGCATTTAATCCTCAAAACTACCTCTGGGATAAATACTATCATTAAGCCCCCAAATTATAGATGAGAAATTAGCTCATAGAAGTTAAATAATTTATTTGGTAAGTTGCAGAATCATACTTAAATTCACATATCCCAATTCTAACTTCAGAAGCTCACAACAAACCATTGAAGATGACTATCCTACTAGAAATATACACGCCCCTGTGTATTTCATGTCTACTGACTGCTATAGGAAACTTGATTAATCCTTCTAAGCCAATATTCAAGGCATAAAGGGTTCGAAAATGTGACTACATTCTGATGCAAAGAGTCCAAAGGAATGAAATTTGAGAAAACCACTGGCTTTAGAGTCAGACAGGCAGCTAAACTTGACTTCCACTTTTTATTAGCAATTAAGACCTTCAGGAAGTTGTTCAACCTCTCTGGGCTTCAATTTCCTCATTTGTAAAATGTGGGCAACAGGACCTAGGTAATGGGGTAGTTGTGATCATCAAAGAAGATACTGTATACCAGAGCTGAGTTAATGTCTAGATTTAATATGTGCTCAATAAATGATAAGTCAGCTGCCATCATTCTTTCAAAAAATATATTTTGTATTAGATGATGGGAATATTGGAGGAGAGAGTGTGATTCCTATCCTCATAAATAATATACTTTAGTACTGTCTCTATTATTTGTATCATAAGCTCATTATGAAAAAATTTCTGAGTAACAACCCCAATATATGAAGATATATATTAATTTATAAAATACATGCACATACTACTATACCAAAAATTACACACTTTATAAAATATACATAATAAATAACTTCAAAAGAACAAAAGAATAAACAATTAAGACCCCACTGGATTATCTTGTACACTCTTTGAAGTATATAGTTCATTTTGAAAACCATTGTTTTAGACCAAGAGTCAGCAAACTTTTCTGTAAAGGGCCAGATAGTAAATATTTAAGGTTTTGCAGACCATGTAAAGTCTCTGTTGCATTTTTAAAAATATTAGACAATGTTTTAAAAATACAAAGCAATTATTTGCTCTGGGGCCATACAAAGGCAGGAGTTGGACTGTAGTTTGCCCATACTGTTTTAGACCACAGACTATTCTAGAATAGATGATTCCAGACAATTAAGTAGTAAATAAACAAATACAATGGTGATTACTATTAATGAAATCGATTGTCAAACGCAATGGATAGTGAAAGAGAAGAGGACAATTTCAGCTAAGATGGTCAGAGAAGGCCATATTTAAGCTGAGATCTGAAGAACAGGAAAGAGTCAGTCACAGAGTAGCAGAAGAAAACCTTCCCTGCCAAGAGAAGAGCCAGTAAATAGTGCTCAGGTGGAAAAAGCCTGCTTATTAAAGGACTAAAAGAAGTTTGCGCCTGGAACTTGTGAGCAAGAAAAGAGCAAGGTATGAGATGTGGTTTGGGAGTCTGACAGGAGCCAGCTTTGGAGATTTTTGAAAATGATTTCAATAAAGTAAAGCATTTGAAGCAGTTAGAGAAGATAAAATCAGCAGGTTGTAAGTCAGGAATGTAGGCAAAGTGAAATAATAACCAGAAGGTCCATGGGTCAAGCATTGGCTCCTGGGGCAAAACTCAAAGTTAAGGAGAAGTAGACTGCTTTGATTATGTCCTCAAGCTATTTAAGACAATTATTAAACTTGTAAGTTCTTTATTGCTATTCAACCTTGAAATAAAGTCATCACTGAGGCATATGCTGTTCTTTCATTAACAAAACCAAGTTTAGAACAATATTCCCACGTACTTGTTTTTAAGTTTATTCTTTCAAATTAAAATTGCATCAAAATGCCTTCCTTGGAAGGCTACATAAGAAATAAATAACACTGTTGCCTCCAGGGAGGGAAACTAGGCGTCTGTAGCACAGAGGTAGGAGGGCAACAATACACCACATATTTTACTGTACCTCCAGGTTTTTGAACCATGTGGCTCTAGTGCCTATCCAAGAAACAAGAAAATAAAATTAAACTCAAATTGAAAAATGTCTAACTACATTTATTGTGTGAAGACCCATAAAAATAAAAGAGTTCTCTAAATATTCATTTGACTGGGAAAAGATGGCAGTTTGCCATTCCAATAGTTTCAAAACATGATTAAGGTGACAACCTTGCAAAGTATGTGTATACATGTAACAACAATATGGTACCTTTAAAATGTATAAATTAATGAAAAAATTAGTCTAACAAAGAATGGAAGTATAGGCAGTGTTTTTAAAGTCAAATTATACTTTGGAAAACAATTTGGCAATTCCTCAAAAAGTTAGTTACCGCATGACCCAGCAATTCTACTTCTAGGTATATACCCAAAAGAAATGAAAATACACATCCACATAAAACTTGTACACAAATGTTTACAGTAACATTACTCATAGTAGCCAAAAATCAAAAACAACCCAATTGTCCCTCAACTGATGAAGAGATGACTAAAATGTGGTATATTCATGCTATGGACTATAATTAGTCACTAACATGAAATAAAGTACTGAGAAATGCTATAACATGGATGAAACTTGAATACACTATACTAAGTGAAAAAAGCTAGTAACAACAAACCACATATTATATGGTTCAATTTCTATAAAATGCCCATAATAGACAAATTCATCGAAACAAAAAGGAGAGAGCTGGTTGAAGGAAGGCAGATGGGGAATGACTGCTAGTGGGTATTATTGAATTTCTTTTAGGAAGGAATAAAAATGTTCGAAGACTAAACTCTTCTGATAGTTGTGTAACCCTCTGAATATATTAAAAACCATTAAATTATACACTTTAACCATTGAATTTTTTAAACTGTGGACTTATAAAAGGCTACTTAACTACCATGTTGTAATTTCAGTTACATTAACTGCCACTTAAAATCAAAGACTAATAATAGGGGCCCTTGGGTGGCTCAGTTGATTAGGCATCCAACTTTGGCTCAGGTCATGATCTCATGGTTTGTGAGTTTGAGCTCTGTGTCAGGCTCTGTGCCGACTGCTCGGACCCTGGAGCCTGCTTTGGATTTTGTGTCTCCCTCTCTCTGCCCTCCCCCCGCTTGTGCTCTCTCTCTCTCTCAAAAATAAATAAACATTAAAAAATATTTTTAAAACATCAGACTAATAATGTCAAGGTATGAACACTTGGATTTATAGAAATGAAAACCAACAGGACAGCTTTTGTTACAAAAAATTTAGTTTGGATTTCTTACATATTAAGCCGAAAGTATGACCTTCATGGAGTTGGTTATTCTGGAACACATCAAGTTGCCTGCAGTGATCTGCTCCCCGAACTGCCCTTGATTGTGCAAGGTAGCGGGCTAGAGGTGAAAACATTTCAAAACTATAAATAGTCCTAAAATCAATAAAAATGGCCTCTAGGAAGCACTTTGATACATACAGATACTCAACCTGTGTGTGCCAGGACTGCAATTCTTTTCTGCCCACGAACACAAGTCACAGGTCATGGAATTGCAGAAAATCTGCAAATAGATAATCTACTTGGGGATACTGGAGAGTTTTGGCAACATGCATATTTATAGCTGATTCCTATAAATTGCCCTCCATTCCTCACAAACTGTCTTACTGACACAGATGACCAATTTCCTTTGTGTTGTAAAACATCCTAGCTTTTTTTGCATTATATAGTCTTGTTTTGCCAATTTTATAAGCTCCTGAAATTAGTATTAGAGAGATTCTTGTGGTAACTGAGAACAGCACATACTGACCACAGTGACTCTTACTCTTGCCATATAAAATAATTCCAGATGCGTTATCATATATGGTCAAATTCCCTATAAGAAAATTCAGTGGCTGTCTACTCTTCTCTCCAAAGCTAAATTTTTAAAAACCTGACTTAGTTTTAATTTCACAATCTTATAAAAGCAGATACTTCCAATAATAATTTGTTCAAGGTATTTTGCAAGTTTTTCAGGGGCAGAATTGCAAACTAAAACAAATGTATTTATTCAGTTCATATTAAAAGGTAGAAGTGTGAACTAGGGACGAACTTGTTACTAATATTGGGTAGAAGTCACGTATTTACTAAGGCAAATAATGAAAAAACAAACAAAAAATAAATAAAAATAAAAGGCAAAGAATGATTCACAGTAGCTCTCATAAAAACATAATTTATACCTTTAGTCTGGGCCTCTTTCTTGTACTCCAGCCCTATCTTGTATCAATCTATTCAACTGTCTATGTAACTTTCCAAATGGTGTCTAATAGACATCCCAACCTTACATGTCCAAAGCCCAGCTGCTGGTCTTTGCCTCCACACCAATTCCTCCTTAAGTCGTCCCCGCCCCAATTAAGGACAGCTCAATTCTTTCAGAGGCTTAGGCCAAAAACCCTGGTGGCAGTCTTAACTCTACTCCTTCCTTCACACCCCACATCCAATGTGTAGCAAATCCTTTCAGCTCTACTCTCAATATTTATAGAACTTGACTACAGAATTTTCACCACGTCTACTGCCACCTTCCTACTTCATGCCACCATCAAATCTTACCTGAGTGTCTGCAACAGCCTCCTAACATGCCCACTCTTACTAATAGGGCTATCGCTAGCCCATACAGCACCTTTGTGTAAATTAGGAAAAAAATGTCTTTCTCCAAGACACGTATTTCCATCTGCTAGAACATTGTAGAAATAAATATATAAAGCCATGATGTATACAATGCCATGGCTCTCCCCTAGCTGTGGCATGCTTGTGCTGTACTCAACCTGCATAAATGTACGAAATTCCTTGATTCTTGGCATATTATACTTTTATTTACTTACATTGTTTATTGTCAGTTCCCCCAATAAAATTCAGTATTTGTAAGGGCAGGGATGTTTTTTGTCTTGTTCATTGTTGTATCCCTAGCACCTTAAACAATGCCTGGCACATAAAAAGTAATCAATGAATGTTAATTTTTAAAAAATGCCCAAAGAACAAAACAATCACATCCCCACAACTCCTGGGGATGAGTTGCTAGCAGGATAGCCTAAATATTCTTCTGAAATCACTTCATTAGCAGCATATCTCCAACTACTCTTTATGTGGAAAGGCTATCTGAAAATAGAATTTCTTTGAGTTGTTAGTTTCATTGTAATGAACACTGCTATGATTCTTTACACTTTTAGTAATTTGTAAGCCCCAGCTAATGGAAGCAAGGTGTAATAGAAAGAGAACTGGATTGGTAGATGGACAAATGGGCCTCTGTATTAGTCAGAGTTCTCCAGAGCTCTCCAGATTCTCCAGAGAATCTCTCTCTATACACATACAGAGATATTTATTTTAAGAAAATGCCTGGGGGCGCCTGAGTGGCTCAGTTGGTTAAGCGTCTGATTTCAGCTCAGGTCATGATCTCACAGTTCGTGGGTTCAAGCCCACATATTAGGCTCTGTGCTGACAACTCAGAGCTGGAGCCTGCTACGGATTCTGAGTCTCCCTCTCTTTCTGCCCCTCCCCAGCTTGCGCTCTCTCTCTCTCTCTCTCAAAAATAAAAAACATTAAAAAACATTTTTTTTAATTGCCTCAAATGATTGTGGAAGTTGACAGGTCAGAAATTTGCAGAGAAGGCTGGCAGACTGGAGACCCAGGTAAGAGTTGGTATTGCAGCTCCAGTCTGAAGGCAATCTGAAGGCAGAATTCCCTCTTCCTATTGGGACCTTACTCTTTTCTCTTAAGTGCTTCAACTGATTAGATGAGGCCCACCACCCTTACAAAAAGTATGAAGATCATCTGCTTTACTCAAAGTATACTCATTTAAATATTAATATCATTTTTAAAAATACCATCACAACAACATCTAGACTGGCATTTGACCGAATATCTGGGTACTGTGACTTAGCTAAAGTGATAAACAAAATTTACTATTACAACCTCCAAGTCTAGCATGTGGACAAGCATGGAGGCCTAAAAGAATGTGCAATGTTGGGTAGAAATCCAGTTGTTCCATACAGAGAACAAGAAATATCTGTAGGATAGACAGATGGGGCCTTTGCCAACTCTTCTCTGTTCTTGAAAAGAGTCAACCATACCTAATTATGACTCTTAACAAAACTTTAATGAAAGGTTGGATGTTGAGGGAAAAAAAGTATAACAAACAGATTTATTTACAACTGCCAATAGAAGGGACTGATCTTAGAGCCCAGAGGCCCAACCCAATCTTTAAATCCCTACTGAGATCCCAGGCTAGTTCAATCTTTACCTAAGGGATACCCCGCTTCACCAAAACGCCCCGTTATCAGTCTAGATCCAATTCAGTGTGCAAGTTCAAAAATAAAAATTTTCTCAAGTGCCTATCTTTCTGTTATCTTCCCCAGAATGACTGACAGTAGGAACAGTTAACCTCCCCAAATAAAACACGACCTTTTATTCTCAAAAGTGTAAAATAAGATGGATCAAATAAGATTAAAAAAGAAGTGTCCACCAGATACTTCTCAATATCTGAGTGATTCATTCTTTTTTTAAAAGTGTTTATTTATTTATTTATTTTGAAAGAGAGAGAATGCACACCAGAGAGGGAGGGGCAGAGAGAGAGAGGGAGAGAGAGAATCCCAAGCACACTCCATGTTCACAGGGAACTGAGAGATCATTACCTGAGCTGAAATCATGAGTCTCATGTTTACCCAACTGAGATGTAGTATCTATATAATGGAATATTACTCAGCCATAAAAAGGAATGAAATCTTGCCATTTGCAACAATGTGCACGCATCTGGAGTGTATTATGCTAACCGAAATAAGTCAGAAAAGAGAAATGTATGATTTCACTCACATGTGAATTTAAGAAACAAAACAGATAAACATAAGGGAAGAGAAGGAAAAATACTTAAGATAAAAACCGAGAGGGAGGCAAACCACAAAAGACTCTTAAATACAGAGAACAAACTGAGGATTGCTGGAGGGGAGGTGGGTGGGGGGATGGGCTAAATGAGTGATGGGCATTAAGGAGGGCACTTGTTGGGATGAACACTGGGTGTTGTATGTAAGTGATGAATCACTAAATTCTACTCCTGAAACCAATATTACACTCTATGTTGACTAACTTGAATTTAAATTAAAAAATAAAATAAAATGAAACTTTTAAATAAGTTTTAAAAAAAGAAAATTAAAAATTATTACATCATACCACCTTCCTCTATCCCACAACTTCCAGGACCTGGGCCTGGGGCTCTGAGAATCAGACACAACTCTAAAGAGTCAGCAGAGTGAGGGACTAGGGGGCTAAAGCTCTCTGTCAGAAAGAATCATTGTGGCTGGCACCCCATTTTTATCTTCTGAGGTCACCAGGGATTAGTCTGACAGCTGCCCTTATATTACAGGACACAATCCAATTGCCAAGTCTTTCTTTTGTCTTTCTTTCCATAAGGCAAGTAGAGAATCAAGGAATTATATTTTCAGAAATATGCTGCATAAACATTACTTCTTTTTTGTCTATTTAAATGCCTTTCAATGAATAATTTCATTAGCCAAAATCTTACTCCTATAGAATAAGAGAAGCATGAAGAACAGAAGCGTGCCCAAAGTCACTCAGTTAATCAGCATTCCAGCCGACCTTATACCCAGCATTACAGCTGGTACAATTAATTAGGAGATATTCAGTGAGACCTGAATTTCAATCCAGGACTCCATCAGATATTGTTTTCATAAACAAAAGATAAGCCAATCCTATCTTTTGGGAGATAGGAAAGTAGAGGAAAATGGAAAATGAATTTTAAAATTAAATAATCCAAGAAGTGCGAAATAATCCAAGAAGTGTGAAATATGTGAAGTAAAAATTTTAATCCGTAAAGCCAGAAAAACATTATAGTTTTATGCTCACTTTTAGGAAATTAATGTTCTCACTGATTTTTCATAAAACATGAAATTCCATATACAATATTTTTCTAGTTTCGAGAAATTTTGTACATCAATTATTTACAAAGCAATGTTTTCTACAGCAAGTTTGCCCCTCTTTACCTTATTTTTCCCAGGACCACAATTCCAAGATTTTCTTTTTATCTTTCATGGTAAAAGAAAGTAGTAACTCTTGTGACTAATGTCCCAAGATATAAACTCTCAAATAAACAAACACAAACTGTACAACACTGCATGATATAAAACATTTTTCTGGAAACAAAATATTAATCTTATCTGGCACATCCTAATATATTTGGGGCGATAAATTCTGCTTTACTTATCCATTAGATTTTCTTCATGAGTTTCTTTGTTTAAACAGATACCTAGTGGCTTAAATAAATAAACCAGGTCTTCACAACCACTCTTTCAAGTATCATCTGTCTCTTTAGAAAAAATGCGCTGACAAAGTCTGAGCTTGTTCTATTGTTAGATTTCTTTTTTTAATACTTCCCGACTGTCACCATCCCTCAGTATACCCAAGAATCAAATAAAACAAATAAACACATGTTCCAAGGGCATTTACCTGGGAAGGGTTTTGTTCTCAGAAGGACAAAGTGTTTCTCAGATCCAGCTTTCCCCAGGGGCTGATTAGAAATGAGCTTACAAGACACATACACATACGCTCACTCATATGTTCTTCTCATAAACTGAAACAATGAAGAAGAAGGTCAAAACATCTCTCCTACACTGGGAAAAGATGGCATGTTATTTTTAAGAAAAACTAAAGTTTGTGATTTTTTCCCCTTTGAGCATCTCACTAAAGCTTGCATTTCCATTATACTTATAAATAGGAGATTCAGCTCCACTCTGCACTCCTGGTTCAAGAACAGTCACAGAACAGGATGGAGGCTAGAAAGCACTTCTGAGCTGCAGATGGGAAAGCAAAGATTATTTAAAATCCTAAGCCAAGCAGACAATCATGTTCATCATTTATTGGGCATTTGCTATGTATCAGGCACTGTACAAGGGCCTATATGTGTTATAATATGACCACAATCTAGTAAAACAGGTGTAATCCACATGATTTACAGATAACAAAAGCCAGGCTAAAGGAGTCAAATAATTTTCCCAAGATAACACAATCAATAAATAACTAGACCTAGATTCAAAGTCCTATCTCTTCAGTCCTTTATTACACAATTATTTGATAAGCGCCTGCTATGACTGACCCAGGCACTTCCTCTAGGACCTGGTAATACAGCAGGGAGCTTACATTAGGTAGGGGGAAAAGACAATAGACAAATATATGTGTATGTGTGTATATGTAAATAGATCTAGATACATTTGCATCATCAGGGAAATAGGATTATCACAAAGGAAAATGAAGCAGATTGAGAGGACAGTGACAGGACAAGGGGCGCCATTTTGGATGAGGTGCCCTGGGAAGGCTTCTCAGGAAAGGTAATGCCCAGGTAGGCCAGAATGAAGACCCCTTCCTCCTTCAGGGGAAGGAGACTTCCAAGCAGAGGGAAGAGTGTGAGCAAAGGCTGTGGGGGTGTGGGTGGGTATAGCGTGCTGGAATAACAATCACAGAAATGTGGGGTGAAACAGTGAGCAAGAGGGAGCAGGACAGGAGATGAGGCTGGAGATGGAATCAATGGAAAGAACACTGGATCCTACTGTAAATAAATGAGAAGAATCTGAGGAGTTTGGAGCAGCAGATGAGATCATCTATTTCACTCCAAAGCCAGCATCCTCTCTGCTTCACCTCCATCCCCAGAAGAAGCAATTTCCCCTCTCACTTGCTCAGAACCTACCTCTGTCGTAGGACTCAAGGTCGGTTTCCCTGACAACAATGTTATAGCTATGTGGCCACTGATGGTTTGTTACTGTTGTCCTTCCTTCTCCCCTATGGAAATTTATGAGCCTGTACCTCCTCTGCTAAGGGCAACTTTCTGAGTCTTCCTTGGAAATCGCCACCCTGAGTTGCCTAAAGGAGACTAGAACAGACTTTCCAAGACACATCCCCATGACTTCTGCTACTCTGTAAATACAACATCCCCACCGATCTTGTGCCTTGATCTTTTTTGTCATGGAGCCCCTATAGTGCTCTGGATACATCTAGGAGCTGGGGAAACAGCAGCAAAAAAGATAAAAGTCCATCTCCACACAAAGTTTAAGGTCTATGTGCATCTATATAGTGATTCTCAGTCAGGAAAGGGTGAGAAGGCTTTGTAGTTTGGAAAAGTGATTGAAATAAAATATTTGCTTTGTTTTTAGTCACACTACTTTATTTTTTTAATGTTTATTTTTGAGAGAGAGAGAGAAAGAGAGAGAGAGAGAGGATGTGTGTGGGGAAAGGGCAGAGAGAGAGAGGGAGACACAGAATCCAAAGCTGAGCTGTCAGCACAGAGCCTGATGTGGAGCTCGAACTCACAAACTGTGAGATTATGACCTAAGCTGAAGTCTGACGCTTAACTGATAGAGCCACCCAGACACCCCTATTTTGTTTATTTTAAGATATGAAATAACTTTAAAGGAGAGGATACTTTGTGCACACCAGGAGAAAATAGACTTTAAAAGGCTGAAAACAGTGGAACAGAGGGCTTCAGTAATAACTGCCTTATTTTTGTTATGTAAACTGAAATAGTAACTTTAAAGCGGGAATTTCAAATGATAAAACAGGGGAACTGTCATGAAACCACTAGGGGAGATGACTTGAGGGCAAGCAGAATCTCCTCAGATCACCCACTAACTACTCCTCATACGCAGGGTCTGACCCCATTTAAACAGAGGACTTTGTGCATCCCTGATTCAGTGGTTTACATCTTCCATTCTTACTGGTGCTGCCTTGAGGTACATCCCTGGCCGAGATCATTAGATATTCCCATGAAGCTATATTTTGCCTTTTTTCTTTATTAAAAACTAATTCTAAGGGCAGGGCAATCTAGACATCTGGCTTTGTTATACTTATCCTTCAGAGCACACAGCGCAGTGCAGGTCACACACCAGAGACCTCAAAGTTACTGATCAGTTCATTTCCTCATCTCCTACTTGTCAACTGCCTGTAGGCCTGTGTGTATGATATATAACTATCAATTACACATGTATATGTAAATATGTACATATTATATTTATGTGTGTACATCTAATCAATATATCTTATCTTTGGTAACTGCTTATTTTTGTCAGCATAAGATTCTTTTTCATCAGAGCTAAAATTCCCTTTTAGCTTCTAACATTGTTCATGGCCATTATCCTAACAGATTTTGTGCCTTGATTTTTTTTTTCCTCATGGAGCAAGATTAACCCAGAATCACAGTCACAGCTACACCTTCCAGGGCAAAGGACAATGCTCGGTCCACTGTTTCTCTAGGGTGGCAAAGTATTCTCTGGACATTGGCCCCCAATGTTTCTTTCTTATATCCTTTCAGAAACAAGACATTATCAAGGAAAATTTCCCAATCTCTCAAATCCCTGGAAGGAGTTGGGGTGGAGAAGGTGAAAGGGGGAGCCTCTGGCCCTCCCCTCCCCCTGCTCTCACAGACACTGCCTTCTCAATGCTTCCTCCACCAGGGCTCCCTGGACCCAGGAGTACAAGTGTCCCCTGCTCTACTCCCTGGAGAACTAAACCCACGAGGAAAGCAACCCAGTTAAAGACCAGATTGATACCTGAGAAAGAGATTTAAACTGGGACATTTTTATCCTTCAGCTGTTGGTATGGAAAACAAATATACATTCCACTCTCTCCAAGAACAGGTGAAGGTATTTCATAAGCAAATGGTCAGCTGGGTGGCTTTAGGCTGAGTTCCTCCCTCCTTCTGCATCCCTTCTTGTCCCTTCTCTTCTTTCTGGCAGCAAATTCCTAGCCCTAATTGTTCTCTACAGCTCACACTTTCTACCAGTATATACTGGGGAAACAACAATGTGCTCTGTGCTTGCTGCTGTGTGACTTACAGAAGACATTTACCAATAATATGGTACCAGAATTGCTTCCATTCCAGGTGGAAAACAAAAACAAGTTAAGAAACATATACAGAATCTGTGCAATAATGACTCAAAAGAGTCCAGAAGTGTCGGTGGAAGGCACTGTGAATGATAGAGACCTAAGCTGAACTTAGAAGGGTGAATGGCATTTGTATACAGGAGTGGCTCACAGGGCATTCCCAGTGAGGCAAGGGTGGGGCATGAGCAAGAGGAGTGGGAAGGTCAGAGAACAAACCTGTCGGATTCCATCAGAGCTTACAGCATGAGCATTCATGTGTGTGTGTGTGTGTGTCGAATTTGTAATGCCTGCGTATTATTCGTTTTAATCCTCTCTCTCAAGGGTAGGTGAATGGAAGCACACAATGCAGAATGATTCATAACTTCTCAAGGAGGAGTTGGCATAATTCAATATAGGGAGATATCCCAAATCAATATTATCACTCCCCCAGAGAAAAATCACAGACACTCCTCAAAGTGAGAAATAAATGGAACCAGAAGTGGATGCCACTCCACCCACAAAGCAATAAGAAGAAAATCTCAAGATGCTATTATTTCTTCTCTCCTCTCTTTCCTCTACCTTCACTGGAGATGTTTGCTCTTTTGGCTCTTGCTTTCTGCTTTTGTATACCACCTACCCCTATAGGATTTCAAAGAATATGCATTAACTCTGAATCATAAGACTAAAATGAGCACTATTCCAAGAACTTGAATGTGCCATGGAGATTCACAGCCAGGATATGTGTAGGCTGGCTGAAAGTGAGGACTGGGTTTTTTTTTTTTTGTTTTTTTTTTGTTTTTTTTTTTGTTTTTTGTGATCCTTTTTAACACCTACATCTTCTCACTCTAATAATGGACTATTGTGCTTCTTTGGGCTCCATGACTCACCAGTCCTTGCATACAGATAGGGGCAGTGAATTTCATTTGAAAGGGATTTCTTAACGGGGGTAGGGGGTAGGGAGAGTGTATCTGGAAACCCCAGACAATAAGGAACCTCTACATCTGTATAGTTTTCTGAAGAAAAGAACCGTTGCTCCTTAAATATTTTATTCTAAAATTTGGCTGATGGCAGCAACACATTGATTTTAGCCACTTTGTTTTGCTAGTAAATGATGGCAGGATCAGCTGTGGCTTATGCCTCCCTCACTGTAATCAGTTCTAGGCTCAGAGAGGAGGAATTATGCTTGACAGGTAATTAAGAAAACTGACAGGAAATAGCATTTGGCCTCTTTGAAGGTGAACTACAGTTTGTAAAAGATAATCTAAATCTAATTTCCCCAAACCCCAGATGGCAAAACTATGAGCAGTATTGCCTCTGTGTTAGGTTCATATTAAATTAATCTTTTCTTACCATTCACTCTTCTTTAAATTTTAACTGGAAAGAAAGGACTAAAATTTTGCACAGGCTGAATTTGGAATCCAGCAGTTTCTGGGTCACTGCTGAATAGATGATGTAGAAACATTGATTGGGAATGCAGACTGCTCAGGGTTGGAATTAAGACCGGATTGGCCAATGTCAAAAGAATGAGTGTTCACTCATGATACTGAAAAATGAAGGATGAAAGCAACATATACTAAGATTTCAGCAGTAAGGAATAAAATTGTAGAAACTTACCTTCATGTCAAGTAAGGGGAAAAGAAACAAACTATTGAGCCTATCTGCAAACCCCTATGGGAAGTTATTTATGCCTTTACCACTGTTGAGTGAAAGAAAGATACCTAATTCTTTGTGTGAAAAGAGATATTTCTTGAAAGTGCTCGGACAATACAGTTCAGATCTGGCAAGGTATCAGTTTCGAATATTCTGATTGGGTCCAGGATAGGGGTGGAAGGAGTTGTCCAGTAAACATGCTCATTGATAACTAGTCTTTCCTACTCTTCCCAGGCACAACCTAGATTTCACTTTTATTATGACCTGCTTTCCTTCCACAAACATGGCTTTTTGCCTCATGCAATGTTCGGGAATGACTGATAGTTTAAGGTTCTTGGGAGCTAAGGACAGAGATTGGTTCCACACTGACTCCATTTGCTTGGGTCTACAAAGACAAGATGGGAAAATTATCATCGTTATTCCTAAGATGTTTGGGTGCTGTTCCTAACAAATATGGAAGAAAAAAAACCCTAACATATCAAACTTTTTCCTCTTTCCATTCCAGGATTTTATGCTAAACCCAATAAACATTATACTCTTAACCTAGGAGAAATTACCTGTTGTAACCAAGAGGACAGCTACACATTATAGAAGGCATGCTTTACGAAACCCAAATTTTTCTTCCTCATGACAGTTTTGTGGGAGAGCAAGATGCCAGCAGGATTTTGGAGGTAGCTTTCCAAGTTTTCATTTACACATCACTCTTTGAGAACAATAAGTAGAGTAATGGTTCTCCATTTTAATGTTCTGATGATAGGAACCATCCATTTGTCACCTTTCCTGTGGTTCCCATAAGAAGATAAAGGAATATAGGATGCTAAATCCAAGACTATCACCCAACCAGGCTCAGATGCCTTAAGGGACCTCATTTCCAAATCCCTTACACCCTCACAAAAAAAGCAAATAGGTCTGCAGGAAAAAAGAAAGAAGCAAACCCAAACTACTTCCTCTCCATCTTCTCTACCTCATGGAAGGTCTACGCCACATTCTCTGTACTTCTGGTGGCCATACCCAGACTCTCCTTATAAATAGGTGGTATGTAGAATTTCACTATCCCAAAATGTGACATCAAGTTACCAAATGTGATTGCACCATTAAATCTTCCTTCGAGTAGAGAACTCTTTCAGAGATTTCCATTAAAACTTAGAGCCCCCCGAGGATATGTGACATCTTAAATTATTATCAGCTATTACGTTATAAGCTATTACCTTAAATATCAGTTAACACATCAGCAGGGAAAGATAGCTAAAAGTAAGAGACTATGACAAAGCAAAAGATGTTATAAAGTGGAGAAAGTACCTTGGAGGAGAGTGAAGAATCCTAGGGGAGACAACAGGCCCTAATACAGGGCATGGGAAACATATTCTGCCCATTTGATGAGGAGTAGTAACTCAGAGCTGGACAACTGCAAACTGGTGACAATATTAATAGCACCTGTCTTACAGAATCTTTGTGAAGAAGCAATGTGATAACACATATTTTAAGCACTTTGAATTGCAAAATGCTATATTTGTATTGGTTTCATTATGTTTAATTCTAAGACTCGCCCTTGTTCTGTCACTTAGAATTATCTTACCTGTCGTTGGTTGCCAGCCTCTAACTCTTTGGAGGAAAGATGCCATGTAAATCTAAGTACTTAAGGTTTCTATTATCAAATAAATAATTATTGGACATAACCCATGGACTAAATTTTAATCTAATTGTTATCAACTTGGGATATGTAATGATAAAATATTTAACTATTTCTCTTCTAAACATTTTATTGTTCTAATTAAGTGCCTGCAAAAATGGCAGATTGTTTTATTCAGGATATTTTCATCAACTAGCAGAAAACAGAATTCAACTCAGATCTTAAAAAAATGAAGAATCTTCATCAAAGGACTACTTATAGAGCCACAGGCAGTTCTGAGAACCAACAAGGCATATTGAGGCACCTAGAAACTAGTATCAGCAGGAAGCCACTACCACTGTTGGGCTGAGAGGGCAAGTGGAGCTGGAGGAGAGCAGAAACTATGGAGGTATGTAGCCACTCCCAAAGATACGCAGCTAAAGCAAAGCAGTGAAGATTCTAGGATAATAAATCCCTTGACCCCATACTTTGATGTCCTGTTAGCATTCCCCCTTGGTTGAGTCTGTTCAGAAGCCAGAAGCAGAGGAGTCCAGGTGATACAGTCCCCAGGAATCAGCTTCCAGGTATAGAGCAATGAAGGGAAGAGAATGGATGCAGGATGGAGACAAACGGAGAATAACTAGTACATTGGCACCTTTAACTTGTGAGTCCAAAAGTCTCAGAAGTTACCATTCTGCCTCACATCACAGAATAGAAGGTGGACTTTCAAAAGAGTAGTCAACGTTGGAACAAACCAACATCACGTGCCTCCTGACATGCCGCACAAAGGAGGACACAACATCACACCTCTGATATCCTTACCAAAAATCATAACCTAAACCTGATCACACAGACTCAGCTGAAGGGGCATTATACAAAATATTCTTCAAAAATTTTAAGGTCATGAAAGACACAAAGAATGACAAAGAAAGTGTTCTACATTCCAAGAGACTAAAGAGACATGTAAACTACATGCAATATGTTTTTTTGGATTGGATCCTGAGCCAGAAAACTTTTATTTTCCTTTACTCTAAAGGACATTAGTCAGAAAATTGACAAAATTTGAGTAAGAGCCATAGACTAGGTAAGTATAATATCATTGTGAATTTTTCTGATTTTGATAATTGTACTGATTACATAAGGTAATGTCCCTTTCTTATATGAAGGAAGTACAACACTAAAGTATTTCATGTTAAAGGGCATGATGTCTCAAGTGTACACTCAAATAGTTCCCCCAAAAGTGTGTGTGTGTGTGTGTGTGTGTGTGTGTGTGTGTGTGTGTGTGTAGGAGGGGGGTAGGGGAGAGAGAGAGAGAGAGAGAGAGAGAGAGAGAGAGAGAGAGAGAATGATCAAGCAAGGAAATAGGGGAGCATGTAAACAATTTGATAAATTTTGGTAAAGGGTATTCAAGAGTTCTTGTTCTACTCTGCCAACTTCTCTATAAGTGCAAAGTTAAATTTTAAAAGAAAGAGAGAGGTAACCAATGATTGAGGATGATGCTGACAGAACTGCCCATTTACATTGAGAGAATGGCTAGTTCCCCAAGGTTTCACTAGAGCCTCATTAAATGCATAATACTCAGGCTGTTTCTCGACACCAATGACTTTTCTCATTATAGAAGTCCTATAGAGAATTTCTATTCCTTTCATTAGGATTTGTACTGTTTTTATTTTTAATGGTCTGGTCTCAATGTTTCAATATTGGAAGCTGCCTGTAATTCTTTTTGGAAGTATAAATTTTCACTTTAAGAAGAAACCAAGCAGAGCAAAAAGCCATGCTGTGTCTTTGTTGGAGGGCTTGGCGTGAAATCACGGAATTTTCTGCCACCTATGTAAGGAAGCGAGTGAGTGATGAACCTAATACCTATGCCAGCCTTGAAATTGGATTATTTTCTTCCTCCAAAATAGAACTGCTAATATAACATTGGCTTTCTGGGAGAATGGTAGCAATTTGTTTATTTCCCCACTGCCTCATCCTATCCCCTGAGTAGTTGTTTGAAAGACTATGATTACATATATAGTACACACATGCATCTTTCTGGATGTCTTGGAGAAAACCAATAACTGCAATAGTTTTTAGGGTGGGAAAGGCACATCTAAAGCTACACAAATTTAGGGAAAGTTAGAATATGATTCCAGCTTTTGGGGCAGCTAGGTGGCTCAGTCGGTTGAGTATCTGACTTCAGCTCAGGTCATGATCTCACAGTTTGTGAATCTGAGCACCACTTTGGGCTCTGTGCTGACTGACAGCTTACAGCCTGGAGCCTGCTTCGAATTCTGTGTGTGTGTGTGTGTGTGTGTGTGTGTGTATGTGTGTCTCTCTCTGCCCCTCCCCTATTTGCAACCTGTCTCTGTCTCTCAAAAATGAATAAACGTTAAAAAAATTTTTTAAAAAAGAATATGATTCTAGATTTTAAAAAATTCTACTATTGGGGAGCGTGGGTGGCTTGGTCATTTGATTTCAGCTCCAGTCACAATCTCGGTGTTTGTGGGTTCGAGCCCTGCATTGCACTCTGCTGTCAGTGCCCACTTCGGATCCTCTGTCCCCCTCTCTCATTGCCCTTCCTCTGCTTGTGCTCTCTCCTCTCAAAAGTAAATAAAACATTAAGAAGAACTTTACTATTAATTAGGATGTTTGTTTTGTTTTGGTGGTCATTGTTTTTTAATTGGGCATATTGGAGATGGAGAAAGGACCATGTTTTTCAGCATATTATCTATTTTAGCCCAAATAATGCGTCTTAAAAAAATGAAGAAATTCTATGATGTTACAACATAGAATTGAAAAAAAGGAAACAGTGGCACCAAGTATCAGCATGATTGCTTTTAAGATTTAGATTGCCAGGTAATATCATTAACTTAAGCATCATCTTTTTATGGCACGAGAATTTCAATGTGTCATTAATTCAACAAAGATGTATTAAGTACTTATTGTGTGCCAGACACCATGTGGAAACAAAGTCAAATAAGACTTGATTCTGCCCTAATGTTGCTTTCTTAATCCATGATTTCCTCTTGTTAAAAAAAAAATTGATGGCTAATGGAAATACAATATTATACTTTGGCAGATGTAAGTTTATATAAATATAAATACTGTAAATATAGTCTTATTCCAAGAACTATATTTAAGGGAAAAAATGTTCAGGATACTCACTGGGCAGGTGGGTGTACATGAAAGTTAAGGTCAGAAGATAGAGCAGATACAGAGCCCACAGAGCTCAAGTCTCTGAATCAACAATGTGCTTCCCATATATAATTCATTCAAATGTGACTTATTTTGCAAAGAAATATCATCTTCTTAAGCTGCAGCTAAGTGTCAGAAACACATTTTTTACTAATACATCTGGTTCAGTATTGCAACTGAACAGCAGAAGAACAAGAATAAATTCAACATATGTTCTGCTTGTTAACATAACTGCCTCATATCACCTTTGAGTTGATTGAAAGTAATACGCTTCAAGCTTCCAATTGTAATTTCAAAAGAATCCCAGGCATGGTTGTGACAATAGCCCAACACCACTGAAATAAGCTCAAAGGTCCCCAAGGTGAGCTCTTTAAAGGACAGCACTGATTGGGTTCAATGAATAAATTCTCCTGTAATTTTTTTATTTTATTTTTATTTTTATTTTGAGAGAGAGAATGTATGTGTGCATCCAGGTAAGTGGAGGAGGGGCAGAGGGAGAGAAAGAGAGAGAATCTCAGGCAGGCTCCACACTTATTGCAGAGTCCAGCACAGGGCTTGATCTCATGACTATGAAATCATGACCAGAGCTGAATTCAAGAATCAGATGCTTAACCAACTGAGCCACCCAGGAGCCCCTCATGTAATTTTTAAAAAATAACAGCCTCATAACTTTGTAATGTCCCTTTATATCTGATTACAAAGGCTTACAGAAATATAATGCAATGAAATATTATTATTAATACAGTAATCAAATTATTGATAAATTAAATATTATTTTCATTAAAAGAAGGACATAGGATATGTTGTATAATGTGGTAAAATGCTTGGGATATCATATTTCCCACCTCCTGGTATTCACACCCTTGTACTATGTTCACACCCTTGTCTCCCACTCTGTACTAGGGTTAGCCTGTATGACCAGTAGAATACAGCAGAAATGATATGTCACTCTCTAGATTAGGTTATAAAATACTGCAGCTTCTGTTTTGTTCTCTCTCTCTTTCTTAGAACTCATTGTGGGAGGCCAGCTTCCATGCTACGTCAGTAGCTCTATGGAGAAGCCTACCTGGTGAGAAATGGGAGCCTCCTTGATAATAACCACGTGGATGTGGTTGGGAGCCAATGGGTTCTCTAACCCTATACATGACTACAATCCCAGTTGACAACTGGACTACAATCTGATTAGAAACTCTCATCCATAACCACTTAACTAAGATTGTTGTGAAATAGTGTTTATTATTTTTTGTTTGTTTTAAAGTTTATTTTTGAGAGAGCACCATGTGGGGGAGGGACAGAGAGACAGAGAACCCCAAATAGAGTATGCACTGTCAGTACAGAGCCCTGCACCGTGCTCAAACTCATGAACTGTGAGAAAATGACCTGAGCCAAAAGCAAGGGTCAGATACTTACCTGACTGAGCCACCCACACACCCCAGTGTTTATGGTTTTAAGCAACTACATTTCAGGGTAATTTGCTACATACAACAGATAGTTAATACTGCTAAATGAAAATCAAAAATATATGATAGGAAATTGACCAAAATGTTAATAGTACTTATCAGTGAATGATTACTGATGAGTAATTTTCATTTTTTTATTAGGTCTCCTGTATATTTGCCTGGTTTTCTGTATTTATTATATATCACTTTGTAAAAACACAATAAAAAGGAAAAAGCTTTTTGGTTTAACACAAATTTAAAATTGATTTTCTTTCATTTTATTATCATGTGTGTGCTACAGTGTTTTGCAGGGACAATGATTAGCACAGATACAAAACAAGGGACTGAAATTCCAGAGAACACAATTTGGCCAAGAATTTGAATCAAATACTAAACTGAGATTACCAACCCAGATGATCCTGGCCAGTATGGGTACATCCTATCACACCAGTTAGTACCCTGAAAAAGCCTTTTAAATTTTGATAGAATTTCATACTTCCATAAAAGTTGTAGAAATAGTACAAAATTTTCTGTATACAATCATTCCTATATACTGACATGATGTAATTATGAACATTTTGTCTCATTTGTTTCATCATTATCAATAGACAGATGACAGATAATGTGTATATCTCTTCTTCATAGCACTTAGCACTGTTGTAATTTTACTTTTATTTGTATAATTATTTGATTAATTGTTAACATTCCAAATAGAATGTAATTTCTATGACTTTTTGTTTGCAATTTATCCTGGTGGTTAAAACTGGCTCATAGCAAATGCTCAATATTTTGTTTTATGAATGAAGAAATGAGTAAATGATAGGAATGGAAGACGAAGAGAGAGTATATGCCTCAACTATTAAAGTTGTAAGAAAGTTATATGTGTTTTATTTGTGCCCATCAGGTTAGGCAAGTCAGTAAAATTGTCATAAGAAGGTCGTAAGAAACAGAGCAAAGAATTGGGAGTGAGAGAGAAGGGTTCAGAAATAGAATTTAAAACAAGAGATTAGTAAAGCTTTCCCTCAGGTAGGTTATTTAAGTTCTGTGTAATGGTCAGGCTATGCTGTGCTAACAAACTACCCCAATACACAGTGTCTTAAACAGGAGAGATTTATTTCTAATTCACACTATATGATCAATACATAATCAATGATTCTTGGTACTCAGCTGAGAACGCTATTGCCCTCACTCCAGGACCCACGCTACTGCAAAAGGAATTATCAGGACCCCTGCTAGTAATCATGCCAGAAGAAAAGAGAGTTCTAAAAATTTTTTTTTAATTTATTTTTGACATAAAGAGAGATAGAGTGTGAACAGGTGAGGGGCAGAGAGAGATAGAAACACAGAATCTGAAGCAGGCTCCAGGCTCTGAGCTGTCAGCACAGAGCCCGACACAGGCTCAAACCCATGAACCACAAGTCCATAACCTGAGCCATTGGCCACTTAACCAACTGAGCCATGCAGGCACCCCAAGAGAGTTCTAGAAGGTCTCACCTCACTAATGAAATGCTCTGACTTAACCATGACATTTTTCATTGTCATTTCTGCTTTGAACTCATTGTCCACAAGTGGTCTCAAAGCCCACATAATCACAAGGGCACCAGGAAATATGATTCTACCACACGCCTGGCAGACAGAGAACTGATATATTTGGTAAATAGCTCTAATGACTATTTGATACAGCTTTGATACAGTTATTACATTTCCTATTCTGCAATCTCTATAGCAAATTGGTTTTATAGAGTAACAACAAATCTTGATAATTTTGCAGAAATTCAACATAAAATTATTGCTCATATTTATCCAAGCATAAGCATTTTCTTCTCTTCCTATCCTGTTCACCTTTCTTCCTTCTATGTCCTCAGTGAGATCCTTAATTATCCCAGAAAGATTTAATAACAGAAAATAAAGAATAACTAATCATTTGTTTGAATCCTTTTTGGTAGTTACCTATATTCATACTTTCAACATATTTATAGCACACCTATTATTTACCAATAGAATAGAACTTTCTTATTGCAAAAGTTTACTCAAAACAGTTTATAATTTCAACTCTGGTCCTTTAAACAAGATAGTGACGTGGTCAACAAAAAACACTAGTGTGAGGAATACAAATTTCTAGTTATAACCACTTGTTCCAGATATAATAGCTGTGGAAAATGACTCTAATATTAATATTAGATTTCTGAGAGTAATTTCCATTGCCAAAGTCTAATTACATTGGTCAAACCAAACCATATTAAACTAAAATCTCTAACAAAGCAGATCAGTTTACAATAAACCCTGATATCTGTTGAATCATAGTTGCAAGACACAACAAAAGCATCATTCAATACTCTTTGACTGTGACTAGGCAGTAAACAAGAATAAAAACTGGATCATATTTCAGATAATTTAAATAATGTGAAACAGAGGACAGGAGTTCTACCATGTACTCCAGAGATTTTGTGAAGTTTACTAAATCAACTGAATAATTTAGTTCTCCCCTGAAGTTTCTTTAACTTCATTCTGTGGATATGTATTTGCCCTCTTGCAGGTATGTGAGAGTGAGTGTGTGTGTGTGTGTGTGTGTGTGTGTGTGTGTCTGTGTAGTTACTTCTCACCAAAAGCCTTGAAGTAGACCAGAAGAATGGATGCAGTTTTAGGAGGTTGGAAAATTAGAGAAAAAAGAACTCACTATATGGAAAATCTTGTGGAAAATCCTAGAAGAGGAAAATCAGCTTCTGCTATTTCATATTTTTCTCTGTCATTCATCCAGCACTTCCTGTGTGCAAGGCACTACTATAGGAGCCAAAGATACACAGTAAATAAAATAGGAAAGGTCTCTGCTCTCATGGAACTTATATTCCTGTGGGGGGAAATCAGCACATATAAATAAATAAATACAAGAATATCAGACCATGAATACTATAAAGAAATTAAAAAGAATAATAAATATGGCCAAGAATGACTATGATTAGATGATGTTTTAGATATGGTGATCAGTGAAGGATTTGAGGGGTTTAAATTCAGACCTAATGATGGGAGGGAGGCAGCTTTGCAATGACTGGAGGAAGATTGTTCCGACAAGAAGGAAGAGCTGGTATAAAGCCTCTAAGGCAGGGATGAACGTGGCATATTAAAGGAAATTCTGATGGAAGGAAACTCATACCTAGTCACATTCTGATGAAAAATGTGAATTCGAAGGATAAATAGAAAATCTTATAAGCTTCAGAATAAACAGTTATTTCATAGGAAAGATACTAGCGCTGACACCGAAGTTCTCATTTGTTACATAAATGCTAAGAGATAGTGGGGTGACATTGACAGCCTTCTGAGGTAAAAGGATCACTCCTCTGTGAAGACAAAGAAACGTCAGTTGCAGCACAGGAAGATCCAGAAAGCTTCTCTTTTATACATCTTTATTTTTAAAAAGTTACTCAAAGGAGTAGTCTGATGAAATAATAATGATTCAGAATAAAAACTTCAAGAAATAGAAAGATGTGGTATAAAAGAAAAAGCAGTGAGCTGGAACCCAGTAAAACTTACTGTTAAATATAAGTGATAAAGTACTTGTAATATTTAAAGTAATTGTTAAGAAAGGATTCTTAACTAGAACAGACTATATTTAAACATTTTAATTTCAAACTGGCAGTAAAAATTGAGATTCTTTTAACTAAGCTTGGACATTGAGAAAACAGAAAAAGAAGAAATAAGTAAGGGATGTTTAACTATTCATCCAGTTATGGGGGAGTTTCAGATATAGTTTAAATTTTTATTTTGCTTGAGAAGCATAGTTACAAAATGATTACTAAAATGTTGGCACATCCACTAGTAGAATAGATTCAGGATATATAATTTCTAGACCTCTAGGGAAGGGAAAAGAGGAAAAAAGAAAGCATAATAAAAAGGGGACACTAAGCATGTGTGGGAGCAGCGGTTGTATGGGAAATCTCTGTACCTTCCCTTCAATTTTGCTGTAAACCTAAAATTACTCTAAAAATATACAGTCTTAATTTTTTAATGGAAAAAATAAATCTTTTAAAAAGAAATCACAATATATGATTCCAATTATATGACAATGTGGAAAAGGCAAACTATAGGGATAATAAAAAGATTAGTGGTTGTTGGGGACTTGAGATGTGGAAGGAGGGATGGAAGATCAGATGGAGCACAGTAGATTTTCAGGTCAGCAAAACCATTCTGTAGGGTACTAGAATGGAGAATACAGGACATCATGCATTGGCCAAAATCCATAGAACTATACAACACAGAGTGAACTCTAATGTAAACTATAGACTTTAGTTATTAATAGTGTATTGATATTCACTCATGAATTATAACAAATGTACCATACCAGTACAAGATGTTAACATTGGGGAAACTGTGTAGAGTGCAGAGGTGGAGGAGGAGGAGTATATGGGAATTCTCAGTACTTTCTGCTCAATTTTCTATGAACTTTAAGAGTGCTCTAAAAAGCAAAGTCTACTAATAAAAAAGGAAGAAAGAAAGAGGAAGGAAGGAAGGAAGGAAGGAAGGAAGGAAGGAAGGAAGGAAGGAAGGAAGGAAGGAAGGAAGAAATAAATCCAGGAAGAGTCAAGGGAAAAATTCAAGAAAGCATTATGAACAAAACGAAAAGTCTAAAATATGATGGCAGAAATAAGACTAGTCATGCCAGCAGTCAAAACAAATATGGATCAGTTAAAGGCCTATATTAATAGAAGCAAAAAGTCCAGCTATATGTTTATAGGAGACACCTAAGTCAAATGACATAAATACATTAACATAAGGGAATAGATTAGAATATAACCAAACTAATGCAAGGAGTAAGAAAACAGAAGTGATTTTAAGAAAAAAAAAGAATTTAATTGGATTGAAAGGACAGTTATTGATAACAGTTACAACCCACCAAAGTAGCATAACAATCAGAAACATTTTTGTACCAAGTGACATTGCACTCAGTTAAAAAGCTGGCAGGAGGCCTGTGTGGCTCAGTTGGTTAAGCGTCTGACTCCTGGTTTGGGCTCAGGTTATAATCTTGCGTTTTGTGGGTTTGAGCCCCATGTTGGGCTCTGCACTGACAGTGCGGAGCCTGCTTGGTATTTTCTCTCTCTCTCTCTCTCTCTCTCTCTCTGAACCCACCTCTCCATTCCCCTGCTCACACTGTCTCTGTCTCTCTCTCAAAATAAATAAATAAACTTTAAAAAAATTGAAAAGCTGGAAAAATGCTGAAGTGTGATATATCCAAAATCACATTCTGAGATTTTAACATATCTCTCTCAGAATTTAAATGAGCTTTCAGAAAATAAACAGACAAATAAGAATTCAGAAGATAGAAACGATCCACCTCTCGTTCTTGACCTCAAAGCTATATATGAAAATTTTCATCAGCAAACATGATTTCTATTGCAACTACATATGTTACATTTATAAAAATTTACTGTGCATTAAGCAAAGATAATCACAGTAATTCTGAAAGAAAAATAGTATGAACCCATAATGAAATGAAGTAGAAATAAACATAATAACAAAGTCAGGATTATAAACTAGTAGAAAATATAGATATTCAAATGTATTATAAATATAGAGAAATTCAAAGTGTTTGATACTGGCAATGGCAAGATAAATCAATAGAACAGGCCAGAAAGTTAGACATAGATCAAAATAAAAATGGGAATAAAAAGCAGTATTTCAAATTAGTTGAGATAAAAATTCATTAAATCGTGTTTAAACAAATAATCCAGTTAAGAAATGGGCATAAGACATGAATAGACATTTTTCCAAAGAAGACATACAGCTAGCTAACAGACACATGAAAAGATGCTCAACATCACTCATCATCAGGGAAATACAAATCAAAACCATGATGAGATACCACCCCACACCTGTCAGAATGGCTAAAATTAACAATGCAGGAAACAACAGGTGTTGGTGAGGATGTGGAGAAAGGGGCACCCTCTTACGCTGTTGGTGGGAATGCAAACTGGTGCAACCACTGTGGAAAACAGTTGGAGGCTCCTCAAAAAGTTAAAAATAGAACTACCCTATGACCCAGCAATTGCACTACTAGGTATTTATCCAAAGGATACGAAAATACAGATTCAAAGCAGTACATAACACCCTGATGTTTATAGTGGTATTATAACAATAGCCAAATTATGGAAAGAGTCCAAATGTCCATTGACTGTTTAACGGATAAGGAAGATGTGATACACACACACACACACACACACACACACACACACACACACACAAATACTTCAAAGAGAATAAAATCTTGCCATTTGCAACGACATGGATAGAGCTAGAATATATTATGCTAAGTGCCTGATTATTTCATTACCTGGCATCTTTGTAATTTTGTTTGTGTTGGTTATACCTTTGGCTCTTGCTAATGGAGTCTTATCACTTGTGGTTCTCCTCCTGGTTATCTTATTTGAAAAATTATTTGTACAAATAATTTGAGACTAAAATGATGTACTCTTCCTCCAAAGACAATTTTTAAAGCATTGCTTTTTCCAAGCACCTGGGGCACCAGCAATCTGGGTCACTTCAACCCAGATAAGGGCTTGGAATTTTACTGGCCACTAAGATTGCTGAAATCTGGGTCGACATCTATGGAAGAACTAGATTCTGGTTCTCTTTACTCCAACAGGCCAGTATTTGAGAAGCCAGCTCCAACTCAAGAATGCGTTACCAGGCATCTACTCTTCAGAGGCCCTAGATTACAACTATAGCCCTATGGGGCTCCTGAAAACAATTCATCTCTCTGCTGTCTCTTCCTGATCAGGAAACACTCTCTGGACAAAAGTGGACCTGAACACCCAGCTGAAATTCTAGGTTCTTTTCCTGTAATTCCTTACCATCTTCTTAGCGGTTTGAATCTTTTAAGAAGTTTTTTATGTTTTACACAAATTTTGTGATCTGGCTCAAAAAAAAAAAAGGATTAAACTAAATGACTTAGTCTGAAACTCCTAAAAGTAGAGTCTCTCCCCCCGCCCCCGCTTATTCTATGGTCAAAGCCTTTTATTGAAAGAAAAGATTCAAATATACTTGATAGTCCTATCCCTTGGCCCATTCTATCAGGAATAGTGGTCACTAGTCCTTTTTTTTCTTTTCCCCCAGTATTATTGAGATATACAAACCTTTCTCAGCTTATGATGGGGTTACATCCAAATGAACTCATAAATTGAAAACACTCTTAAATCGAAATGTGTTTAATACACCTAACCTACTGAACATCATCGCTTAACCTAGCCTACCTTGGACATGCTCAGAACATTTACCTTAGCCTACAGTTGGGCAAAATCATCTGGTACAAAATCTATTTTATAATAAGGTGTTGAAAAGCTCACATAATATACTGAATACCTGCACTGAAAGTGAAAAACAGAATAGTAGTACGGGTGTAGAATGGCTGTAAGTGTGTCAGTTGCTTACCCTATGACCCCGTGGCTGACTGGGAGCTGCAGCTGGCTGCCACTGCCCAGCTTTCTGATATCATACCACATACCGCTAGCCCAGGGAGAAGATTAAAATTCAAAATTCAAAGTATGATTTCTACTAAATGCATACTGCTTTTGCACCATGGCAAACTAGAAAAATCCTAAGTCAGACCATCGTAAGGCAGGGATGATCTGTAATTGGCATACAGCATAAGTTTAAGGTAAAGAGCACAATGACTTGACAAACACATATTGTGAAATGATTACTGCAAGAAGTTTAGTTAACATCAATCATCTCATATAGATAAAAAAAAAAAGAAAAATGTTTTTTTCTTGTGATAAGAACTTTCGGATCCACTCTCTTAGCAGTTTTCAAATAAACCATTCAGCAGTGTTAACTACAGTCATCATGTGTACATTGCATCACTAGAACTTACAACTGGAAGTTTATACCTTTGACTACTCTCATTCAGTTCCCCCATGCCCCACCTCTGATAACCACAAATATGATCTCTTTTTCTATGAGTTTGGGTTTGTTTCTTTGTTTTTTAGATTCTACATATAAGTGAGATCATATGATTATCTTTCTCTGCCTGATTATTCTATGAGTTTGGGTTTGTTTCTTTGTTTTTTAGATTCTACATATAAGTGAGATCATACGATTACCTTTCTCTGCCTGATTATTCCTTTTAGTATAATATCTTCAAGGTCCATAGAAGCATAAGTCTTATTATTTTATCCTTCAAGATCTTTCTCAAGGAGCTCCTGGGTGGCTCAGTTGGTTGGGCATCAAAGTCGAGAGACTTTGGCTCAGGTCATGATTTCATGGTTCATGAATTTGATCCCAGTGTTGGGCTCTGCGCTAACAGTCCAGAGCTTGCTTGGGATTCTCTCTTTCTCCCTCTCTCGCTGCCCCTCCCCTGCTCGCTCTCTCTCTCTCTCTCTCTCTCTCTCTCTCCCTCTCTCAAAATAAATAAACTTAAAGGACTTTTCTCAAAAAAGATTGTAAAAACAAAAATATTGCAAGTGAAAATATTGTTTTTGTTTGAAAAAAGAAAAAACTATTAAACACAATAAAAATCTTACAAGTACAAGGTAGGTATGAGAAAAATATTTTTTAATAATTTGGTTTTCTGTTGAAAATGAACAGAAAATATAATGAAAAACCTAAAATAAGAAAACACAAAATATAAATGTTATGGTGTTTTTTATGTGTCAACCTGACTAAATTAATATCCCTGCTATTGAATCAAACACTAATCTAGGTATTACTTTGAAGGCATTTGTAAACATGACTAAAAGTTCATATTCAGCTGACATTTAAGTAAAGGAGATTATTTTAGATAACCTAAGTGGGCTCATTCGATCCATTCAAGGCCTAAAAAGCAGAGCTGAGTCTTGCCAAAGAAGGAACGCCATCTGTGGACAGCTGTGTCAGCCCAGGCCCCTGAGTCCCAGCCTGCCCTGCTCCTCTTGATAGCCTGACAGATTTGGACTGGACTAGCTAGGCTTCACAATTGCATAAACCAACTTTTTGCAATAAATATTTTAATATATATCTCCTACTGGTTCTACTACTCAGGTTAAACCCTGACTGATATAATAGGTAATAAATATAACAAGAATTTGTATGGGACCTTTATGAAGAAAAATGTTAAATGTTCCTAAAGTACATAAAAGTGGATAAGAAACTTCATAAACTTCTGCACTGAAATTCAAAATATTCCAAAATTAATGCAATTAAAAATAAAATCCTAACAAGGCTTTTTTTTTTGGAGAATTTGACAAGTTTCCTCTAAATAAAAAGGAATAATCATGGTAATGGAGGAGAAATGAACCCACCAAATAGCAAAACATGCCATTAAGCTACAATAATTTTTAAAGTGTGAAATTACCAGGGAAGAAGCAAATAGATCAAAGAAACAGAATAGGAGCTCAGAAACAAACATGTATGGAAATGGGAATTTAGAGCATGAAAGATGTGATATTTAAATCAGTATGAGAAAGATGGATGTATGTCCCAGTTACCTTTCACTGAGAAACACACCACCCAAAAATGCAACAGATTAAAATAAGAATCATTTATTTACTTCACAATTTTGTAATTTGGCAGTTCGTGCTAGGTGGTTCTTTAGGTCTAGGCCAGGTTTGGCTGATCTTCCCTGAGCTTCCTCCTGGGTCTGTGGTCAGCTGATGGGCTAGTGGGAGATGACTGGTTTTGACTGGTCTCACTCATATATCTGATGATTCACTGAGAGTGACAGGGGAGACCAGGCCACATGTCTCTTATCCTCCAGCAAGCTAACCTGGGCTGCTTTATATAACATAAGAGTTCTAAGAACAGCAAACAAGTAAGCCTCAATACACAGCATTTTTCAAGTCTCTGCTTGCATTGTTTGCTATTGTCCCATTGGCAAAGCAAGTCATATGTCTAAGCTCAGAGTCAGTAGAGGAGGGCACTACCAAAGGGCTTGGATACAGAGAGGGGTGCCTCTGTGGCTCAGTCGGTTAAGCATCAGACTCTTGATTTTGGCTCAGGTCATGATCTCATAGTTCATGAGATCAAGCCCCATGTCAGGCTCTGTGCAGAAAGCACGGAGCCTGTTTCTAATTGTTTCTCTCCCACTCTCTCTGCCCCTCTCCTACTTGCACATATCTCTCGCACTCTCTCAAAATAAATAAATAAACTTAAAAAAAGGGCTTGAATACAAGGAGAAGTGAGCAAATTGAGGCCATTATTGCAGTCAATTCACCCTAATGAATCATTCAATAAATGATGCTGGGAAATTGAACCATTTGGTGGGGAAATAGGTTAGATTCTTTTACTGCATCAAAATAAATTCCACATAGATTAAAAATTAAATGTAAAAATTTGCATATTTTAATAACAAAATTGACAAATGACAGTATAGAGAAAATATTTGCAACATTATGGAAATAACTTAAGAGCCATACAATGAGATCTTAAAAATAAATAAGAAAAAGATAAACACCTCTGTTAAAGCAGTGGGTGGAAATGTAGATAAACAATTCATAAAAGAAATACAAATGGATGTCAATCAAATGAAAATATGCCCAATATCAATAATAATCAAATACAAATGAAAACAAAACTGAGGTATCAGTTTTTGCCAATTATTTTGACAAAATTTAATGTCAAGTGCTAAAGAGTGTTTGGAAATAGATACTCTACATAATGTTAGTTAGAATATAAATTGTCATAATTGTCATAAAATTTCTAAAGAGCAAATTAGAAATATAAATTATCAAAATGTTAATTTGCATACCCTTAAATCCATAAATTCAATTTTGGGGAATTTGTCTAAAGGATAAGTGTAAAGAAATAGATGAAACAAGTGTATATGAAATAATATTTATGACATCCTTTTTTTAAAAAGTGAAAAGTTAGGAGTGCCTGCGTGGCTCAGTCAGTTAAGTGTCCAACTTCAGCTCAGGTCGTGATCTCATGCTCTTTGTGTTTGAGACCCATGTTGGGCTCTCTGCTGACAGCTCAGTGCCTTGAACCTGCTTCAGATCCTCCTCTCTCTCTGTCCCTCCCCCACTTGCACTCTGTCTCTCAAAAATAAATAAAACATTAAAAATTTAAAAAAACAATCAACTTTTCTGTCAATAGGATTAAATCATGATACATACAATGAAATATTATGCAGCATTCAAATGCATAAAATAAATCATTATGTATTATTACAGAAACATGTCTATGATGGCTTATTGAGAGACCACATGCAAATTAAAGAAAATGATCCTATTTATGTGTACATTTTGTTATTTGCATGAAAAATTATGAAAGAATATCTACCAGATGCAGGGTCTTTTTTACTTTCTCTATTCTGTCCACAATTTTTTATAGTAATAAATTGTCAATAGAAAATTATTTTTTCTGCAATGAAATTAATTATATTATTGTTCTTTGAAAACATCACTTTGGGGTGCCTCGGTGGCTCGGTCAATTAAGTGTCTGACTTCGGCATAGGTCATGATCCCACGTTTCATGGGTTCAAGCCCCACATCAGGCTCTGTGCTGACAGCTTGGAGCCAGCTTCAGATTCTGTCTCCCTCTCTCTGCACCTCCCCCCTCCCGCTCTCTCTCTCTCTCAAAAATAAATAAACATTAAATTTTTTTATGTTTTATTTTTACTTTTGAGAGAGAGAGAGTGAGCAGAGGAGGGTCAGAGAGAGAGGGAGACACAGAATTCGAAGACAGGTTCCAGGCTCATGAGCTAGCTGTCAGCACAAAGCCTGACGCGGGGCTCGAACTCACGAACCGCGAGATCGTGACCTGAGCCGAAGCTGGACACTCAACCGACTGAGCCACCCAGGCGCCCCATATAAACATTAATTTCTTTAAAAATAAATAAATAAATAAATAAATAAATAAATATCACTTCAAAGAATTATTTGACAACACAGATTTTTATGCCACAGCATTACGGTGACTTTTTAAAATGTAGCTAAGAGTGTATGAACTCTGGGGTGCCTGGGTGGCTCAGTCGGTTGAGCGTCCGGCTTTGGCTCAGGTCATGATCTCACAGTTCTTCGGTTCGAGCTCTGCTTCAGGCTCTGTGCTGACAGCTAGCTCAGAGCCTGGAGCCTGTCTTCAGATTCTGTGTCTCCCTCTCTCTCTGACCCTCCCCTGCTCAGGCTGTCTCTCTCTCTCTCTCTCAAAAATAAATAAAACATTTTTAAAAAGTGTATGAACTCTGAAGATAGACAAATAATCATGGACGAATGCAGAATCCCCCTCCTGGTTATAATGAAGATGAATTTTTGAAGGTCTCAAAGAGAGGTCATTAAAAGAAAAGAAATTTAGAGCAGAGTATAATAACCTGAATTCCCATTAGAGGCCATTGGCTCACACAGCAGGAGTCATTAAGTAAGCTTGAAACAAAATGAAGGTGGTTAAGATGGACAGTAAAGAAGGGACATTAGGACTCCAGTCTCTCAGTGAAGTCTGCCTATATTGTGCAATCTCTGTGGCATCCATCTCTATATAATATAGCCAATTAAGAGTTACCTATGTGAGCTAAACAAAAATTTATGGTCCTAACTAATTACTGAAAGCTATTCTGCACGTCCATTAATGCCCGAGCTGATTTGAGGACTGGTGAAATATCTCTCTTTTCAGGAAGAGGGAATGTGCCAAGTCATAGGAAGGTAAGGGTTTTCAGCAGAGGCCAAAAAACCACATTTTTGTAATTACTTAGGCACAGGTCCACATTGACAAGACTGTTCATTCATAAATTGGAAATAATTGCCATGAAGAAACCAAGACCTCATAAGTCACGTTAACAAAGGGCCAAACTCCATGACATTTAAGAAATATGAAAAATATTTATATAGATGAGGAAGGTGTGCTGCTTAGCAAATGGATGGAACTGATAGTGACCCAAAATGACTATTTCGTTTTGAAGATGCTTTTGAATTCGTTGTACTCTTATCTTAACCATTTTTCAAGTAAGGACATTGTTCGTGTGAGAGTGCTATCTCACCTTTAGGGGTTTTACAGAGGAAATGTGTAGTGGAAAAGCACAGATTTTGGAATCTGAATCTTCACCCCAATATCCTCTTCTAAAAATGGGAAAAACATTATTCACTTCATAGGCTGCTGTGTGGATTAAATGAGACAATAAACAGATGAAGTCCAGAATATTACAAATATGTAGTGACTCTTTCTTCCCCTTTTCTTCTTCTGGCCATTCTCACTTCCTTGTTAGGATTCCAGAATCTTCTCTAGCTGTTGCCATCCTCCCCCATCCTTCAAAGCCCTGCTCAAAACTCACCTTCTACACAAACTTACTTTTCCTTCTCATTTAGTATCTGCACTATATAAGTTGCTTGTTTGACGGATGAGGAAAAATTCTTCGGTTTGATTAACAATTATGTAATGAGTTCCAACTTTGTTGCCAGGCATGGCCTTATCTTTCCAACTACATTAGAAGTTTCTCATGTCCGGAGACATCACCTTAAGCTTCCTGCTTCCCCCATAGCACCTAGCATACAGTTACATTTAATAGCAAATTACAGGCTTACATTGTTTGACTGAGAGATTTTATGTAAGGTACCCAAAATGTTTGGGGGAAATATTTTAAAGGTGATTTAGTACATCAATAATGTCAATGCCAATCACAAGCACTAGGGCTATATGGACACTTTGTAAAAGAAGAAAGAAGCCAGTTTTCAATCTGTTCCCATGATCTTCCAACATTCTTTTGTTTTCGATAGAATTAAATGTTTCTCAAAAATCTTCTGTATGTTTCTGAGGTTTAAGCTTCAGTTCCATGAAGTTTACAAAAAAGCTCAATATATTAACACTTCTTTCAGGTGATATGTTGAATAAAATATTTTTGTACAATTGAAGAACCAGTGTGTCTGTTTAGAACATATATTGTAAGGTTTGACTTAAAAAATGTAAATGGTGCAGGAGAATAAAAGAAAGTTTTTTTAATCTACTTTCAGCTATTATATTTTTTTGAAAATTTTATGAACCACAAATTTGTATGTTTTCCATTAAACTGATTTTAAAAGAGAAAAAGAACAATCTTTGGATTACACCATTTTAATAATCATATAACATATAACAGCAGTATCTTGCTGTAGAGAAACAGGTTTTATCTACTGGCAGTAGAATGTTTTCAAATTTATTCATCATTACCTTGATATTTAATTTTTAGTGTTATATTTTTTGTTTACACCATGAATGATTGAGTCATACCACCAAAGACCACTCCAGAAAATTTAATATAGACTATTCTTAGCTAGCAAGATACAGAAAAATAAGCATTCAGCCACCTCAACTAGGTAATTGAGTGACTTTCTGTTAAGTGATAGGGATGAGTTCTGAAGGCAAGATCTGGAGATAACGGACATCAACAAATCTCTATCTGAGGGGCAAAGAGCTGAGACCAAGTTGGGGTGGAAGAATAAATTAGAAAAGTAGATCTAAATTAGGAAATCCATTTGTCATTAATCAATTTATCATTTACATAAAAAAAAGAGTGTGTAGAGCAGGTGAGTAGTCAGAAATCAGAGTAGCTCTGTCTGAATGAACATAATTGTTACCTAGAGTATTTGGGGGGAGTGGCAAAGATTCGGACAGTGGAGTTGGAAAGGATTTGGTAATCAGGAACGAACACTTAAAAATACACATATGCAAACGTGATGGGAGTATAGTTGAAAAAAAAACACTAGAGTTGGCATCAAAAGAAGTGAGGTTGAGACCTAGCTCTGGCTGAGGATAGTTGAAAAAAAAACACTAGAGTTGCATCAAAAGAAGTGAGGTTGAGACCTAGCTCTGGCTGAGGCACCCGGGGGTCTCAGTCGGTTGAGCATCCGACTCTTGATTTCCACTCACGTCATTATCTCACCGTTTGTGGGATCCAACCCCATGTCGGGCTCTGAGCTGACAGCATGGAGCTTGTTTGGGATTCTCTCTTCCTCTCTCCCTGCCCTTCCCCTTCTCTCTCTGTCTCTGTCTCTCTCTATCTCTCTCTCTTTCAAAATAAATAAATAAACTTAAAAAAAAAGACTTAGCTGTGGCTGAAGCTCATTTCTTCATCTGTAAAATGAAGGAAATAATATCTACAACATTGAATTGAGAGAAGTAAAAGAAATCCCTTTCAAACTAAAATGTCTATATAAAGTATTGGTTTTGGTTTCTAAGTTATCTGCAGATCTGCAGGCTCCTATCTGTTCTTTCTGCCCCCTTCTTTCCTTCTCCAGGGATGAGTCATAGTTAAAGGTAAGGATATTTTATTGGCTCTTGGTACTAAGAGGTAGAGCTTTCCCTATGAGAAGCTGAGGTGTCAAAGCTGGATCAACAGGAGTATGGTGACATAATTACACTGGCTGATCTCAGCACCATAATTCCAGTTATGCACCTTAAATTTTCATTAGCTTTTTAAGCAGCCACATCAACTGGATAGCTCATATTGAACTTGCATTCATACACAATTATAAAGGCTTTCCTTTTTCTAAAAGTCATTAAGCCTCATGCTATACTTTTGCTGCTGATATTTGAAATTAGTGTGCCACATTTTTATTCCTGTTAAATTGTATCCTGTTGACTGCACCCCTGGGGTCAAGTCAGCTAAAATCTGGCATCTTAAGTATTAGCCTAACCTTCTAGATTTGTCTCACCTATGCAGGTAGCATCTACCCTGAAGAAGCTTTGAAATCAAATAAATTAAAGTGACAAACTAAGTTTGGCAAACACTGTTCATCTGGAATGAGCCCTCTTGGAGATTTATAATGCACATTACCATACTTAAGGTTCTGGTAGCCTATAGTAAAGAACTCTAGTTAACTGCATTTGATCTTGTATTTACCAAATTTTTTGACAATGGAACACACCTTAGGAAATTTTAGTATTAATAAAGAATAGGATACTATTTTGCCATTAGGAAGAATGAGGTAGAGGCGCCTGGGTGGCTCAGTCTATTAAACATCTGACTCTTGGTTTCAGCTCAGGTCATGATCTCACAGTTTCATGAGTCTGAGCCCCACATCGAACTAGCTGCAAACGCAGAGCCTGCTCGGGATTCTCTCTCTCCCTCTCTCTACCCTTCCCCCACTCATGCTGTCTCTGTCTCTCTCAAAATAAATAAATAAACTTAAAAAAATGTTTTAAAGAATGAGGTAGATCTATTTGAACTGACATGTAAGTATCTTCAAGCCTTATTAGCAAATCTAAAACAATAAGCATTATCTAACTTCACCTTAAACAATGAAAAAATACAGTGTATATGTGTGTACATGTACATAAACACCTAAGCTAATATATAGAAAGTGCTGAAACAATAAATACCATTTTTGTTGTTGTTGTTTATTCATTTTTGAGAGAGAGCTTGCACGTACACACGCAAGAGGGGGAGGGACAGAGAGAGAGAGAAAGCCACAGAATATGAAGCAGGCTGCAAGCTCTGCGCTGCCAGCACAGAGCCCAACGTGGGGCTTGAACTCATGAACCAAGAGATCATGACCTGAGCCGAAGTCAGATGCTTAACTGATTGAGCCACCCAGGTGCCCCAAGGAAAAATAAATACCTTACCACTTTCAGTGGTTACATCTGGAAATACATATAAAACCTAATGCACTGATGATAAATGGAGACTTTTATATTTTATTCTATATGTCTCATACTGTTCAATTCTTTACATTGAGAAAGTATAATAAATCATTTGTTTGATGGATATATTGTTTTAAATTATTATAGAATTGTAGGGTGAAATGAGCCAATATTTTAGTCAGTGGTTATATATAACTACATTTTTGTATTGTAACTGCCCAAACAGGATTATAGAAGCTAAATAAAGATAAATCTGTCCTTTCTACAAAATCAAAACCAAAAATTGTGCTTCCTCTCCAGATTCTGAAAGCCAGTAAATAAATTTTTGTGAGATGAGTTGAACAGACTTGAAATTAGGTAGGAAATAGCTCCCACATGGTTTATTCAGATAAAAATATGGATATGGGGGCAGCTGTGTGATTCAGTTGGTTAACCATCCAACTCTTGATTTCAGCTCAGGTCGTAATCTTGCAGTTTGTGGGTTCAAGACCCACATCAAGGGCTCCTTGGTAGCAGTACAGAGCCTGCTTGGGATTCTCTCTCTCTCTCTGCCCCTCCCCACTCATGTGTTTGTGCATGCACGTTCTCTCTCTCTGTCACAATAAATAAAATTAAATATATATATATATATATATATATATATATGATGAGGCACAGTTCTTACTACCTGCCTTGACTGACATGATGTGAAGGTAAACAGAGACCCAACCTCAAAAAAAAATCATGAAGGATTAAAATAAGAGGGCAGCGTAGAGCAAGAGCAGTGCAAAGAACTGGCTTTGGTATTGGATAGTTCTAGATTCAAATCCAGCCTCCTCCACTTTTAAGCCTCAGTTTCCTCATCTATAAAATAAGATTAAGACTCAACTGAAAACTATAGAGTGAAATATCTCAAAATCTACACCTCACATTTTCCCCTTACACCAAGTTTCTATATTGCTTTAGGGAGCAAGCTAATAATTGGAGCTCTGTCAGGAATGAAACCAAAAGAGGGACTTGGAATCCAGGAAACGCCATTTCAGTATTCATCTAAACAAGTATTAACCCTAACAGCTCAGTGCTTACTACTGAGCATGAGTGGGAGGGGTCCTGACAGAGGGACTCAAGGCTGTGCTCTGTGGTCCTGGTTTGTAAAACCACTGAGCCCTTCCAAAGGCACCAGAGCTGTTTGGGCCCCAGTAATGCTAATCTCAGTCCAAGTGACATTAGAGCCAAAGATTTCAGATCCACACCAGCTACACCGTGTGTTAAAGGGTTCTTAATAGATACATGACCTGTTTCACAGGCCTTTAGGGACATACTGAGATGAGTCACTAAACGAGAAAAATGAGAGAGAATCTAAGAGGAAAAAGGGACTGAAGTTTATGAAAGACCTAAGGCAGGGGGCAGTGAGAAGTAGTGCAAAGTGGTCACGGGTTTGTGGCCTAAAGGAGTACAAGCCAAATATCATGAGGAAAAAATTAAAATTTCAGGAAAGTGAACAAGAAAAAGGGTTTTTTTTTTTAAATCAATAAATTTTTGGGTCACCTGAGTGGCTCAGTTGGTTAAGTGTCTGACTCTTGATTTTGGCTCATGTCACAATCTCATGGTTGGTGAGTTCGAGCCCCATGTTGGGCTCTGTGCTGACAGTGTGTAGCCTCTTGGGATTCTCTCCCTCTCCCTCTCTCTCTGTCCCTCCCCTGCTCTGTCTCTCTGTCTCTCTCTGTCTCTCTCTCAAAATAAATAAATAAATTTAAAAATTCTAAACTAACATAAATCTTAGGAAGGAATGGATTCACCTCATTTAGTATCCAACTAAAAGGATAATGTGTTAAGATTGATGGATTTGACCTTTTTGTGATTTTTATCAGCCCCAGGAATCCTATTATAAATTCCTTAAAAATGTAAACTTGGGGGAATAAAGAAGAGTATCATTTCAAGGCATTCAGTAAATTGCATGCAATTTCTCTTCATAAGGACAACAGACCTGGGAAGCTTGTGTTCTGAGCTGCGGCTGTATAACATATTGCCAAGGAGACAAAGTGACTTCTGGAACAGGTCCTTCATAATCAGCCTCCACACATGCCTCTCAGACTGAAGAGCTGCACGGCCAGCACGGTCCATTTTAGGGGGGCAAAATGGAGTATAAATCATTCCTGTTGAGGATTTTTCATAGCAAACTTTTAAGCTGTCTAATCCCTCTTATATATACTTCAGCAACTGTCATCTGCCGTCAGCGCTGCTGAGGGGAAATATTTTGCCCTCTCCTGGTCTCCACCTGGAACGATTCTCCCCAAGGGTCTATCATTTATTTTCTCTGCCGTTGGTATATTTGGTAAATATATCTTATCCATAGCTGAGCTTCACTCCTTTCCTTCTCTCACAGCAGGACTATTCTTCTGATCTTCTCTGTCTTCCTACTAATTAGTGCTTCCCTGCCCTAATACTTACCCTAAGTACTTGGTACAAAGTACTTCCCCAGGCAGAGAAATCAGCCCTGTCCATACTGCCAGGGTCCAGGTGGATAAATCAGGCTAATCCTGGTGTTCAGTTAGGACAAACACTTGGCACCCTATTAATTCATATCTTTCAACCTGACCTTTATTCAAAATAAAGAGGATTTTTTTTGGACTTTACACATTTTTTAAATGTTTATGCATTTTTAAGAGAAAGAGAGCACAATCAGGGAAGGGGCAGAGACAGAGAGAAAGAGGGAGACACAGAATTCGAAGCAGGCTCCAGGCTTCAAGCTGTCAGCACAGAGCCTGATGTGGGGCTCAAATCCACGCATGAATCATGAGAGCATGATCTGAGCCAAAATCAGATGCTTAACCAACTGAGCCACCTAGGTGTCCCTGAACTGAACACATTTTTTTAAAAAATTTATGCAATTGTTGGGAAAGTGGGTGGAAAAGATGGGTGTCCTGGATGGAAGCCCCTCAGAAATTCTAAGAAGGGTGTTCAAATATGATGAATTTATTTTAACTCTAACCCAAATGCCACATGATTCAAAAAGTCTTAACCTGTTGTCTTTGTGTGGGCTCCAAGGGGTCCAAGGACTCCCTGAAAATTTATAGAAATCTTTGCATGTAATTTTTTGTCCCTAAGAAAGGTTAAGAAATATCTACCTAATTATTGGCAGTAAAAAAAAAAAAAAAAAAAACAACTAAACAAATCACAATGCCAGATATTTTCAGCAAGCCTATCATTTTAGATTATTCTCACTACCTCAAAGTTCCAAATTTATAAAATTAAAATTTTTATAAAATTTATAAAATTAAAATTCATTTTCACTGTTAATGAATATGAGGCTTAGCTAAGTATCTCATACAAGAAAGTCTATTATTAATATCAGTCCTACAGCAGTCAGTTTGTTTTGTTTTGGTTTGGTTTGGTTTTTGTTTTTTCAATAGCTCCTCGGCCAATTCATTACCATCCTAAGGATAAATAACATAAGGAATGAGTTTGGTTTGTTTGTTTGTTTGTTTGTTTGAGTTGTGAGGAAAGGCCAAATACCAAAGAGCTGATCGCAAACTAAAAGTTTACCATGAAGACAGAGAGAGTAAAGGACTCCAAATCCCACAAATCTTTAATTCTGGGTAAACACACACACACACACACACACACACACACACACACACCAAAAAATGTCCTGGAAAAAACTGCAGCCTTGCACCACAGGCAGGTCTAGATTCTATAGTTGAGAATTTAATGTGAAAATCTACCTCAAACCAGTGATAACCTGAGCAGAACCAATAGTAATGAACACCCAAAAACATTTGATTTTCCCACTTTAAAAACAAATAGCTAAAAAAGAACCAAACATTAAAAAATTACAAACTTCACAAAGAAGCAATGCACCCTAAGGGAGAGTCAGCTGATGTGACCACAAGAAAATGAACACTTCCAAGAACCCAAGGCATTAGAACAACCTGAGACACTACGCAGTCAGTATGTTAGAAGTTATTAAAGGAAGGATAATAATAGCTAACATTTATTTAGTGCTTGATTTGCAAAAATATAATCATTCACATTAATGTAGAGGTTAAGCATCTCAGACAGATCTGAAGAAACACTAGAATTAAGCACAGAAAACTGAAATTATAAAAAGTATGAAAACAGTTTAATAACTGTAGACTATACAATTGAAAGGCACACCCACCCATGTAGACAAAGAGAGACAGGGAGAGAGATCTTTTTACCTTTGAGTTTCAGAAGAAAAAGGACTCAGGATTGAAGAAAAATGTTAAATCTTCAGATTTAAAGGGCTCTCTGAGCACAGAACAAGATAAATAGAAGTAGACCCACACTTGGAGAAATGGTAGTGACACCGCAGTATATCACAGATAGAGAAAACCTTAAAAGTAACAAAAACAAAGAATGAAAGATTACCTGTAAAGCTATGGCATTTACCTCCCAATAGCAACATTCATAATGTCTTCAAAGTCCTAAAGTTAAAGTCCCAGCTAAGGGATTATAGCTTTTGATTGAAGCTATGACTGAAGAATTAGAGTGCAACAATAAACATTTTCAGAAAAGCAAAGTGGAAAAAAAATTATCATTTACAAATTTTTATGGGAAGAATTAAAAGATAAAGAAAACTGGACTGAGAAGGAAGGAATAAGCTGAAGAAAAAGTGAGTCATGTCGTTGGTAAACATAAGGTAAATTTAGATAAGTATATTCTTAAAAACAAAAAACAACATTAAAGGAGGCTTACAAATAAGGTAGACCTAAAATACTGGAGGAAAAAATAATATTGAAAATGAAATGGGAAAAGTAGAATTAAAGTTCTCAAGAAAGGTAGAGATATCACTTTGGTCTTTGTTATGTCAAACACATGCATGTTAAAATTTTAAAGTTTACCACAAAAATAGAGATAAAATATTATCAAAACTGTAATAGGGAAAAGAAAGGATAAAGACAAGTAAGGAGAAATAAAAAGCAGACAAAAAAAGGGGAATGGTAAAATAAAAACACACAGGAGGTAGAACAAATAAAATCATGTGTATTAATAATCATAATAAATATGAATGGATAAGTTGGATAGTTCAGAGTAGAATACTTTCATATCAAATTTTTTAATCAGCTATAAGCTAAAAGAGACACATTGAAAACATATGAATACAGATAAGCGAAAATAAATGAATAGAAAAAGTACGCTATGGCTTCTCCAAGAAATGACCAAAGGCTAAAAACTGCAGATGATACTGGTGCTTATGATGGGCAGAGAGGACAAGGATAGGGACAGGAACTGGTCTAGGACATTAAGCTGGACCATCTGGTTGAGGACATGAGGAAGTTCTTCGAGGAGATCTCTTTCTTTTCCTTCCTTGACTTCCTTCTGGAGTCATTTCTTGAGAATGAGATACTAAAGATAGCACTCTTTCAGAGACATAAAGGGGTGACAAGCAAACCAATTCCAAAGTATCCTTGGCTACTTGGAACCATAATGACTCATTGATTGAATGTCAAATGCTCCAAGGAAGTAGCAACTGCTTTTCATGGTGTCATCATCTGGACAAGGCATCCATTATCTCAGAGAAGACCACTAGGGAAACAAATAAGCAAACCCTATTCTCTCCTTGCAAGGTGGCTAGGCACTGTGACTCTGTGCTTCTGCATCTAATCCCTTCTTTCCAAAGTGACCATGTCTCCTTTCCTTTGCCCAACAGGCTGCTACTAATCAATGGTATTTTGCTACCACCCTGGGTAACTTCGCTAAAGCCACCTTAAATGCCATTTCCAAAGGCACAGCTTTCTCACTCTGACCACTGGAAGATCAGCCTTCGGATCAGTTCCCTGATAATCTTTAAAATCCACATTTATTGTCATTGCAGAGAATTCCAAATTTTGCTGTGGCCAAGCCCATGTTTTTTATACCAGCAAAATAAAGTGAATCAAGTCTAAGAGAGAAAAAAAAAGTAGATGTACCAGGAAAGTGTTAAGCAACATAGACTTTTGGATACACACACACACACACACACACACAAAATGGTAGGAAAGGAAAGATTAATAAAAAGGGAAATTTCACCAAGGAGATATAACAATCCCAAACCTGTGTGCACCCAAATTGTACCGTCAGTTTTTTCAAAGCAAAAAGTTGACAGAATTACAAAGAGAAATTGACAAATCTACAGTCTCGTAAAAATTTTATACACCTCCCTCAGCAACAGATAATATAAGCAGTTAATAAAATCAATGATATATAAGAACTGAAAAACATTAAACTAGTAACTCCCAAATAATCCCTTATGGAAAATATACTAGGTTCTCTCTCTCTCCCATATGAAGAATTGTCCTGAAAGAGAACTGAAAGCCCACCAGACTTCACAAGGACTAGCCACATGAGGCCAGTTTCCCCTGATGCTAAGAAAAAGTCAGGACCAGAAACCCTGTTGGGGGTTTAGAAAACAACCCTAAAAAGAAAGCTAAGAGCCCAGCTCAACACTAGAAAGAACCATGGCCATGGCACTTAAGAAGGAAGCTCTCAAGCTAGGTATCCACAGATTCCAGGGAACTAAGTTTCCAAACTCATTGGAGCAGGCAGCTTACAGGTGAAGGCCATGGGCCTCAAATTGACCAATCATATCTAGTAGAAGTTGGATTAGGCCACACTGAGTGATTTGGACACTAAAGCCAAGCCCTGATTGGTCATCTGAATGGAGCAGACACTTCTGGAAATGGAGAGTTTAGAAGTTCTCTAGATCAGAGTAAAGGTTCCCTTCCCATTTCTTTTCCCTAATCAGGCTTACAGGGAACAATAGACGTTCGCACAGTGAGGAGTTTAGTTCTTAACACCCCATGGCCTCCCTCTTTCCTGGTTCATCCCAACCAACCTCCTAAAATACCTCCCTTTACATCCAGGAAGAAGCTGACCAACCTCCAAAAATACCTCCCTTTATAGCCAGGAAGAAGCTGACATGCTTTTAGAACAGTCTCTAAACAGATACTGAAATTAATAACTCAGTTGGGTTCATTCTCCTGTTAAGGATCCCAAGGATATGGGCAGGGGTACAATAGGTTTTCAGACAGAAGGTAGTTAGGAATAAAGTTTGGAGGCCCTACTCCCACACACACACACACACACACACACACACACACACACGCTGTGTGCCTCCACATGCAGGTTTTAGGAAATGAGGGCAGAGAGAGATTAAATGTCTGGTTCAGCCAGTGAGTTGCATAGCCAAGATTAGAACTCCAGGCTCCCTGAGCCACTTCCTCTGTGTCACACTGTTGCGTTATTTCCTGTTTTTCCACTCTGGCTAATCATTACATGAAATTTGAAAACCAGTCACCAGGCTGAAGAATGCAAAGCCTTCAGGTAATTAAGGATGTTGTTTATAGAGCCAAGAGAATGCAATCTATATGTAAAATATTTCCCCATATGTAAAATAAATAAATGTGAACTCCAGCCATCAGGGTTAATATCCTGCTTCATTTTGCATTTGGCTACCAGTTTCATCAAAACTACACATGTTTTGAATGAGGCATGCTGACATTTCTCCTGTTCATTGTTGGTTTTAGTTTTTCAACAAAACTTACTACTTGAAATAGCAAGAAACAAATCAGTCAACCAATAAACTAATCCAGAACTCATATATTTTTTCCAGTCTTAAAATATTTATTTATAATTTTAACAACATGTAATGTAAATAATATACCTTTTGTAAGAACTGAGGCATTTAATCCTTCCTGTCAAGGGGCAAACTGAAGACATACTCATCCTAGCAGACGGCTTGTTCTGCTATATCCATTTGTTATGTGTTCATTATTGCTATTTGTGCATTTTTGTACTTGACGCCAGAGATTGGTAAACGTTTTCTGTAAAGTGCCAGATAGTAAATATTTTCAGCTTTATGAACCATACGATCTTGGTTGCAATGACTCACCCCTCCACTCTAACAAGAAAGCAGCCAAATAAGCATGGCTAGATTTGGCCTGAGGCTGTATAGTTTGCCAGTTCTCTACTCTACAGGACAAATCATATTATGTGGCAGGACAGGATGGCCTGCCAAGTGAAGTACATAGTTTAAACCAGTTGACTGACATTTTTGCATGCAATTAAATTTACTTAATCTCTTTTCTCTGTAACTCGTTTGTATGCCTTATTTCACCGAGAGTGTAAGCTTTTTTAAAAGTTCACCGAGAGTGTAAGCTTTTTTGATGATGGAGACAGTAACTTATTAATTTCCTATTCTCCCTGAACTTCACACAGACGACCTTTCCCAGAGGAAACAGCATGGGCTTACCTGTCAAACCGATCAGAATTCAAACCCCGGTCTTGCATTGATCAGCTGTGTGATACTGGACAGGCTATTGGCTTTCAGCCTCCATTTCTTCATCTGTTAAAACAGAGATGATACCTACTTCATAGGAAAATAAAATGACATGTAATGGGAATAATATATATACCTTCTGTAAGAATTAAGGCATTTAATTTTTCCTGTAAAGGGCTAAAGACATATCCATTACAGCAGATGGCTTATTCTTTGTAAACCACATAGTAACTGAGGAGTCCAACTCCAGGTCAAAATCCTACGTGTGATCTTTCAGGCCCGACTATGAGCCATTAACAAGGCTTTGCTTGGCAGGCCTCATGGAGGGAAGCCTCCACACTCTGGTGTGGACAAAATAGGTTACAAATAGGGCATCTGAATTTTAAATAGGATATACTCATTTTCTAAATCCACTTTAAAAACAAGACTTTTCTTTATAAGTAACTACCATAAAATAGGAGGTAGTAGCCTCATCACAGGGAGAATTCAAAGACTCGATTGATGAAAGCCCTGACATTTTTCTCCACAAGGCTCTCTTGAGGATGATGCTTGAAAAGGGGTATCAGTATCTGGTCACAGGGAGGTGGCAGTAGAAGTTCCCTGGCTCCCTTCAGCTTAAAGTATGTTACCTCATAATGTGGTGATAATTGTTCCCATTCACATCCACACAAGCCACGTAGTTGCATTCTAAGATGATGTAACAGCCAGTGCTTGTCATTTTTGTGTGAATTACTTATTCAACATGAGCTTGAAGGGCTAATACAGACTTAAAAATAATTTATTTGGGGTGCAGCTGTTTACCAGTCCAGTGACAGATAAAAGGTGTTCTATCATAACCACTGTGGTTTATGGGGTATCTCAAGTGTATTGTACAGAATTTACAACCTCAGGATTACAGGGTAGGAAGTAAGCAATGGGTGACGAAGGCAACCTTTCAGGCTCTATTTGTTTGTTTGTTGCCTATTAAGATGAAAAGGGATTTTGTAGAATAAAAACAAACGAGGTGCCTTTCAATTTCTAAAGCACTGCGGTGTGTTACTTTGGTTAGGACAATGATGATCTAAACCCTAAGGGTCACAGAGCCAAGACAAGAGGTCACACTGACAAGAAGCAAAAGGGAAGTCATTAAAAGGATTCTTGAACAATGAGAACATTCTGCTGTGGTTTCCTTTTTCTTCTGGATATTATAGAACAGATAAAGTGAAATTTGAGAACACAGAATCTCCCGGTGCCTATGGAAGAGGGTACAACATGCTATATAGCATCAAAGAGATACAACTGCATTGCAATTTGTGAGCAGTCAGGGAAGAAAACTTGTTTTAGTCCTGACAAGATTACAGAGCACATGACAAGCGAGAAAAAGACTAAAAGTAAGCACTGAACACCGAAAGAAAAAAAAAAAAAAAGACTTCCAAAAGATTTCTTCTTTATAGAAAATCAATTTGGGGCTCACTCTCAATGCAGCTGGATTCCCTCAACACATTTATTCCCAACCTATTCAAAATGCTTCTGGGCCACCATCCCTACCAAGCAAGCCATCAGCAGTGGCTGAGAAAGAAGCTAATTCCATAGTAGCCAGAGTGGCAGGTAATGAGCAAAGTAAATCAGCTTGAAGAAAGATGTACAACGCATTCTACATCAAACATAAATGATTTTTAGAATATCCATGCCCTATTTCCTTCTGCTAGCTTTAAGCTGAGTGCTTATAATTTGTATCTAAGTATTGCTTCTGTCAGAGATCTGCTCACCGATACTAATACCTACTAGTGCTTGAACACCTTGGCACTTTTATTCATCTCATTTCATCTCCATCCTAATCGCTCAAAGTAGGTTTTATGTCCATTTAAAATGAGGAAAAATTTATGGGGCATCTGGGTGGCTCAGCTGGTTAAGTGTCCAGCTCTTGGTTTCAGCTGAGGTCATGATCTCACGGTTTGTCGGTTCGAGCCCCAGATGAGTCTTCATGCTGACACATTGATACCTGCTTGGGATTCTCTCTTCCTGTCTCTCTGCCCCTTCCCAGCTGTGTGTGTGTGCATCTCTCTCTCTAAATAAATAAATGAACTTAAAAAATTCTTTAATGAGGAAATATTTTTAAATAAAAAATTAAATTAGATTAAATTAAATTAAATTACAAATGAGGAAAGTGAGCCTCTGAGAGATTTGGAAAGTGATTGGACACAAAAAGTTGTAACTTGTAGAGCCAAGATTCAAGCCCCAGGCTGTTGATGCCAAAGTGTATGTACTTTCAACTCTGTCATAAGCCACCAAAATATTTCTCAGTATTGCTTTACTGCAACAGAATGAGGCTGACTTCTTGACAGGACACATGCAACATGTGAGTAACTATCAGCCACACACTGACTCCCACTCAAAAGAGATTTTGGTCTTAAATTATCTGTTGTACAAGAAAATCCTAAATACACTGCATTTGTAAAATGCATAAAACTTGGAAAGAATGGAAACCAAGGAACTGGTTTTCTTGTGCTGTTCTTTCTCTAGCAGAATCAGGACAATAACTTGATTGCCTTCCCAGTCCTCTTCTACCCCTTCCTCCCACTCTGGCCACAGAAAAGTCTCCAGTTCAGGTTAACCAGCTGCCTTCATAGAACCCAATCCACTTAGCTTCTGCTAGAACTCAGTTTCTCCACAATTTTCTCAACCCGTGTCTGGGGCAGAATTTTCATTCTTAAAGGGCTTAGGAACAGAAATCTTAACTAAAAGAGACAATTGAACCTCCAGTATTATAGCACTTTATATAAAACAGAAAAAGCATAATTGTCTGTACCCATAAGGAAGGTTAAGAGCCTCCAGACCTCCTTCCTGGGAGGGCCGCAATCTCATCTCTGCTCCACTTCCTTCACTTGCTCCTTCCTATCCTCCACCTGGATCTGGATCCTGTTTTTCTTGTTCAACTATTTACATTGTCAAACTTGATAAGATATGGAAAGAAAATGAGGTCAGAGTTTATGTGGCAGACTTCAGGCCCCACCCTGGCCCCAGCTTTCTGTACTGTCTAGAAGACAAGCAACTCACCCTACAGTGATCGACAAAGCCTAAAGAAAGAGTCATCCATTCGCTTTGCTTCTCTTTCCACTCTGCAGGGTTATTTAAAATGTTTGCTTTCACTGATCCATGCATTTTTATCATCAGACAGTTCTTTACACAGACTAAGAACACAGAGACTGTCTTTTCAGCTCAATGTGTCAAAAGACCAAGGTCATCTTCTCTTTTGGCTGCCACTACCCTCTGCCCTCGTCTGTCTTCAACTGGAACAGGATCAGGCAAAAGGCTATGACTCAGAGCTCTCCTTACACTACACACATGACAGGGCTGAGTGTGGGGCTCTGCGGACAGCCTGCCTGGCCCCTACTGAGCAGCTGTGTGACCTTGTAGGAGCTACTGAACTCCTCTAGGCCGAAGTGGCCCCATCCGCCCAAGTGGACTATATTAATAGTCCTCCTCTCATAAGAGCATCGTGAGGATGAGATTAAAGAATCCATGTGAACTGCTTAGCTCAGTACTTGGCATTGTGGTGCTCAATAAATGACTGCTGCTCTCATTACTCCCAAAGGGCCTTTTTCTAAAATCTCTGCTTGTAAGAGGCCTGGGAGTCGTGGTGCTCAGATTTTAACAAATGCTCAATAATAACTGACACCGTCTATGAAAGAGTTTGAGTAAAGCTTGTTTCCAGGGCAGCTGACACTTTCTACTACTGGCTTTTTCTGGGAGCCCAGAGAGATATGCTCTCTGCAAGGGTCAGCCTCACACATAGATGAATGTCTTTAGTTCTATCAAGATCACCCGACCCCGTGAAAGTCAGTCTTCCACCTATTTTGACCCCTGAAATCTGTATGCGAGGGCAAAGCCCTTTATCTCTTAATTGAAGACAATGTTTAGATTCTAAAAAAATTCATTTTCTGTACATGCCCTGGACACAGATGATCCTTTATTTCCTCCTAAAAGTCTCAGTACCATCATAGCAAATGAAGAGCTAGAAGCCCAAGGTGGTGGGGTTGGAGTGTGGGGGGTGGAATTGTATGCTATACATTCTTATATAAGTCTGAATATTTAGACAAATGTGGTAGCATCTCTCTTCCCTGTTGCCCATTCTAAGTGTAAGTATGGTGGGAAAAGTTTCTTCTCTTCCCCTTGTCATGGTTAACCTCATATCAACATAAACAAAGAGAATCAGCTGTGTCTGCTCTTAGGCGAAAACTCAGAACAGAGACTGACTGACAAGTCCATGCACATGGTGCCAGGAGAAAAATATTGTTTTGGTAAAAGACTCAAGATATTCTCCAGGTCAACCCTGATGATCTCAGTTAATGAACCATCATTGATCAAAGCAGAGACTAAATGAAGAAAAAGCATCAGGCTGACAGGACGGAGTGAGCAGTTCAGGGCAGGCCAGGCAGGGTGGGGTGGCCAGGGACAGAGAAAACAAGGAAAAGAAGAAACGGGAGGGTGAGGCTGCTGAGACGCAATGATCTCTGCACCATTAGACTGTCACATAATCCCAATCCACGTGAGGATGCAAGATTTACATGCGTCAAGCTCCTCTCTGTGAAACAGGACTCCTTGGTATGGTCTAAAGAAGCTCCTCAAAAAAGTAGCTCAGCTACAGGGTCCTCATTTCCCCACAAAATCCAAGAGAGTTGGAGACTAAAGATGAACAGTTTAAAGTTTTAGGAACCAAAACAATTGAGGGAGATATTAGGTAGTTTTCTTAACAGCTTTAAATACATTTTTTTTCAATGTTTATTTATTTTTGTGAGAGGGAGAGTGCGAGAGGGGGAGGGGAAGAAATGCAGGGGGTGGAGTAGAGGATCCCAAGCAAGCTCTGCGCCCACAGCAGAGACCCACCAGGGGCTCAAACTCACAAACCATAAAATCATGACCTGAGGCAAAGTTGAACTCTTAACGAACTGAGCCACCCAGGCGCCCCTTTCTTAACAGCTTTTAATGAGGGCTTCGCTTAGTGGTAAGATTCTAGACACTACCTGGATAGTGACAATGAGGCTGAAACTTTTTGAGAAAATATTGTTCTCTGTCATTTACACAATATAGTTGTTCCTTGTATCTACTTTTTTTGTTGTTGTTGTTGGCTGTGAAGGAATGGACCCTGCATAGATAAATGAATGTCCAGTGTTAAATGACAGGAAAAACTAATAATTCTGGAGCATTCATAGGTGCAGTGCAAATTTAATTACCAGATAATGGAACAGCACAACCTCTAACTGCCGCTACTTCCTTTTGTTCCTTGACTGCTGCCCCCATGGCCCTGCCCTTCAACAATTTTTTTCCCATAGAAAAGACTGCATGAAACAGCTGCTCTGGAATTAGAAACCCTCTATCCTACTAATGTACTTTGCTACTGGTTAAGAATAACATATGAGATATCAAGGTTTATCTTTTAATAAAAAGTACATTTAAATTCTTGTTTCTTTGGACGTTAATATTTCTTCAGATGACTTTTATTTAATAAACCATACTGGGAATCACTGATGGAGTATATATTTGTTGGAGACTTTTCTAAATTTCTTCTTCTGAAGGAAATTTTTTTTCAAAGGAATATTGTTACAGCTCTATAATCCCTTGTCCACAATTCCAAAACCCAAAAAGCTCTGAAATTGGAAAGTGTTTCATAACACAGTTGGCAGCAAAAATGGATCTGACCTGAACTCATTTGAAGTCAAAACCTGACCTGAGCTGGCATAAGCCTATTTACAGTTTTCACTTATCCTACAATGTGCTGTAAATGTAAGTACAGTTTGGTGCAGAAATATTAATGGGCTTTATTACACGGTGCTGCCCTACACCCCATCTTACATGCAATGTGATACATTACTATTCTAAAATCTGAAAAAAAGCTGAATTCTGATACACATTTGGCCTCATAAGCTTCATATTGGAATTCATGGTTCAATAAACATTTGTAAAATAAATAAATGAACTAAGGCCTTCACAAGTGCATGTTTTATTATGTTAACCCTAGGCCAGCTTTTGAGCAATAGCTCTGTTCCCCTTTGTCATCTCATTAGATGTTCATCCAAAGAGAGAGGAGCTCTGAGTCACTGGCATTGCAGACAGCCTTCAGGATTTCTTTTGTCATATACAGTGATGAATGGAGGTTGAGACCTGGGAATCCATTGGATTGTTTTACCATATCATCCATTTAACCACTCTCTCTTCCGTTCATCCACCAAATATTTATTAAGTGTTACCACCCAACACTATGTTAGTATAAGAAACACAAAGATGAATGAGACGGAGTCTCTATGCTCAAAAAACTCTGATGTGTATACAGAGAACAGACTGGTAGTTGCCAGAATTGGGGGTAGGAGACCAAAATGGGTGAAGGGAGTCAAAGGTAAAAATCTCCAGTTGTATAATGTGTCATGTGATGTAATGCGCAGCATAGTAACTGAAGTTAAGAATACTGCATTGCATATTTGAAAGTTGCTAAGAGAGTAGATCTTAAAAGTTCTCATCACAAGAGAAAAAATTTTTATAACTATATATGGCGATAACTATTAAGTAGACTTATTATCGTGTTGCAATATATACAAATATCAAATCATTATGGTAGACATCTAAAAAAGTATACATACATGTCAATTTTGCCTTAATTTTTAAAAAATTTTTTTTTAATGTTTATTTATTTTGGAGAGAGAGAAAGAGACAGAGCATGAGTGGGGAAGGGTCAGAGAGAGGGAGACACAGAATCAGAAGCAGGCTCCAGGCTCTGAGCTGTCAGCACAGAGCCTGATGTGGGGCTCGAACTCACAAGCTGAGAGATCATGACCTGAGCCAAATTGGATGCTCAACCAACTGAGCCACCCAGGCGCCCATAAAAATAAGTTTTTAAAGTAAAACTAAAAACAATGAAAAAAATAAAAATAAAAACAAAAACCCTATTTGTAGTATCAGTACTATGAAGTAGAATGTTAGAAATCTAAAATTATCTTCTTTCATAAAAATAGTCATTCATTCTTTCTAACACACATTTTTAAAATTCTACATTATGTAGCGGTGCCTGGGTGGCTCAGTCGGTTAAGAGTCTGACTCTTAATTTCGGCTCAGGTCATGATCTCACAGTTCATAAGTTCGAGCCCTGAGTCGAGCTCTGTGCTGACAGCATGGAGCCTACTTGGAATTCTCTTTCCTTCTGTCTCTGTCCCTACCCCACTTGTGCTCTCCCTCTCTCTCTCTCAAAATAATAAGCTTAATAAAAAAAATTCTACACTATGTAAGGGACTAAGTATACAAAAGTGAACAGACCTTGCTAGAGGACACTAACTGTCATGAGAGAGGTTGACACTCAAGGAAAATATACCCTTTTGCAGATATCCTTACATAGTAGGGAGAAAATTCCTATCTCTGGCTATGAAAGTCAAAAAGCTCTCCCAAGGGTGGTGACATCTGAGCCACAGTGGTTGTGGATTTAGGGAGATACTTACAGAAATGGTATTCTAAGAAGAAGTCACAGCATGGGCAGAGGGACTGAGTCTGGAAATAGTTTGGCATGTTGGGCCAGAGTCCATTTTGAATGGCTGCAGTTCAAGATGCATGTGGATATAGAACATTTAAAAAGTTGAGGAGACCCAGATCATGAAAGGACTATGTTCCATGCTAAGAAGTATATACCTTTTCCTCTAGGCAATGAGGAACACTTGAAGGATTTTAAAGTAACAGAAGGACATGATTAGATTTATACATGAGCAAGATTCCTTAGATGGGGAATAGTTTGGAGGAGAACAAATATACTAAATATGTTTCTATCAAGATGCCCTTAGAGTATGCAAATGAGGATTATTTATCTAAGTGAAAGTTACAAGGCCCTAAATGAACTCATGAAGAAAGAAGTGAAGTTTCATCACCCCCTTGCCATTCTTTCTCTGTTTCACTTCCCCATGGAGGTCCCCAGTGACACAGTGATGTTCAGACTGGCCAAGCTTCTTTGAAAAAACATGGCATTGCATTTCTTTTATAATGAAGGATAATGTAATAGCAACTATTTTCCCCTTAAAATATTTTTTGTGACAAGGAAACAGTAAATAATTTAGACAACAAAAACATAATTTTCTCCTTCCTTTTTCCTTATCTTTGCTACATTTCACATCCTCTGAAAGTTAAGAGTCATCTTAAGAACAAGTAATAACCATGAACAGTTCAAATGGAGCCCCTGGGGTCAGCATGGTGTAGCATACATTTTTTGTGAATTTTAAAATTCACAAAATTTAATTGATAAAATCTAAGTAAAGGCAATAAAGCAACAGTTCAAACAATTTCCTGTCAGCTCCTTTACATAAATATGGGAAAAATGAGTGTTTATTAATCCTTTGATAGGAGAGTATTTAATAATGACCAATCTTATTTCTTTTATTTTGAAGTTCATATATTTACTGAGAGAGGGAATATGTGAGCACACAAGGTGGGGGGAGCAAAGAGACAGGGAGAGAGGGAGAGAGAGAGAGAGAGAGAGAGAGAGAGAGAGAGAGAGAATTCCAGGCAGACTCCACACTGTCAATGCAGAACCAGTGCAGGGCTTGATCCCATGAACCGTTAGATCATGATCTGAGCCAAAATCAAGAGCCTGACACTCAACCAACTGAGCCACCCAGTCTCCTCTAATCTTATTTCTTCATCTGAAAAGATCCTCTATGTCCCATTATTGGCTTCAGGAGGATGGGATGTAATTGACAGGGCCTTTTACATCACATGGACCTCTTAATTAACGAGGTAAAGATACTGATATGATTTTATCTGAGATGCTTTTCTGAATCATCTCCTTCATCTATGTGTCATTTGACTCCACTAAAATTAGAATGTTGCCTTCTTTAGGTAGCCTCTTTTAAAATTTAGATACCTAGGAATGAGTCCTATATGAAGCTTCATCCAGAGTGATAAAGTGGCTTAGAGTTACAGAGCTAGGTTGGAAAAGACCAGAATCTTAGCTTTGATTTCCAATTTGCTATTTATCAACACACTTACTATTGCCTGATTATAACCTCATTAAGAAGCTAGATTAGGAAGACATTTCAAGACCCAAAGGCACACAGAATTGTTCAAATAGGAAAATATTTATTGAATATAAATAATTGAATGCTAAGCAGTACCTGACATGCCCCTCACCTGATAGGCCTTTAAACACAACTACAAAAATGTCAGTGCCATGAATATAACTCTTCATCTGAGCTTTCATTGGAAATCACTCACAAGTCCATGACTAACCCAGGAAGCTCATGCAGTCTGCCAAGCCTCAGTCTCCTTATTTGCAAAGACAAAACAAAAAAGATCGAATAATCTCTTCCCTGTCAATTTTTCAGGATGACTGCATGGTTTAGACCAGGCATTAGTCCACCTAATCTGACCCATGGGCCAAAGTTAGCCCACCACCTGATTTTGTAAATAAAGTTTTATTGGAATACAGCCACATTCATCTATTTATGTGTTGTCTATGGCTGCTTTCATGAAAAGTTAAGACCACATGGTCCACAAAGTGTAAAATACCGACTATCTGGTGCTATAAAGAAAAAGTTTGCCAAGCTCTGGTTTAGATGAGTATTGATATGTGCAGGAATTTTCAATATAGTATATATATTTTATGTTTGGTGCAGACCCATGGACAGAGGACTCATCCTACCAGAAGATGGGACACCTAAAGCACCAACCCTGGATTGACCCAGTCATGTAGGAAACACTCAGGAATATGTTCGGGTCAGCACCCTACACCTGATGAGTCTCTTAGACCACTTATACCAGCTGAGTCTCCAGAGTAGTCAAACGGGACCAAGAAGGCATCAAATGTAAATAAATTTAAATTTAAAAATAAACTTGGAAATGGTAAGATATTAAGAGAATCTGACAAGATCTTTCCCCCAATAGGTGTATGTCTTATAGGAATTAAGGGACCCAAAGAGGCACATAGTTTAGACTGGGAACATGCTGCTAAGTTTTCACGGAGAAGTCCTCCCTGTGCATCTATATCCAGATAAATTCTTTCCTTTAAAATTGAGAAATAATAAAGTACACAACTTTTACGTACACACTTTTTTTTAAGTTTATTTATTTATTTTGAGAGATAGAGAGAGAGTGCATGTGCAAGTGTCTGTTGGGGAGGGACAGAGAGAGAGTAAGAGGGAGAGAATTCAAGGCAGGATCCACACTGACAGTGCAGAGCCCAATACGAGGCTCAAACTCATGAACATGAGATCGTGACCTGAGCCAAAGTCAGATGTTTACCTGATGGAGCCACCCAAGTGCCCCTTAAGTACACACTTCAATCAATTTTTATCTGTGTATATAACTGAGTAGCCAAAACCTAGATCAAGGTATTGAACATTTCCAACAACCCAGAAGGCTCCTCTGAGCCCCCATTCAGTTGATAACACCCTAAAGAAACCAGGTATTCTGGTATCTGTCATTATAAATCAGTTATGCCTGGCTTTTGAACATCATATCAGTAGAACCAGACAGGCTATAGTCTTTTATGGCTGTCTTCCCTTGCTGTGAACAAACCACATGAATTCAAGATCGGTCGTTCCCTTCCTTACCTATGAAGTTAGTCAAAACAACATAAGAAAATAACAGAAATTAGGGCAGCTGATCCACACCGCCTACTGAGATCTGGCACATTAGTTAAAGGTAGACCCTCACCATTGCTCTTTGGCTCATGCAAACACCAGCTACATTGCATTTTTCAAATGGCAAATATCGTCCTGCTCCAGAAAAGCTAAAGGCCCTTAGGGGGAAGACTCTTCACTGTAATCAAATGCTTGCCTCGGCCTTGCCTGCTTAGCATAAAACCTGCATCCTCAGCGGTCTGCCTTTGAAGATCCCCACATATTTGCCAAAGGCCCATGCCTCAGCGTAAATTCTGGCTCCTGCACCCCTACATCTACAGAAACATGATCACCTGTATAAGTGGCCTCTTGATGGTGGACAAAGCTGCCTCAAGTTTCAGCCACTCACCATGATGAAAATCAAACATGTTCAGCACTTAAAGAGTCACCAAGGCCAAAGGCACACACACTCCAAGCTAGAAACCTCAATCCTCACATACAGTTGTTCTCACAAACTGCACTTCTTGTTAATGTCCTGGGACTTGGCCCACTGACACAGAGATGTTTGGGGCTGTGAGGTGGTCTGATACCTGGGACCTCTCTTTCACCCTGAGTTGTGAACCAATTGAGAAATAAGACAAAGAGTCAGCTTTTGTCAAAATATTCCATGTTTTACTGATAAACCCTAGGTTGATGGACATAGATTATATCTGCAGGCAAACAGACTTCCTAATACCAAATCCTAGAATGAGACACTCACCAGTCCAATCACGGACAAAACTACATCACCTCAAGCCTGTCCTGATGGCACGGAAAAGCTGAAGAGAATGTTGGCTCCCAGCAGGCAGCTTTCTCCTTTGAGAGAGCGGGAGAGGAAGAAGCTGGGTTACATGTGCCCATTTCTCCTTCTAAACTCAACCAAACAGATTAAATCATTCTTCCTCCCTGGGGAGACACAAATGAAAGGATGGAAAGAGCTAGAAGTTTTATAATGAGCAGAGTTACCTCCACATAGAAGGAAACATCAGAAAAGGTAAGATTCTTTGAACAGAAATATAAACTATCAATAATCTATTAGCTAATACACTATTAGTATTGTTACATTAGAAATATTATACCATACTCAACACATGGAGTAAATATTAGTCAGAATACGTTGTTAACTAATCGAAAACCATTTTCAGGGACCATAAAAGGTAAGATATTTGTCATTTTTGCAAAGTGCTTTGGATGTCAGACCAACAAGATAGCTTACAAGAAGGGCATCTTTTTTTTTTTCTCATTTATGACAGGGAATATTGTATTCAAACTTATCAGAGAAATGGGCAGCTTGGGTCTGTAACAAAGCACTGTGTTAAAAGTATAGGTCAGTAATTGTATGTGAGACTACACATTGCTACATACAAATTAACTGGCCAGACCACAACTTTTCAGTGTTTAAAACAGAATAATCTTCTCTGTAAAAAGAAGCACCTTTATGCTGCACCTCTGTCCTTTTTTAACTTTAATTTTTTTATGTTTATTTATTTTTGAGACAGAGAGAAACAGAGCATGAGTGGGGGAGGGGCAGAGAAAGAGGGAGACACAGAATCCGAAGCAGGCTCCAGGCTATGAGCTGTCAGCACAGAGCCCAATGCGGGGCTTGGACCCGCAACCGTGAGATCATGACCTGAGCCGAAAGTTGGATGCTTAACCAACTGAGCCATCCAGGCGCCGCCTTTTTAACTTTAGTATTCCTCTCCTTCTTCCTTGCCCTCTCCTTCAAAAGAATCCACACCAACATCCTCATAATCCTTCACAAGGGCAGCCATGTCCTCCCGGGCCTCAGAAAACTCTCCTTCATCCAAGCCCTCACCCACATACCAGTGAACAAAGGCACGCTTGGCATATATCAGGTCAAACTTGTGGTCCATGTGAGCCCAGACCTCAGAAATGACTGTGGTGTTGCTCAGTGGCATACACAGCTCGCTGTACTTTGGCAAGGTCTCCACCAGGTACCAGAGTGGGAAGCTGGTAATTAATGCCAACATTGAAGCCAGTGGGTCACCAGTCCACAAACCGGATAGTATACTTGGTCTTGATTATGGCAATGCCAGCATTGACATATTTAGGAACCATATCACCATGGTACAACAGGGAGCAAACCAAGTATTTACCATGGTGAGGGTCATACTTCGCCATCTGGTTGGCTGGCTCAAAGCGTGCATTGATGATCTCTATTACAGAAAGTTGTTCATGGTAGGCTTTCACAGCAGAGATAGTAGGAAATATGTGGCCAGAGGAAAGTGGATGTGAGGATAGGGCACCAGGTTGATCTGAAATTCTGTCAGATCAACATTCAGGGCTCCATCAACTCTGAGGGAAGCAGTGATAGAGGATACAATGTGACCTATCAACCTATTCAGGTTAGGTAGGTTGGGTGGTCAATATCAAGATTTCTACAACAGATGTCATAGATAGCGTTGTTGTCTACTGTGAAGGCACAATCAGAGTGCTCCAGGGTAGTGTGGGTAGTGGGGATAGAGTTGTAGGGCTCAACTACAGCTATGGAAACCTGGGGGGCTAGGTAGATGGAGAACTCCAGCTTGGATATTACTTCACAACTGAGATACTGATTATTCAAATGATAATTATAAGACATAAATTACCTTTGTTCAAGACCAATCTCAAACAGGTTAAAGTTTAAAAACAAAAGAGGGGGGAAAAAGCCAAAGTATCTAAAATGATGAATGAAATATGTTTTTTTCAAAACTAAAAACTAGAAAAAGACCTTCCTTATGTGAGATACAACATAAATGACATTGTGATCATATTGAAAATTCATAGCTAAATTAGTAAAGTCAACTAAATCTTGCATGTTATGAAATACATTTTCTAAACTAAGGACAAAAATATAAACAGTTGTTTTGATGAAGTCTTGTTCCCCTACCATGCTCATGGATTATTAAAACATATTGCATCTCACTACCAATAAAACACTGAAAGTGGCTCTATGCCTCTCCTCAAACTCTATAGGCTTCCTCATGGCTGACATCTTCCTCAAGTGCTGTTAGTTCTATGAATGTGCTCAACATCAGTGAAGCACCCCTCTAGCCAGCTTTGAGAGTTATTGCTGGATCCTAGGACACATAGCACATTATCATGACACCTTTCCAGTGCTCTACACACCACTGTTTCACAAATACTCTTTCGTGTAATTCATCAAAAAGTTCCTAGGAGGTAGAGAATAACAGTGTTTCCAAACCTTAAAACTCTAATGCCAGTCCATCCTGGTTCAAGCCTGGTTTGACTCTAACAAATAGTGTGTTTCAGGCAAGAAATTTAACTTATCCTTCCCTCAGTTTTCTTTTTTTTTTAATTTGCAATAGGCAGGTGATAGCAACTTCATTAGGGCTCTTGTAAGTGCTAAATGGGATACCACACATTAATTGCACTGAACGGTATCAAGCCCATAGAGACAGCTAGCTATTCTGCCTATAAAATATATTTATGCATCCTCACCCATATGGGCAATTTTAATTTATTCACTTTAGAGATTTCCAAGTCCTTGTTATGATTTCAGCCTTTGTTAATGGTAATTCTATGATATAATGCTAGTAATCATAATATAGTCAGCTCACAGTTACTCACGTTCCTGTACAGGAACTTGGTCTGAGTTAAACACACACACATACTCTCAGACACACATATACATGCACACATGCAGATTCACACACATCCTTCTTCATTATGGGAGTGCCACAAACTGAATGTTTGAGCCCCTCAAAATTCATATGTTAAAACTTAATTCACAGTGTAATGGTTTTTGGAAGTAGGACCTTTGGGAGGTGGCTGAGTCATGAAATGGAGCCCTCATGAATGAGATTAGTGCTCTAATAGAAAAGGACCCAGAGAGCTTCCCACCACCCTCCACCATGTTAGAACACAGTGAGCTCTCACCACACACCGAATCTACTGGCACTTTGATCTTGAACTTCTCAGCTTCCAGAATTGTGAGAAACTAATTTCTATTCTTTATAAGCCACCCAGTGTATGAAATTGTTATAGCAGCCCAACTGGACTAAGCAGGGAAGTACCATGATAAAGCCTGAGGATACCCTTTACTTTAGTCATGTAATCCCTAACTGGTTCACATAATCCCTCCAATTTTATTTAAACTGAAAACACTGTGGAAAGAGGGAAATCTTTACCCTTTAAAGTTTTTAACATAATGCTGGTGCCCTTCAATCTGAGATAGTACAGATGCAGTCAATCCTATATAATCTTAGAGACATAAAGTAGATTCCTTAATTCTATACTTACTTCTGTTCTTCTGATTAACTACAGTATATTTATATTATTTTTACTGCTCTTTGTTAATATTTCAAAAAATAAAATATGCCTATCCTTGCTTTGAACCAAAGAGATACAATAAATTTTCTGTAATAGCTGCAATTTCTAAAATATTTTTGAGCATATAATAAGGAAGAGTTAAGTTATAATAAATAATAACAACGCTTTCCCACAATCAATTTAAGTATCTAATGCATTGGAAAAATCAGAGGTTTGCCAGTAGACCAGATTATCAGTTAGTTGCTCAGTTCAAATGTCATCTTTTTTTTATTATTATTATCATGCAGGGAAAAAGCCTTTTATTTGTAACACTTTCTCTTTGATCAATACTTCTTATTCTTTCCCCTATTTTCATCTGCTAAATTATTCTTGCCAGCATCATTTGATCTGTTTTCAGAACACAGATTTCCTAATAGCAAAAAATATATTACAGATAAGAACCTATTAATATTGTACCTGAGAACAAGGACCATTTCTTCCTCTATACTTCTTTTGCATTGCCCAGAATTGCTGAATACTTTCTATGAAACCTAAAGGTTTAACTCTCTGCTCCTTAGAATTATTCTAAAAAATAAGGCTTAAGTCTGCAAGCTGCAAAAACATTTCTTTCCATCTCTCATGACTGGTGGAATTATAGGAACTCCCATTCTTTTTTTTTTTATTATTTAAATGTGTTTTTAAACATTTTTTTAATGTTTGTTTATTTTTGAGAGAGAGAGAAAGAGACAGAGCTTGAACGGGGGAGAGGCAGAGAGGGAGACACAGAATCTGAAGTAGGCTCCAGGCTATCAGCACAGAGCCCAATGCAGGGCTCGAACTTATGAACTGTGTGTTCGTGACCTGAGCTAAAGTTAGATGCTTAAATGACTGAGCCACCCAGGCACCACTATGACCTCCCATTCTTAACTGGGAGGTTGGCAATAGTCTTGGTGGAGTGGCATTACCTTGGTTATCTGACAAATACAGGATTTTGCTACTCTTCAAGGATCTAATAAGCCATGAAAACTAAAGTGACCAAGCAACTGGATATGTAAGAATAATCAAGAAAAAAGAAAATTTATAATCACCCTACTGTTTGTGACACTGAACTTGAGTAATATATTTTAGGTACTATCAAGTTGAAGGATAAAGCTTTGACACTAAATAGTTAAATATCCATTAAGACACTACCAACTAATTCCTGAAACGTTTCAGAAGACTGAAATATTCATTTAATTCACTGAACAGTATTTAAATGCTTACTGTGTGTTGAGCATTGTGTTAAGCACAAAAGCTATAATTGTGAGCAAGATGGAAGGAGCTTCCAATCCATCTGAGGAGACAAAATTAATAAAACACAGCAGTAAAACGTAAAAAAGTGCCACTGAAAATGCCACTATTCACAGGCTAGGAAAATCCAATTTTTAATCCCAGGTCTGCCTTAAGCCACCAATATATTAAAATACCTCATTAATCCATCCCTTTTAGCTTTGCCCCCATGATACCATCTTAGGATATGCACTATTATTTCTCACCTATTTGCTCCTTTCAATCCATCCTTTAGGCCATGCTAGAGAGATGTTTCTAAAATGCAAATCTAAAAAATAAGATAAGATAAAATAAAATAAAATAAAATAAAATAAAATAAAATAAAATAAAAATCTGCCTGCATCTCCTTTGCTACTAATACTGCTTGTAAAGTATGGACTATTTTCCTATGTCATTTCTGGGTCCTACATTCCCATTTCCTTAGTTCAGGCCACATTCAACTTCATGAGGCATTAATGCTCCATGGCCGGAGAACAGCAGCTCTGACTCCAATTCTGCCACCAACTAGCTGTGTGTGACTTAGAGCTGTGTCACAGTCTCTCTAGCCCCAGGGTCCTCATCGGTAACATGAAGTCAGATGACTAAGTCATCTTCAAATCCCTTTCAGCTCTCTGACAGGGCAGAATCATCAAAGTTTAGTGCAGAGAGTCAGATTTAGTTTGGAGTTCTGGCTTTGCCAATTACCTAGCTATGTGGCTTTGTGCAAGTAATTAAACCTCTCTGTACCATTAGTTTCATCACAAATAATATGATGGTATATAACCATATTATACATAATATGGAAATATATAATGAAGGTCTGCAGGTATAGAATAAGGAGATATAACAATAACTTCCAAACTGAATTCTTTAGAAGGTGAAGTGAATTATATGGTAATAATCAGATAATACACAAAGGAGAAAATCAATTTTATGAATAACATTTGACTGAAAAGAGAAACCAGAGTGTAAATAACATTTGGCTGAAAAAAGAAATCAGAGTGTAGGTAGAATTTAATTATATATATTATATATATTATATGTAATATAGTTATATATATATAAATAATTATATTTATACTCTGATTTCTCTTTTCAGTCAAATGTTATTCGTAATATATATAATATATATATAATTATAAACAAATATATTTACACTAATTTCTCTTTTCAGTCAAATGTTATTCATAAAATTGATTTTCTGCTCTGTGTATTATCTGAGAAAATTTAGAAATATTCTTACTGTGCAATTAAACAGGAATCAGCAATAGAAATATTAAGTTAGTAGCATAGTATAGGAAACCTGAAGTTCTGTGAAAAAGTATATACTTATATTGGCCTCTTATAATCCTTTATTTCATAATTCTTTTTCAGGATTCCCCAAACCTGATAAAACCATTTTTAATGGCCTGTTATTTTAGATTGTCTATGACTTTATACATTTATTTTATTATAAACAATTCTGTATTCACTAAATTGTCACTAACCAAAGTTACTATATTAGGAATGATTCATTCTTCAAGCATTCATTGTGAGTGCCATGCCAGATACTGAGCATATAAAATAAATGAGACAGTCCCTGCCCTCAAAGAGCTCATAATCTACAACACTGGTGGGCAAGGCATATAAGTATGCAAAGTATAATTCTTTCTTTCTAAGATGTGAAAATGGTATTAAAAATTAACAGTATAATTTTCCCATTTATGAGAAAGATGCACAAGTGAGTTTGAACTAAATAATATCAAGATACCTTACAAAGTAAAATTGTAATTTTGTGATTCAGCCTACCTATCAAATGCCAAAAGAAAAACTCTCAAAATATGGAGCAGAATAAACTCATCTTAATTAAAAGTCACTAAAAGACTTTCCTGAAAGTTGCTGCTGAAGAAACACATCCTATTAGCTCTTCTGGGAGAAAAGGGAAAGAAAGATATTGCAAATGTACAACAGGCTTCTAAGTGGAAATGGCCTCATTTCGAGGATACCATTTATTGATTGACATTTGAGGGATTTAAGAGTTCTTTGAAAGGGTCCCTCAATGTCTTCCTCCTTGACCTGGTTGTTAATCACAAACTTCAGGGACTTCTTGAATGGCAAGCTTGTTGGTTCTTATCCCCCAGGGTTAAAAGTCTAAAAGGAGATCATTTTTTTATGTGACTATAAATCTATCCTATTAATACCAATTAATATCAATAAAATAAAACTGTTAAGGACTCTGTTTCATGCTAGAAAGTTATGTCTTAAGGAATTAAGGAATTAATCATTATTCTGAGCAATAATATGTATATATACATACAGGGACATAGATGAGAGAGAGAGAAAGAGAGAGAGAGAGAGAGAGAGTCAAGTCTCAGAACCCATGTCTGTCTTCCAAAGCTACTGTCTTCCCCACTCTACCAACCTGCTCCTCCCACAGACATACAGATGGCATAAATTATCACTCTATCCATTTGTGTGAAAAGCCAAGCCCTGGTACAAAGATTATGCATAGGCTAGGCTCTTCATTCATTCATTCATTCATTCTCCATTCATTCATTCATTTATTCAACAAATAATTTTAATTTGATTTAATTTAATTTTAATTTTAAATTTAATTTTAATGAGAGCCTAGTAGGAGCCAGGAACTATTCCAGGCACTGGCTATGAAAAAGTGAGTAAGAGGCAAAGATCTGGTCCTCTGGAGCTTACAGCTCAGTGAGGATTGCTAGGCATTGAACTAGGAAACAAATAAATAAAAATAATAATTTCAATTGGTGGTAAATACTTGAAGAAAACAAAAAGAGATGATATGATTGAAATTACTTAGGTTTGCCAGAAAAGACCTTTCTGAAATGGTAGGATTCATTTTGTTCTTATTATTTATTAAAGAATAAGAGATAGCCATTTGAAGATACAGAGGAGAGAAACCTGCAAATACAAAAACCCTAAGGCTAGAGATGGCTTGGTGTAACTCATGTGGTGGGAAGGTAGAGAAGAGAGAGCAGTGAAGAGAGGAAGGAGATGTAGTCAGAGAGGTAGGCAAGAGCCAGCTCATGTAAGGTCTTGCAGGCCATGGTAAGGAGCTTGTGATGGGAAGCCATTAGAAAAATTTAAGCAGGTGAGAAAGGGACATGATCTGATTTATACTTTTAAAGGATTACTCTGTAGTCAACTAACATTCAATAAGGTAGAAAGGAATATTCGGTGGAAAAAAAGACAGTCTCTTCAACAAATGGCATTCAGAAAACTGGAAAGCAAATGCAGAAGAGTGAAACTGGACCACATCCTTACACCACACACAAAAATAAATTAAAAATGGATGAAAGACCTGAATGTGATACAGGAGACCATCAAAATTCTAGAGGAGAAGACAGGCAGCAACCTCTTTGACATCAGTCATAGCAACTTTTACTAGACATGTCTCCAGAGACAAGGGAACAAAAAGCAAAAATAAACAATTGGAACTTTGCCAAGATAAAAATCTTCTGCACAGTGAAGGAAACAATCAACAAAACTAAAAGGCAACCTATGGAATGGGAGAAGATATTTGTACATGACATAACTAAGAAAGGATTAGTATATAAAATCTATTAAAAAAACTTATCAAACTCAGCACCCAAAAACAAATAATCCAGTTAAGAAATGGGCAGAAGACATGAAAAGGCATTTTTCCAAGGAAGACATACAGATAGCTAACAGACACATGAAAAGATTTTCAATATCACTCATCATCAGGGAAATACAAATCAAAATCATGATGAGCTACCACCTCACACCTGTCAGAATGGCTAAAATTAACACAGGAACCAACAGGTGTTAGTAAGGATGCCGAGAAAGGGAAAACCTCTTATGTTACTGGTGGGAATGCAAACTGGTGCAATCACTGTGGAAAACAGTATGGAGGCTCCTCCAAAAGCAATTGGACTACTAGGTATTTACCCAAAGGATATAAAAGTACTGATTTGAAGGAGCACATGCACCCCGATGTTTATAGCAGCATTATCAACAATAGCCAAATTACATAGAAAGCCCAAATGTCCATCAAAAGATGAACGGATAAAGAAGTGGTATACACACACACACACACACACACACACACACACACAATGGAATATTAACCATCCATCAAAAAGAATGAAATCTTGCCATTTGCAATGAAATGGACAGAGCTAGAGTGTATTACACTAAGTGAAAAAAGTCAGTCAGAGAAAGACAAATATCATATGATTTCACTCATATGTGGAAGTCAAGAAACAAAACAGATGAACATAGGGGAAGGGAAGGAAAAATAAGATTAAAGCAGAGAGGGAGGCAAATCATAAGACACTCTTCATAACAGAGAACAAACTGAGGGTTGCTGGAGGGTAGGTGGGTGGGTGGATGAGCTAAATGGGTGATGGGCAGTAAGGAGGGCACTTGTTGGGATGGGCACTGAATGTTATATGTAAGTGATAAATCCACTAAATTCTACTCCTGTAAACATTATCACACTATATGTTAACTAACTTGGATTTAAATAAAAATAAATAAATAAATATTTGAAACATTTTTTTAGAAAGCTAAATATTTAAGTTAAAAAAAAAAGATTACTCTGAACAAATTGATGGTTTACAGAGGGAAGGGGAATAGGGAGATGGACAAAATGGGTAAAGGGCAGTGGGAGGTACAGACTTCCAGTTATCGAATGAATAAATCACAGGGATTAAAGGTACAGCATAGGGAATATAGTCAATACTTTTGTAATAGTGTTGTATGGTAGCTACACTTGTGGTGAACATAGCACAACACATAACATATTGAATCACTATGTTGTACACCTGAAAATAATGTAACATTGTGTGTCAACTACACTTCAATTTAAGAAAAATACTCTGCTCTTATAGAGAATGAATTACAGTACCAAGAGTGAAAATATGAGAGCATTTAGTAGGTTGTTGCAAAAATCTAAGCAGGATTTGATGGCATACAGGTATGAGGTATATTTTGAAGACAGAACTAATAGGATTTGATGATCGCTTGACTATGGGGAATGAGAGAAAGAAAGAAACAAAGGATCTCTTCCTTGGTTTGGCACTAGCGTGATTGGATGGAAGTGGTGCCATCTCCCGAAAAGGGGTAGAGTGGGGGGAATCAGAGGTTCTGTATAGGATATATGAAGTTTGAAATGTCTCTTAGCTATGCAAGTGGACATGTTAAGTAGAAAATTGGGTATCCATGTCTAAAGGCCAGTGAAGAAGTCAGGCCAAGAAGTATTAGTATGTGAGTGGTTAGCATATTAATGGGGTTTAAAACCATGAGTTTTCTTGAGAGTATGTATATAGAAAAGAGATGAGAGATTCAGCTCAAGAATCCCAGGTTTTATTAGGTTTACTAACTTACCCAAAGAATTTCTAATAATTCTTGATTTATAAAATGTACTTCGTATCTGGAAGCCAGAGAGCATGCCATTTGTCATCTGACATTAGAGACATTTCCTGATCCAATAATATACAGTATATAATTTAATTATAATTGCAATGCCTCAGTGTTTTCAGCATTTCACATTTAAATACTTTTATAATGTCATATTGGTTGAGAAAAAGTAAGACTCATAGCTGAAAGTTTATTTCTCTTCGCTTTCCCTTTTCAAGCCAGTCAGTTTATAATCTGTTAAACACATTGTCTTTGTCTTTTCATATATGCTATATTTACATTTTGTGACCAGGTCTCCTGGCCAGATGATAGCACTTCTCATCTCTTTCTCCATATCAGACACAATCATGAAAAAGCATAATGTTATTTTGCGTATATTGGTGAAATAAAATAAATTAGACTTATAGTAACTAGAGCATTTTCTTGAAGATCTGTGGTAATCAAAAGGAAACAGAATTTGCACTCAATACACTTTGAGATTTTTTTTAATAGGGAAAGGATTTTATATTAAATTCTGAACAACTAAGTATACTAGAACTCATCTCCTTGATAATGACCTTCTCTTCACTACTGCATTATAAACAACTTGAAGTGAAGGCAGGATTCTACCTATCTTTGTATACCATGCATTTACTCATTGACACTTTCACTTACTACACTAACAATTCTTAAAGACCTATAATATGCTGGGCATATCATACTAGTTTTTGAGGAGTTTATAGTCTAGTATGGAGCACAGAGAAATGAACAGACCATGTATTCAGTGTTGTCTGATAGGAGTTGTGATGGTGACATGAGAACATACAGGTGAAGCCTATAGCAGGAGAGGTAAAGGTAATATACTCACATGGTAATATATTCATGTGGTCATATATCTTTGTAAATTTTGAAAAAAATAGATATTTTTATATTCTTGATCATAAAAAGAAATCCCGACATTGTACGTTTCATGCCCCATAAAACCTGGATCTGCCCCTAATGGTCCATGGAAATCTTCCAGAAGAAAACTCAAGGCTGGATATTGATGAGAATGGATACCAGAGAAAGGAGTAGGAGTGGGTGGAGGAAAATTAGAGGGTCACTGGCATATGAAGGCAGGTGTTCCTGGGACAGAAGGCAGCATGTGCAAAGGCCTAAACACGACAGTACAAGGTATAGTGGAAAGATGTGAGATCTTCCCATATTTCACTGTGGCTATAGTGTGGGCTGCAAGATGACAACCTGAAGTGAGGCTACAAAAGGAGGCAGGGGCTGGATGGTAAAGGGCCTTGAGTGCCATGCTAAGGAGTTTGGAGTTTATTCTAAGGCTTCACTGAAAATTTTATTTTTTAATGTTTATTTATTTTTGAGAGGGGAGAGAGGGAGACACAAAATCTGAAGCAGACTCCAGGCTCCAAGCTGTCAGCGCAGAGTCCAACATGGGGCTGGAACCCACAGAGCATGAGATCATGACCTGAGTCAAAGAAGGACACTCAACCAACTGAGCCACCCAGGTGCCCTGCTTCACTGAAAATTTTAAATATGGGAGGAACTTGATCATATTATGTGTTAGAAAGATAACTCTAGAAGCAGACTGAAGAATAGGTTTCAAGGAGCAAGAATGGAGAGCAGTGTTGAGTTCAAAGAGGAAGTTGTTGAAGGGCGCCTGGGTGGTTCAATCAGTTGAGCATCTGATCCTTGATTTTAGCTCAGGTCATGATCCCAGAGTTGGGCTCCATGCTAGTTATGGAGCCTGCTTAAGATTCTCTCTCTCTCCCTTTCCCTCTCTCTCTCTCTCTCAAGTAAAAAAAAAAAAAAAAAAAGCAAGTTGTTGAATTAGACTGAAAAGAAATGATGGATAACTCACAGATCTCTGTTTGTACTAGCTGGTGAGGGAATGATTCATTGTGATTCTGAATTCAGGAAAAAGAATATATATTGCTTCACTGAGGAGGGTGAGGGAGACAGGTATGTGTTCCAAAATAAAAATAAGGGTTTCGAGATTCTGGTGGCTAGTAAGAAGTAGAACATAGTATTCTGTGGTTTATGAGACAAATTTGTGCTAAGGAAATATATATGGGAGCCATTATCACATGGATGGTGTTTGAAATTACAAGATTTGACATTTTACCAAGAAGACAGTATAAATTTGGGGTCATCAAATTTGGATTCTTGAATCAAATCTGGCCCACTGCCAATTTTGTGAATAAATTTTTGTAGAAATATAGTCATGCCCATTTGTTTACATAGCATCTATGGCTGCTCTCACACTACAACAGCAAAGTTGAGTTATTGCAACAGAGACCATATGGCCCACAAAGCCTAAAATATTTACCATCTGGTCCTTTAAAAAAAATTCCAACCCCTTGTGGGATGGAATAATAAAAAAATGGACCGAAGTCCAAATCTGGGAAAACACCCACAGTTAAATTGGAGAAAAAGCAATCTCTGAAGGATGCTGAGCAGGGTAAGATTAAAAATCAAAACAGAAGAGTGGTATCAAGAGAAAATTAAGATAGAAACAGCATGTAAATTTTGCCCAAAGATTTTAAATAGTGTCCAATAGTTTAAATAGGATTTAACCAAAAAGGGAACTTGATTTGCCCCACCAAAGCAGTTTGAGTAGAGTACATGCTAAAAACATCTATTGCACTGCATATATCCCACTAAAACTGCTCACAACGATGGTGTCATCTTTGACTTACTTATGTAAGACACCACTCATTCTTCCATTCTTTCTTATGAATAGCCATGAATTCACTCCATTTCTTTCTTCTCCATTCCTACTGCAATCACTCTATCTGCCCCTATCACCTAACCCTCTGCATACGACATTTACTCTATCTTATTATCCACCTTGTTTTTTTCTCTACTCTTTCTTACTTATTTTTAAATGATTTTTATCTTACTATATCCCTTAGGTCTTTGTGAGTTTCTTCAAAGAAAGAGGGATAATTCTCCCTTAACAAACTTCTAGCTAATCATCTTGCCTGTGGTTTCCTACTCTATTTGTGAAAATTGTTAGAAAAAAACCATATTTTCATAGATTTAACACAATAGAAGTTAATTTTTCAGCCAGCACTACCATAATACCAAAACCAGACAAAAACACCACAGGAAAAGAAAATCACAGGCTAATATCCCTAATGAACATAGGTGCAAAAATGCTCAACAAAATATTAGCAAACCAAATCCAACATTTGGTTTGGATTACATTACATTACATTAAAAGTATAATACACCATGATCAAGTGGGAGTTATACCAGAGATGCAAAAATGGTTCAAAGTCCACAAATTAACCAATGTGATACACCAAATTAACAAAATGAAGGATAAAAATCAAATGATCATCTCAATAGATGCAGAAAATGCATTTGACAAAATTCAACATCGATTTGTCATAAAAATTCTCAACAAAGTGGTATAAAGGGAATGTACCTCCACATAATATAGGCCATCTTTGACGAGCCCACAGCTAACACAATACTTAATGGTGAAAAACTGAAAGCTTTTTCTCACAGATCAGGAATAAGACAAGGATGCCCACTCTCAAAACTTTTATTCAATGTAGTATCAGAAATCCTTGCCAGAGCAGTTAGGCAAGAAAAAGAAATAAAAGCCATCCAAATTGGAAAGGAAGAAGTAAACTGTCACTGTTTGCAGATGACATGATATTATATCCAGAAAACCCTAAAGACTCCACCAAAAAACTGTTAGAACAATAATCAAATCCAGTAAAATTGTAGGATATAAAACCTATATACAAAAATTTGTTGCATCTCTTTGCAGTAATAACAAACTATCAGGAAGAGAAAGTAAGAAAATATACAATTACATCAAAAAGAATAAAATAACTATAAACACATTTAACCAAGGAGGTCAAAGACCTGTATGGTGAAAACCATAAGATATTAATAAAAGAAATCAAAGAAGACACAAATAGAAAGACATTACATGCTCATGGACGGGAAGAATTAATATTGTTAAAATACCCATACTGCAAAGTAATCTACAGATTTAATGCAATCCCTGTCAAAACTCCAATGGCATTTTTCACAGAAATAGAACCAATAATCCTAGCATTTGTAGGAAACCACAAAAGACCTTGAATAGCCAAAGCAATCTTGAGAAAGAGGAAGAAAGCTGGAGGCATAATGTTCCCTGATTTCAAACTATATTACAAGGCTATAGTAATCAGTAGAATTGGTATAGGCCTATAGACACATAGATCAATGGAACAGACTAGAAAACAAAGAAATAAACCCATATATATGGTCAATTAATTTATGACCAAGAAGCCAATAATATTTATTGGGGGAAGAACAGTCTCTTCGATAAATGGTGTTAAAAAAAACTGAACAGAGACACAAGCAAAAGAAAGAAACTAATGCACTATCTTATACTATACACAAAAATTAAACTCAAAAGGATTAAGACCTGACTGTAAGACCTGACCATAAACTCCTTGAAGAAATAAGAGGTAAACTCTTTGACAGAGGGCTTGGTAATGACTTCTTGGATTTGACCAAAAGCAAAAATAAACAACTGGGACTACATCAAACTAAAAAGCTTCTGCACAGGAAAGGAAACCATCAACAAAATAAAAAAGGTAACCTACTGAGGAAGAAAATATTTGCAAATCATGTATCTGATAAGGGGCTAACATCCAATATATGTTAAGAACTCATAAACTCAATAGTAAAAAAAAAAATCTAATTAAAAAATGGGTAGAGAATCTGAATAGACTTTTTCCAAAGAAGACATACAAATAACCAACAGGTACATGAAAAGGTGCTGCTCAACATCATTAGTCATCAGGGAAATGCAAATCAAAACCACAATGAGATATCACCTCATACCTGTTAAATGGCTATTATCAAAAAGACAAGAAATAACAAGTGTTGGCAAAGATGTGGAGAAAAGGGAACCGTGGTGCACTGTTGGTAGGAATGTACATTGGTGCAGGAATTATGGGAAATTGTATGGAAGTTCCTCAAAAAGTTAAAAATAGAAATACCATGTGATCCAGCAATTCTACTTGTGGGAATTTATCTGAAGAAAATGAAAACAATAACTCAGAGAGATATATGTACCCTATGTTTATTGCAGCATTATTATAATAGCCAAGACATGGAAGCAACCTAAGTATCCACTGGAGGATGAATGGATAAAGAAAATATGGTGTATACATATACAATGGAATATTATTCCATCATAAAAATAAGTTCGTATCATTTGAGACAATATGGATGGATCTTGAAGGCATTATGTTAAGTGAAATATTTCAGATAGAGAAAGAGAAATACCATATGATCTCAAAACAAACCAACAAACAGAAACAAATTCATGGCTATGGAGAACAGATTGGTGTTTCCCTAAGGTAGGGAGTGTGGGGTGGAGAAAATGGGTGAAGGAGGTCAAAAGGCATAAACTTCCGGTCATAAAATAAATAACTCCCAGAGATAAAATGTACAGCATGATGACCATAGTTAATAAAAAGAAAAAAGTGTATTTTTCAATCACATACCAATTGTCTAAGGGAAGTTTTCTACAGGTGACTTTCCACATGGAGTGTCAGGGACCCAACATATCCTTCAACTTGCAGCTCTGCCTATCATCAGTGTACCATCCCCAGAGTTGCTGCAGAAAGGAAGAGAGACAGAGGAGTGCACATGATGGTCTCTGTGGGCCAGGCCTGAAAGTAACTCCTATCATTCACACTTGCATTTCATTGGCCTGAAATCAGCCCCATGGCTGCACCTAACTAAGTCAGGGAAATGACAGATATTGGTGACCACTGGAAATTTCTGTCTTCCCTCTTTTCTAATCTGTCCTGCACCACACAGACAGACAAATCTTCCCAAAACAGGACTTTCAAGTATAAATGCTGTCTTACTTCCTGTTGCTTGAACATACCAGCACATTTTTGCCTCAAGGCTTTTGTACTTGATGTTCTCTCAGCCTAGAAGATCCTTTCCTCAGAAAACTACACAATTTGCTCCTTCAAAACATAAAGAAAGATTGAAATCTTTACTCAAACATTATCTTCTCAGGAAAGATTTCTCTGATTGCTGTCAACCCTCCACCTTAACTTTCCTATCACCCCTTCCCTATCACCATCTAAGGTCCTATAAGTTAATTTTTTTATTGCTTCCCATTTCTCTCACCATAAAGCAAAGATTTTTGTTGCTTTGTTTGCTGTTTTCTCCCAGTCTAGAACAATATGTGGCACATAATAAGCATGTAGTAAAAATCTATCAGCTGAAGGAAAGAATTTCAATACACCAAAGGGTGTAGTCTTGCAAAGACTGATGTCAATGAATAGCAAAAGTAGGGCTATGGGAAGAGAATGAAAGAGAACCATCCAAGAGGGGCTGGCTGTGAGGGGAGCCAGGTGAACTACTCTCTTGGTAAGGGGAGAGATCTGCATAACCCTGGACCGAAGGAAAGCCAGCAAGTGGAACCAAGGCAGATACATATAGGGGCAGAGCCTAGCTTTACTTGAAGGCTTGGATCAAGAAAACAAAATTTCTCTAATAATGAAAGACAAATGAATTAAAATAAAATATACTTTTTTGCTTAAAAATTGCTAGAAATTTTTAATAACACTCTTCAGTGCAGTCGAGGTTATGGTGAAATTTTCATTTAAAATTGATACCATTTTTAAGAGCAAGTAGTTACTATCTACAGCTATACTGACATCAATATTCTTTGTTCCATTTAGCACATGTCTACGAATTTATGCTAGGCAGAAAAATAATACAGTATGGAGATAAAAGTTTATGACCATGGCCATTTATTATGCCAATATTTGTAACAGAAACAACAATAGAAACAAATGGAATTGGGAAGAAACAAATTTTCTTTAAGGTTGCAAACCTGTTTCCTCTAAAAAAAAATTTAGATACTACAATGTATTTTCCATTCAATGAAAGAGAAAAATAAGATGAATTAGACACATCTTTAAAAGGAAACATGGTGGGGGGGCAGGGGTACCTGGGTGGCTCAGTCAGTTAAGCATCAGGCTTTGGCTCAGGTCATAATTTCATGATTCTCGAGTTCTGGCCCTCAGTCAGGCTCTGTGCTGACAGCTCAGAGCCTGGAGCCTGCTTCAGATTCTATGTCTCCCTCTCTCTCTTCCCCTCCCCTGTTCACATTCTGTCTCTCTGTCTCTCTCTCTCTCTCTCAAATAAATAAGCATTAAAAAAAAAAAAAAAAAGGAAACATGGTGGAGTGCCTGGGTGGCTCAGTTGGTTAAGCGTCCAACTTTTGGTTTCGGCTCAGGTCATATCTTATGGTTCAATGACTTTGAGCCCTGCATTGGGCTCCGTGCTGACAGTACAGAGCCTACTTGGGATTCTCTGTCTCCCTCTCTCTCTGCTCCTCCCCCATTCATGCTATCTCTGTCTCTCTAAAAATAAACAAACTTAAAAAAATTTTTTTAAAGGAAACATGGTAAGAGAACTAAGAAATTAATCTAGCATAGTGATCCTAAAATTCCCAGAACCCACTCCCAGAGATTCTGATTCATGTTACTCATGCCCCTGATGCACAGCCAGGTTTGGGAACCATTGACTTAGGGTATGACAGTGGCATTTGTCCCTGCAGACAATGTCACAGCTATAGCAGGCACAGGTCAGGTGAGGCAGAGGTTAGGTTAAGGCCAGGTCAGGCATAGGTCAGACAAGGTCAAGCAGGAAAGCAGCATTGGCTGCTTTCTGACAAAATGACAAAGTGTTAGGGCAAGCAGAGTAGCAAAACAGCTGTAGAGGGTCAGATCTAAATGGTCAACAAGCACCCATGGAAGAGTCTAGCACCCTGGATAGCTCCTCATTGGCAAAACTGATACAAGCAAGCCTGAGATCTTTTTTCCTCAGAATCCCAAATTTATGAAATAGGCTCTACCCCCAGGAGGCCTGTTTGCTGGTTAAAGAGTCTCATACCTATGCCAGATATAGTTCTTATATGCTTATTCCCACCACCATTACCACTGCCCCAGCTTTTGATCTCTATCAAATGGAAACGATTTAGGATTCCAGTAGGGTGGCCATGCCCCTTGAAGATTAAAGAGGTTAGTTTGGATGGAAAGGTACATGGGAAATTTATTTTCCCAGGGTTGTATCTTTCCTAGCTGAACACCAGATCCTGCCATATTGTCCCTCCAATGAGTATTTTAAATGGTTTTTTAAATTTATTTGTGTGTGTGTGCGTGTGTGTGTGTGTGTGTGTGTGTGAGAGAGAGAGAGAGAGAGAGAGAGAGAGAGAGGGCACAAGCAGGGGAGGGGCAGAGAGAGAAAGAGAGAAACAGAATCTGAAGCAGGCTCCAAGGCTCCAAGCTGTCAGCACAGAGCTGACGTGGGGCCTGAACCCATAAACCGTGAGATCATAACCCGAGCCGAAATTGGATGCTTAACCATCTGAGCCACCCAGGTGCCCCATGACATTTAACAGTCAGTAACACTGAAAACACCTGCTAACTGAAAGATTATTCTGGATAAATTTAACTAAGGATAATGATCAATCATGTCCAATGACACCTTCATTTATGAGGCAGGCTTCCAACTAAATTAAAGAGATCATTGTATTGAAAAGACTTATTGAAATATAAAGTCTATTTCACTATATTCTCTCTCTCTCTCTCTCTCTCATACACACACACACACACACACACACACACACACAATTACTGTTTTAGAGAGGCATTGATAGAGAAGTCCAAGAAGAAACAATGGTTTTCTAAACAAATGTGTTATCTCAGGATACAAAGCCTTAAATACAAATGCATTATAGAAGAGAGTGACAGTTCAAACACGACCTTTGATGTCATCTTTGTTCTTTTAACTCAAACTGCAACCAGCAGGCTATGTGATACAAATTGGATGCCGAGTCCTGGAATCAGATCATTAGTACAAAGCACTGACAAACCTGGGAGCTCTCATGAAATCTCTCAGGCAGTAATTGTTACGTGGAATTTAGCTTGGAGACAGTGAATTGATCTCTTTAAGGATGCTTAATTTAAATAGGATAGTAATTTGCCCAGACAGTTACCATGTTAAAAGTCCTTTAAAACACATGAGAGACAATGTATTTATGGGACCTCTAACAAAACATGTAATGAAGAAACAGACCCATCAGAAGTAGCATGTTCCCTTAAGTGTATCCTTCATATTCTTCCTCTTCCACTATCCCTTTAAAGCAAAAGCCCAGAAGATCCAATCAGCCCTGGTATTTGCCCTAAGTGGAACAACCTTAAATAAAGAGTAAAAACCATAATCTTTTGCCTCTGGATCTTTCTCTCTTGCCATTGATACTTGAATCACCATCACCTGGTATGGAAATGGGTGATGACACTAGAAGATGTATCAAATCATCACCACCCTACCTAAAACACACACTGGTGTATGTGTCAGAGATGAGAGTAGAGACATTGGACTGATAGTTGTCAAGGAGAACTATGTATCTCTGCTGCCCATGGTCTTACGAGAAAGTAGGTGAAAGGACTTGGGTTTTCTGTAAAGGATTAATTTTGAAAGATTAGTGTTTTGTCATTATAACTTATATATTTATTATATATATATATCATCATTTATTGGTTTACTAATTTGAACAGTATCAGGCCCTTTGATTTATTACTTAGATTCAGCATTCTACCCAATTTTATAATGACTAACTTTCAATTATCTCCACTTCTTAATTACTGCTCAATTATAAGAGGTTTATTTTTTTTATTGGATCATATGGTAGTTTATTTTGGATTTTTTTAAAATTTATACTTTATTGTCAAGTTGGTTTCCATATAACACCCAGTGCTCTTCCCCACAAGTGTCCTCCACCATATTTTAAAATTTTCTTTTAGATTGCAAACCTGTTTCTAAGGTGGCTATAGTGGATTTGATCACCAAATCCCAACCCTTGGGCTGGTTTTATGTGAAGATCATTATCTCACAGCAATGCTTCTCAAAGAGTGGTTCTCAAACACCTGCATCAAAATCACCCAGTATTCTCATTACACAGGCAGACTCCTGGCCACTGTACCAAATATAGAAATTGGTATTTCAGAGGATGATGTCTAAGAAGCTACATGTTTATAAAGGTTCCCAAGTGATGTGTATACACAATAATATTTTGAGACCCACAGACATACAGGCTAGAATCAATTTGTGCCACTTATTTCACCACTGGACTCAGTCAATAGCACTAACTAAAACAAATAATAATAATAATAATTTTACTTAAAGTTACAGTTGCCTTGGTTTTTCATTTATTTGCTCAACAAATACTCATTGTACAAACATTATGAGCGAGGCACTTGATTGGGCTCTGAAGAAACACCAATACACAAGATAGAAATGTTCCCTAGAAGTGTGGGGCTAATTCTATCAGAGAAGACAATCAACAAATAATTTCATAAGTAATTGCTCAATTACAATTTTGACAGGCGCGAATAAGGAGAAATAAAAGATACTAATACCAGAGGGAACTGACTCATCCTGGGAGTTCAGGGAGGTTGCCTTTGGGAAGGAACACTTAATCAAGGCTATAAAGACTGGATGGGAAAGAGCAGTCTAAAAAGCATGTTCCAGGTGGAGGCAACCTGTGCCAAGGCTCTGCGGAAGGAAGAACTAAAGCAGTGAAGAATTAAAGCAGTAAGAATGCAACTGTTAGAATAGTCAAGGGCCAGATCATTCCAGCCTTCTGAGTCCTATTGAAGATTTTGGATTTTACCCTGAAAACAGTAAGAATCCATTGGAGAGTTTTAAATACACATGCTTTTTCAGTGAGCTCTGCAGCTGTGTAAATGAAGGAATGAGCACAGGGTGGGGGGGGCAGTAAATATACAATGAAGGCTCAAGCAGAGTTTTGCCCAATGACAATGGGGCAGACATAGAAACTATGACATAGAAATCAAGCTTGCAAGTGAAGATGTTCAAATTATGTCTGATGAAGACAGTGTCCTGGAATATTGTAAGGACCTTAAAATCTCCACAGCCTAATTTTACTAATTTTAAAATAGCTCTAACAACATATATTTGCCCTTTATAACAGTGACAGTCATTCATGAGAACAAAAGTAAAAATGTCAGTGAACATCTAAACTGGTCATTCCATCCAATGCATGGGACTTTATGTGGTTTGTGGCTACCATCCTTTGCCTCTCAAAGAAGTTAGATTTGGTTGGGGGCCCCTATCTGGCTGGGAGTACCACCCCTATTATCATGCAAACTGTTATCATGGTGGAGTTGAGGAGTGCAGCACTCAGATTCTGAAACCTATTATTCTACAATGTAAATACAGGTTTAAGTCAAAAGGCAATGTGTTATTTTAAAAGAGGCATCAACCACTATTTTAGTCAAAAACACATAGTGAGTTAGAGTAACTAGAAAGAAGTTTCAAGGGAAACAGAATGAAATCATTTTGGAACTTGTAATCTATAATAGGTCAGTCCTTTTGATCCTGGTCTATAATAAACAAGCCCTTTACTCTCCATCCTTAGCACATCGATAATGTGACTTGAAACTTTGATTTCGATTACATGCTATAGTCATTACACCTTGAAAAAATGGTCATTGAGATTCCCTAGTAATAGAAAAGTACTTATAACAATGAGATTTCAAAAACACACTTCACTTATTTGAATACCACTAAATCAAACTCTGTGAGATCCAATCTGATCTGAGGCTTCCATTTAATATGATTACAATGAAAAACTTTATTTCTTTATTTTTTTTACATTTATTTATTATTGAGAGACAGAGAGAGACGGAGCATGAATGAGATAGGGGCAGAGAGAGGAGACACAGAATCCAAAGCAGGCTTCAAGCTCTGAGCAAGCTGTCAGTACAGAGCCTGACGTGGAGCCCCAACCTGCGAACTGCGAAATCATGACCTGAGCCAAAGTCAGTCACTCATCCCACTGAGCCACCCAGGCACCCCGATAATGAAAACCTTTATTAAGCAAATTTCTAACATAAACAAGATTGCAAGAAGAATGTGTTAAAATATTAAAATGCAAGATTTCAAGAGCAATCACTATAAAAATAATTGATATGCTATTCATCAATGTCATCGATTTACACAACAGGGCTAATGTGATCTCTAATAAAGTTCCTGAATATTTGAGAATATGTAGCAAGTTTTTTCTCACAGCCATACTTAGATAATTAATATTCACATTATTTAAATATGAATTAACATATAATCAATTATATATTACTATATAATTATATACTAACTAAATTCATATATAAAGACTTGCCATATACACTACAAATTACTAATTTTTGAAAAATTAGACAACAAAAATATTTCTAGAAAACTATCTAAACACAATTCAACCTTCTTTTTCTTATTATTTTATGTTTTAAATTTAAATACAGTAAGAATTTTTGATGTTCAGTTCTATGAGCTATAACACATGCATACATTCTTTTTTTTTTTTTTTTTTGAGAGAGAGAAAGAATAGGGGAGGGGCTGAAGGAGAGGGAGAGAAAGAATTTTAACCAGGCTCAATACCCAGCATGGAGTCCAGTCTGACAACTGTGAGATCATGACCTGAGCCAAAAACAAGAGTTGGATGCTAAACCCCCTGAGCCACCCAGGCATCCCAACATATGCACAGATTCTTATAACCACCATCACACACAGGACACAGAACAACTTCAACATCCCCGAAGAATTCCTTCCTGTTGACCTTTGTATTCAGAATCTCTGCCCACCTCTAACTCCTGGTGACCACTGATCTGTTCTACATCTCTATAATCTTGCCTTTTTCAGAATGTCTTATGAATGGGGGTGCCTGGGTGTTTCAGTCGGTTAAGTATCTGACTCTTGATTTTGGCTCAGGTCATGACCTCACGGTTTGTGAGATTGAGCCCCACATCAGGTTCTGTGCTAACAGCACAGAGGTCTACTTTATAGCCATTGATATGAACAACATTTATATATAAAATTACAAACCTGTAGAGAGTATGGAAGATACTGTTAGTTCTGTAACACAACTTAGTCTTTCTGTACATGAGTAAGATCTCCATATCAGCTAGCTTGTTTGCCATTTGTTTACTTCTAATAAAAGTATCCCAGAGAAAAACAGGGTAGTTATTTTATTGCATATCTCTCCTTTGCTCAGGGATTTTCAAGGCTTTGCTGTTGCCTATCAGCTTAAGTCCAAACGCCTCCTCAACCAAAGTACTCTCAGAGCATTTTTTCAATCTTATCTCCACCAACTCCCTCAAATAACCCACTCTCCAGCCAGACTGAACTATTCATTCACTCCTAATCCACTCCTCACTTTGCAACATTGTGCTTACTCATTCTTCTGGGACCAGTTCAAATGCCACCTTTGCCACCTTTGATATGCAGTCTTTCCCAATTCCTCTCTTTTCTCTCCTTGAGGTTGCCCCAAAGTGGATTTGATCTCCAGTTTACATGGCATATTTGGATGCCTGTCTTATGGCATTATATACACCCTGCCATGAAGTAAAGGAATCTATGTACCTGTCTTATCCCCTCCTTCTTCCTCTCTGCTGCCCTCCCCTCCAGCACGGCACTGTGTGCCATCGGGAAAAGGCGTGTCTTTCTCATCTTTGTAAAACATACAGCACCCAGCATAACATCTTCAACCATCATTTAAGTGATACTAAAGGATCCTATTACAAACAAATGTCTGGCCCTAGAAGACACAAGAGAGGAAAGAGTAGACATCTAAAAACTGAACAAGAAAAAAAAAAGGTAAGTGTGACTATAATTACACTGAAAAAATATTTTACAGCATATTCCTGATATGTGGATATGAAAACTATTTACAAACAAAACTTTTAAGCTTATAAAAATCTGTGGACTACTGTTAAATAGGAGTCCTATGTATTTAAGACTCCTACTCTCCTTATAAGCCACACATTACATCTTACTGAGACAAAACAGCTCTCCTCATTGGAGTGACTCACAGAAGCTGGTTCACCTGAGGATCAGAAAAATGGGCTACATTTTAGCTTCTAAACATCACTTACGAGTTGGTTGCCTATAACACAGTGAGTCATCACCCTCTCATAGTTCCACATGTGACTGTTCTGCCTCCCTCAAGCAGGAATCTCATCTTAGGCTTCTTCTTTGTTTTTATTTAACTTCCAGTTAGTTAACAGTCAGTGTAATATTAGTTTCAGGTGTACAATACAGTGATTCAACACTTCCATACAACACCCGGTGTTCATCACAAGTGCCTTCCTTAATCCCCATCACCTATTTTAACCCATCCCCCACCCACCTCTCTCTGATAACCACCAGTTTGTTCTCTTGTATGGGGTCCACTGAAACTCTCCCTGTCCTACTTCCTCCTACTACGCCCATCACCCACTCATGCACACTTCATAGAAGAGATAAACTGGATGTAAAAACCACCCTGACTCTTAAAATGACCCTACCCATTTCCCCACTTCCTGAAGGCACACGTAGCCCTGTGAGGGTGCTGCATCCTTCCTCCAGCTCCTCTTCTCTAGCAGGTTCAAAGTGCTCAGCGAATATCAGCTTGGCATTTGTGGAGGGTGGCCACAGTCACAAAATCAACAACAGCCAGAGAGAGAAGAGAACAAGATTCCACTAACCGGATATATGACCTTGTGAAAGTCTCCAGACTGTCCTGGGCTTGGGTTTCCTTAACTGTGAGCTGACAGGGGGTGTCAGAGAATTAGAGCTCTGCCTCACTCCAGTTCTTATATCTTCTGGTTCTAGCCTTGCAGCACTCTTACATATCTAAGGGGCAGACAGACTTTCATATCTGGCCTTGCTCTTCATCTTCCTCTTCCTTTCTAGACAAAGCTAAGCCTGAAGACTAGGCTCTGAGCTTTCTTTTCTCTAGGCTTTGCTTGAAATAGAATAGTAGCACTCTATTCTGATGGTCCCACAGAGCAATCTTTAGTGTAAATAATAGGATGGAAAGAAAAGTTCTGTTTCTTGTTTTCCTGTTTTCAATGCTTTCCAAGTTAGAAAACTGATAATGGCATGAAAGCCTCATCAAAATTGCAGACACATAGCTCTCAGTGGCTGTAGATTTCAGTGTTCACAAACCTTCAATATCTCAGCTGTTAATAGACAATAAAAATTATTAGACCTTGAATTTATATTCAATAGTCCTTCTGACATATCTGGGGGTCTACATGAATAACTATTCTCCCTCGTACTCAAATCTCTCCCCCAGGGGTGAATGAGACTCTTGGGAAGAGTTAACTCCATCTTCATTAACTCCTGAAGATGCCTCTGGGGGGCTGTTTGGCCTGCTACCATACTCACACCCCAGTGAGGGAGCTCTTGATCCCTTCCCTGCTATTACCTGTGAGTAAGTGAGAGCTTCTGGCCTCCTAGAGAGCAGTGGGGGCCAACCAAATGGACATAGATGACAAGAGGCTCCTTACCTCCATCCATCATATACATCCTTACTTCCAGCTCTCGAGCCCCACCTACCCAAGAAGTAGGTCTTCCATTTTGATATACCGGGGAAGCTTGACCTTGGCCAAGTCACTTACTCTTTCCAAGTTCTGGATCTTTGAATAAATTTGTAAGTTCAACCAAAAGTATACATGATCAGGGTGTTAAGAAGAAAGATAAGGGACGCCTGGGTGGCTCAGTCGGTTAAGCGTCCGACTTCGGCTCAGGTCATGATCTCACACTCTGTGAGTTCGATCCCTGCATCAGGCTCTGGGCTGACAGCTTGGAGCCTGGAGCCTGCTTCAGATTCTGTGTCTCCCTCTCTCTCTGTCCCTCCCCTGCTCACACTCTCTCTGTCTCTCAAAAATAAATAAATGTTAAAAATTAAAAAAAAAGGAAAGATAAACATTCTTACCCCTCTTTCTGAGGACCTTTCAAAGACCTATCCTCAGTAGTTATAGGACAAAATGCTGTATCTTCAATTGTCTACAGTCCTTTAAAACAGATTAAAGAAAGGGTTCTGATGACATAGAAACCTTCATAAAAGCAGTTTAATTATTTTGCTAAGGGAAGTTGTGCTCTGGGCCAAGGGCTACTGATGGAACTCTGAGGTGGGGGGCATTCTATTCTTATCCCCATTTTACAGATAAGAAAAACTAAGCATAGAGAAGCTAACTAATCTGGTGAAGATCACACAGCTAGCAAGTCATTCCAGCAGTCTGGTTCCAGGGCCTATACTCTGAACCACTAAGCTCCACTGACAATTGAGGCAGGGAAAGGAAAAGTGGAACTGCCAGATCTAGCAAATAAAAATAGAAGACATCCAGTTACATATGACTTTTACATAAATAATGAATAATTTTTAAAGTGTATTTATTTATTTTGAGAGAGAGAGAGACATTGCAGAGAGAGAGGAAGAGAGAGAATCCCAACCAAGCTCTGCACTGTCAACACAGAGCCCAATGCATGGCTTGAACCCACAAACTGTGAGATCACGACCTAAGCCAAGATCAAGAGTCAGATACTTAACCGACTTGAGCCACCCAGGCACCCGTAAATAATGAATAATTTTAAATAAAAGTATCTCCCATGTAGTACTCAGGACATACTTACATTAAAAAAATTATTCATTACTTATCCAAATTTCAAATTTAATTGAACATCCTGTTTTTAAACTGGCAATCCTGTGGGAAAGGGATGACTAAAATGTGCCTCAGCCTGTTTCCAGAGAACTTTCTCATATCTGCTACCATATTTGAACACATGGTTCTCAGGTCTAAATGATATCCCAGTCTCAGTCCTGGTGCTGGCTTTTGGTCAACCACTGAAATTAAAAAGCAAGCAAGCTTGACCCTATATTAACAATAGAAAATATAGAGATCTTAAGGCACTATGAATTTCAGTCCTTATTTAAAAATCATTCCAATTCTGTGCCCAGTTCTTAAGGAAAACTTAAATAGAGACCTAAGGAGACATTACAAAAAAATTAAGGAATGAGAATGGGTCATTTATTTTTATATTCAGGAATGCCATTTTCTCATAAATACTCTCATAAGAAAAATCAGCAGTGTTTTTCAAGTGTTTAAAGAGCCCAGTTAGGAATAGGGTTGAGAGTAAGAGTAAATAAAAAATGCAGACAGATGATAGACAATCATTAACAAAAGGATTCAGACCTTTCTACTCCTCCTGTACTTTATTGGGCACAACCTCACCTTGAGCAGGAAGATGATATTTAAATTTCTGCTAATGGACATGTTTGAATATTTACTCACAACACACACTCAGGTTCTAGACAACTACAGGAAAATATAGGAATTTTTTCTAAAGTCATGTGCTCAGAGTATTTTTGATGGCTTCCCTTTTAGCATTAAATGGTGTTTGTTCTTCATGATTCAGATAAGTTTATGTTTCCACGTAGCTTGACATCACATGAGTGAATCAGCAGAAAACCAGCATCTTTATCACATTTTCTATTTACTGACAATCATCCCAGATAGAGTTGTCCTTTATACGACTATAAAAGCTTTCCTCTCCCCTCTTAAGACAAAACATTTTAGGGGAAGAAGAGAATCTTGGCAGAATCCTGGTGTTCAAAATAAGGATAATGACATACAGATTTAACCCATTATATGGTGAGAAGCATTCTACCCAAAGGACCAATGATTTGACCCACAGTCAGATTTGCCAACCGAGTAGAATTCATTTAGGGAAACTAACCCTGAAAGGGGATTCAGATCATGGCTCTTCCACTCAATAGCTTTGTGATCTTATACATCACTTTCTCTCTAAGCTTCAAGTTTTCTCATTTCTAAAATAAAAATAGTATTAGTGGCTACTTTACAGGGTTGTGAGGAATAATGAACTATGCTATAGCACAGTGCCTGGCAGCATATATAAATACCCAAGGAATATTACTAGTGCTTTTATTACTATTCATCATTTGATGCCAAACAAGGCATGTATGGCCCCTGACTATCTTCGCACTAGAAAAAGATACTTCTGCCCATGGGTCCTGTCCCTTTTGGCAGTTCAACTGCATTCTTGGGGTGAACAGGATGTTGGCACATCTGTAGCTACCTTATAACTGAATCGATGATATGTAAACATGTGTACAATCAGATTTTAGTGTTCTTAAGAAATAAGTTCTCAAGCCACAATTTGTACATTTCTTTTTAAAATCTGATGATTGGAGCACCTGGGTGGCTTAGTCGGTTAAGCATCTGACTTTAGCTCCAGTCATGATCACTGTTTGTGAGTTCGAGCCCCACATCAGGCTCTGTGCTGACAGCTCAGAGCCTGGAGCTTGCTTCTCTTTTGGCTCCTTCCCTGCTCATGTTCTGTCTCTCTCTCTCTCTCTCTCTCTCTCTCAAAAATAAATAAACAAAAAAATTTCTTTAAAAGTCTGATAATTAGCACAGATATTTACATATTTAAATTCTCTAGACTAATTCCTGAAAGAAAATATAATTTTTTAATATAGTTTATTGTCAAGTGGTTTCCATGTAACACCCAAGTGCTCATCCCAACAAGTGCCCTCCTCCATGCCCATCACCCATTTTCCCCTCTCCTCCACCCCCCATCAACCCTCAGTTTGTTCTCAGTATTTAAGAGTCACTTGTGGTTTGTCTCCCTCTCTCTCCTTAACTAGAGAGGTTTGTCTCCCCTTCCCTTCCCCTATGGTCCTCTGTTAAGAAGAAACTAACTTTTTAAAGAAAAGATTATTTCCTTCCTAAGGCTATTTATTAAATATTTAGAAAATAAGATTAATTTTGAAAGGTATTTTCATCTTTTGGTCACTTAGTTGAATACTTATACTTTTTCATACTAGTTATACTTAAAATTAGATTTTAAAGCAAAAACAATTCTCTGCCTTTAACAACACCATTTAAAATGCAAATTACATTGCAGATAAAAAGAATTGAATTTTTTGTAGTTTAAAAATAAGTGGAATTCCAGAGTCAATATCATATAAATAGGTGTCCATCTGGCCAACCTCGTGATTGCCAAATTTCTTCTTTCAATTGTTCCTGTTTAACAAGAATTTAAACAGCTCCCTCTTGTGGCCTAAGAAACCATCGGCAATCCAGGGTTGGTCAGCTTCTTAACCTGTCATTTTATTCACTGCATATTCATTTAATAAACTATATATCGCCTATACGCTATAGTGGTGGAGAAGGACAGCATAAACAGGGGGCTGCGATGAATGTTTTTGCCTATAGATGTGACTCATATGGATGTAGTCAGCTTTAAAGTTTCAGACTGGAACTCTGGCTTAGTATTCATGCTGCTTCTAATTTAAGGGCTGTATTTCTCTAAAATGAAAGGTTGAGCTTTAGACAGAGCAGCTCATTAAGCAAATGGTTGCCTATATTGACTGGCTGTGGTGCAAGGTGTTCAGAAATCCTGATACTAAATTTATCTATTTTCAGCTGAAAAGCCTCAGATCAAAGGGTATAAATGAAAAGTTCCTCTTAATACATTTTCTGGTAAACTTTGTCATACTCCCTGAAACTCCATTTTAACAAGTTGTTCATTCCAGAAATATTTGCGGACTGCCATTATATACTGGGCACTGTGCGAGACACTGCAGACACAACAGTAAACAAAACAGACTTGCCCCCATAAATGCCCACAGCCTAGTTGGGAAGAGAAGCATTAAGCAATAACATGGCATTAAGTCAGATGTGGCAATCACTGTCAGTGAAAAATGACAAGGAGACTTAATGGAACCAGGTAGGTACCTCAGGGAAGGCATCCTCTCTGAGAAATGACTGGGTAGAAATTTGCCAGATTAAGGGAGGTTGGGAAACTATTTCAAGTAGGAAAAATAATATAACGCTCCCCAAAAGTAGCATACATCAAAGTTGAGAACAGGGAGGTGCTTTACTTTTGAGTAACTGGACACACATAATGGGGCTGGAGAACCTGGCAGGAGAGGGTAGAGGGGTAGGGTTAGGCAGAAGCCAGACCTGCAGGGCCTCACAGACTACATTCTATGGGGCTTGGAGCACTATCCTCACTGGGATTCACACTAGGAATCCATTAAATGTTTCAAATTTCAAGTTCATGACTAACACGCTATGATCTGCTTTTTACTTTTTTTTTTCTCTTTTATGGGGGGAGGGAGGTCCCTTCTGGCTGCATGTGTAGAGAGGATTGGAGGAAAACAAGAGGGGAAGTGAGGATACTCAACAAAATACAACTGTCGTAGTCCAGCAAGTACTACTGGCTAGAGCCTTGATGGGGTCTGAAGAGATGGCGGGAGGGAGCAAGATTTTAGAAATATATTAGAAGAGATTTTAGAGGCAAGATGGTGGAGAAGTAGGGAGCTCCGTACTTCTCGCCTGCATCTCTCAAACAAAGAAGGGCTGAAGCGAAAGGATGCTGAACCACAAGAGTACAGGAGGAAAAGAGACAGAGTCCACTAAGAAGACTGCCTCATAGGTGCATGACTGTGAACTGGGGAAGCTAAAAACTGGCCAGGACACGGAGGCTCGGAGGGGAGGGAGCCCCCTCTGCAGAGAGATGAGGGGAAGAGAAAGAGCAGCTGAAAATGCTCATAGAACTGTCCCTGGAGAAGAGAAAAAACTTCGGTTTGCTTGTTTGTTTGTCTGTGGGTTTGTGTGCTTTTGTTCCCTGTGTGTTTGTCTGTTTTCCATTCCAGGGCTACCTCAAGAAACAAGCCAAAGTACACATGGTGGAGAGTCACAAATATCACTATGGGTAGGGAAATAAAATAACCAAAGTCTCAACAAGAGAGACCAAGGGACACCATTAAAAGAACACTTCCGGAACGGACAGGCCCTGGACAGTCAATGAGCCTCCTTTAATATAGCAATACTAACAGGTGCAGAGTGCATAACGAGCTTTTAAAATGGACAAGAAACAGAAAGCTAGCCAAAATGATGAAACAGAAGAACTCTCCTCTAAAGAAATTCCAGGAAGATGTGACAGCTAAAGAATTCATCAAAACAGATATAAGCAACATAAATGACCAAAAATTTAGAACAATTGTCATAAAATTAGTCACTGGGCTTGAAAACGGCATGAAAGGCACCAGAGAAGCTATTGCTACAAAGATTATGGACCTTAAAAATAATTTTGATGAATTAAAAAATGCTACAAATGAGGTGCACAATAAAATGGAGGTGGCCACTGCATGGATGGAAGAAGCAGAGAGGAGAATAGGTGAATTAGAAGACACAGTTATAGAAAAAGAGGAAGCCAAGAAAAAGAGAGATAAATTGATCCAGAAGTACAAAAGGAGAATTCGAGAACTGAGTGATGCAATCAAACAGAACAACTCCCATAGCACAGGAATTCCATAAGAAGGAGAGAGAGAAAGGGGCTGAAGGGGTACTAGAACAAATTATAGCCGAGAACTTCCCCAATCTGGGGAAGGAAACAAACATTGAAATCCAAGAGGCACAGAGAACTTGAATTGACTTTCAGCACGACATATTATAGTGAAACTGGCAAAATATAAGGATAAAGAGAGAATTCTGAAAGCAGCTAGGGATAAAAGGGCCCTAACATACAAAGGAACACCTATCAGAGTAGTTGCAGACCTATCTACTGAAACTTGGAAGGCCAGAAAGGAATGGCAGGAAATCTTCAATGTGATGAACAGAAAAAATATGCAGCCAAGATTCCTCTATCGAACAAGCCTGTCATTCAGAATAGAAACAGAGATAAAGGTTTTCCCAAACAAAAAAAAATTGAAGGAATTCATCACCACTAAACCAGCCCTACAAGAAATCCTAAGGGGGACTCTATGAGGGAAATGTTGCAAGGAATACAAGGTACCAGAGACACCACTACAAGCATGAATCCTACAGAGAACACAATGACTCTAAACCCATACTGTTTAACAATAACACTGAATGTAAATGGACTACATGCTCCATTCAAAAGACATAGGGTAACAGAATGCATTAAAAAAAAACAAA
>CM053567.1:54846428-54870851 GCA_028646485.1 Cryptoprocta ferox
TTTGAGGTTGTCTTCTTTCTGGCGTCTGTTTCTTCTTTCCCCCACTTGCAAATCCAAGTTTTATCCCTTCAGTCCTTCTCAGTTCAATCCATACGGGCGTGCGTGGATTACAGAGCTCCCTGCTTCTCCACCATCTTGCCCGCTCTCTGGTGTACTTCTTTAGAGTATCAGTGTCCACCATCCTGAAACAAAGCAATTATTGATAAATGTTTTCAATTATCATTGTTTTATTTATACAGGCACAGATAATAGCAATTTTTGACTTTTTGACAGAATTCAGTGAAATTTAGCATATCAGTATTGTTAATAATATTACAGTATTTACCGTACAATGGTTCTTTTCTTTATGCTTTACGTGTATTGACTGATTTAATCTTCATATCAATCCTTGGGGAAATTACTATTTTTATCCCCATTTTATAGATAAGGCAGTTAAGACTCAGAGAAGTCAAATGGGTTGTTCAAGTTCACACAACAAGCATGGGAGGTGGGATTCAAACCCAAATAGCTTGACAGTCCAGAGTACTCTCAACACTATGTAATATTGGCTCTCTAGCAATCAGTGGGATTTAGAGAGCTTCATAATTGCACTGAATAAGATCTACAGTTCAGAGAAACATTTGCATTTTTAAAAATTCTGTTTGAATTAACATAAGAAATTCATATGTAATGGATGTATCTTTTTGGATATATCCTTTGAACATTAGGAGGGTGAACATAGCTTTGGACCCCTTTTTTTTCCAAAAAAGAGGAAATGAGGCTAGGCAACAATTAATTATTTTCAGCTGCCTTCTTTAAGTTGCTTGACAGATTTCTTTGTCACTACTTGCGGGAAAATAACTTAGTTTCTTGCCTTCCAGGGTGTTGCAGGAGGTTGTGAAAGGGGGTCGCCTCTGTTTGACTCAAGCTAGAGCTGGGCAGTTAGAGGCTCCTCATCCTTTCCTCTGTCCTTGGAATGTTCATTATGCTTGCCTTCCCACACTAGCAGCTGCACCAAGGACATAGCCTTAAGATAGTAATGTGGTGTTGAGACCATCTGGATGTATATGTGACTAAGCCCATATAAGGTCTCTCTATAAACTTCAAGATTCTGGCAGGCAGTTGCAGAAATCTGCTTTTCTTGCAGCTATCCAAGACAAGCCTCCTGTATAAGTTCCCTTGCTTATTAAACCTGCCACCTACTAATTGAGTGGTTGTGTTGCATTCTGACTGGATGGGGGGCAGGGGCATGGGTAGTGAAAGGATTCGCCTGAGGCAGAAAAAAAGAGAAGTTTACTGAATACACTGCAAGGAAGCAGCGGTCAGCACAGCAAACGAAAGACTGTCTGCCAAGAGGCTGTGGTGAGGGCCTATAGTTATAGGGTGGAGTGAGGAAGTATGGGAAGCTGTGGAATTTTCCGTTTTTTGGTAATCTTGGGAACTGTGCCTGGGTGTAAGTAGCCCATTGGTTAGTTAGGGCTTATGGTCATTCCCAGGTGGGCCACTTACTGAGCCTGTTTGCATTCAGCTTGGTGGTCACTGTGGGTCCTTTTGCCTTGCTCTAATTTCCATTACTCAAGCCTGTTGCCTAAAAGCAGCCTTTACATTGGTCTGTCTCTTATTTAAATTTATTTGGAGGAGGGGCAGAGAGGAAGGGAGAGGGAGAATCCCAAGCAGGCTCCATGCTGTCAGCACAGAGCCTGACTTAGGGCTCTATCTCACAACTGTGAGATCATGACCTGAGCTGAAATCAAGAGTCAGATGCTCAACCGACTAAGCCACCCAGGTGCCCCTGCCTCTTATTTTAAGAAATAAAAGTGTGTTAGTGAGACAAATTGGGGTGATGTAATTATCATTACCATACTTTAAAACAGATTTTTTTTGTTGTTGGTGTTGGTGCTGGTGGGCTTCTATAGAAAAATCCTCTATATGAAAAAAGAAGTGATTGGTGATTGCTAGTGTTGTGGAAAATGTTGGGGTTTGGAGCCTATGGTCAAGAAAAAATTCTTGAGACATCTTTGGTGCAAAAAGGTGGTTTTATTAAAGCACAGGGACAGGACCTGTGGGCCGAAAGAGCTGCCCTGAAATTGTGAGATTGCAAGGAGTGACTAATTACATACTTGGGAGTTGGAGAGGTAAAGGCCAGGGGGAAGTTTCAAAAAGGACTTTCATATACCAAAGAAGATTCACAGGATCCTGGAGGCTTAGCTATTGTCAAGCTAAGGTTGTTTTTCCTTCTAGCAAAAAGCATTAACATTAAGACAGTAGGAAGTTTCTGGAGGAATATTATATATACTCTGCCATCCTCAAGTATTTGTCGATGGGCTGCAGATTATTAAGTAAATTTAATTTTATCTACATTTCCTTCTGCCTTTGTTTCCCATATCAGGCAGGACCTTTGATTTTCCCTTAAAGAACTGTAATATGATATATGTTATACACACACATACACATACACACTTTTTTTTTAATGAGAAATGTTTGTAACAAGAAGGTATATGGACATGGCTCTGTAGAATTCTAAATGAAAATTAAGATATGGGCTACCAGAATTATAGGGTGACAAGTAAAATAAATGAAATGTCAAGATGGCATAGTTCAAGGTTTTTAAAACTAAATAAAATGATTTAAAAAAAAGACAAGGATACTAACTACAATACAGTTTGGGAAAACATACACACTGCTGCAATAGTCACAATGAAATACAGAGCTCTTTTATAGCCAGAAGTTGCTGGATTTAGGTCGTATGCTATTACTGATGAGGTTTTGGGATGATAGTGGGGGTTCATGGGTTTTGGAACTGATGGCCAAGAAAGAATTCTTGAAGATGTCTTTGGTGCAAAAAGGATTTTATTAAGCATTGGGACAGGACCAGTGGGCAGAAAGAGCTGTGTTGGGGTTGTGAAGAATGACTGGTTATATACTATGGAGTTGGGGAGGTAAAGACAAAAGGAGGGCCTCTAGAAGAACTTTGACATGCTAAAGAGGACTCCTAAGATACCTGAAGCCTTGCTATTGTCAAGCTAAGGTTATTTTTCCCTCTAGTAAGGTATTAACATTAGGATAGTAGAGGGTTCCTGAAGAAATGTTATACTCTGTATTTGCCTCAAGTATTTGTATTTGCCTCAAGTATTTGTCAATGGGCTGCAGATTATAAGGAAACTTATTTCTACCTGCCATTTCCTCTTGCCTTTGTCCCCCTTATCACTATGGAGGGGTGATGTTGGGGCTCCAAGAAACTGAGTCTACATTTTCTGGAGATTAGGCTAATGATAAGATTGCCTTTTCTTGTAATTTACTAAGATACTTATAAACTGATGGAGATTCATGTCCTGCAGAATGTGATCTCTGTCAGTTAACCATTTGTTTTCTTTCCTTTCCTTTGTCTTTGAGCAACCAGGAGTGCCTGCGGGATATGGAGGGGGGACAGGGATGGTAATGCTAGCTTGTATTTTTCCCTCAGCCTGCCTTATTTTCCCTCATCATTGGTGATACCTGGATTAGTAAAAGACAGAAAATGGAATCAAGCATTCCCATGTATTCTTTAAAAGAATGACTGATGCTATTATTCAGCTAACTTTAAGCTCCTGATTAAAGAAATTTTTAAAAAGTATTAAATAATAAATTTCCAATTTTTTGCATGTTTTCAACACCATAGATGTCATATCTAGTTTCTTAAATAAACACCACTTGCTGCATTTGTTATGAGAGCTGCTGCAAAATAAAGACAAGACAGGATGCCACTTAGGATTCCAGGTCTTGGGACACAGCCATAGTCGACATTGAAGCAGTATTCAGGGCATGACATCCGCATAAAGTGGCACATGTGTAAGAATTAGATCCTTAAACAAGTCAAATCATAGGACTCTGAATGGGGGAAACCATTCATCCTAGCAATCAAGGATGAGATGAATCCTGGTGACTAAGGCCATTGCCCACACTAGAGGATAACATCAGCTTTGAGAAGGCCCAAGCCCATAGGGCATTCAGATACCCAGCCTATCCTATAAAAAGGACTCCTTTCAGGAACTATGGATCATTGGATACCTAATTAGGGACATTGAGGTGACTGTGTTAAGTCTGGAGGAAATGGAGAGATGGGAAGGGATAATTTTTGTCTAAATTGCCAGATTGCAAGGCAGCAGAAACTTCAGGCAGAGCTGATCCCAGGCAGCTGCTACACTGATGGGCTGCAGATGAGCTGTTGCATTAACCTTTGACATCACACGCTATCCTCTCTGTGACCACTTGACCCTGGCAAACTACCTGACTAATCAGTAACCAAACTCTGGTCTGCCTGACTATGCTTAATGGACATCAGTAGCCCTGGGACTGTGTAACCTTTTAGTTAGCACTAGGTGGATGATACAAACACATCTTAAAACAGCGTTCAAAGAGTTCCAGATCTTCACATACACACTGGATGAAACTGATTGACCAGTCCAGTTTTTTCTACCGCAATTTCTTGAAACCTAGTTCCTAGCACAAACAGTCACACAATATTTGCTCAGTAAATATTAGTTGAGTGGCTGATCTGCATTAGTATTCAGAATAGCAATCATCATTATTAGGTAGTCACTCATCCTTCCTTCCATCCTTTCCTCATTTATGCATTCGAAACATTTATTAAGCAGTAGTTGTGTGCCAGGGCTATGTTAGGCACTGGGGAAACCAAGATGATGCAATTGCTATGTTCCAGGAGCTCACAGTCTATGAAGAGTCCTGTAGACATCATATAGTCAGCATTCCTGTTAGTCACATAAAAGACGTATAGAAATTATGTAAGTCATTATCATACTCCAGTCTTCCAGACACACTGCTCCAGATCAGTCTCCTTAAAAGAATGGTTCTAATTATTTTATTCTTTGAATATCACAGAGTTGATCAGACCTAAAATTCTGAACAACTCCTCTTACTGCCAGGAAATAGCAAATGACACAACAACAAAGGGCAGTGTTGGAAAAAGCAAACTCAGTTGATACAAGTTTACTAGTTGATGTTACAGGGAATGTCACAAGCAGCCACCAAAATCAAGATTAGGGAAAATATCCTGGAAATAGGAGATGGAGCTGTTACTAGAAGGATCCTATCAAATTCTGCCAATAATATCTATCTTGTATAAGGCTGTTCTCCTCACCCTCTAAGTTAATTTTTTCTGAATATAAATTTATAATACACATTAATTTTAGAAAATTCTAATAGTATGAAAAAATAAAAAGATAATTACTATATCCCACCTTTTAGGAGCAAACTCAGCAAATATTTAGTATATTCAGTGTTTTCCTACATGTTTCTTATATTTTTTACTTAATTAGGATATACTGCACCTACAATTTTGTAACTTAAAAAATTAAGCTTTCTAACAAAAACTGTTAAAATGATTCATAAATATTTCAATGGCTACATAAATATGTCATTTGACAATGTAACTATTCTCTTAGTAATATGTTTTCACTATTCTAATTTTTCATTACTCTAAATAACTATGGTCAACATCTCATAAATACATAAAGCTTTAAAATATTTTGGAATATTATCTTTTTTAAAATTTTAAAAATTTTATTTATTTATTTTGAGAGAGAGAAAAACATGAGGGGGGAGGGGTAGAGACTGGGGGGCCAGAGGATCCGAAGCAGGCGCTGTGCTGACAGTTAGAAGCAGTATATGAAAGTGCTCTTTTGAAAATAGCATTGAGTATTTTCATTAAAAATAATTTTTGTTAGGGGTTCCTGGGTAGCTCAGTTGGTTGAGTGTCCAACTCTTGATATCAGCTCAGCTCAGGATCTTACCATTGTGGGATTGAGCCCCAACTCAGGCTCAGCACTGAGCTTTGAGCCTGCTTGGGATTCTCTCTCCCCCTCCCCCTCTGCCCCTCCCCGGCTTTCACGTACTCTCTCTCAAAATAAATAAATAAACATTAAAAACAAATCTTTGGTAATAGTTTTGTATTTCTTTTGAAGTTGAACAGAGATAGGTAGGTAGTCACCAAAAGTTTGTGCCCACCTTTCCCTACCATTAATGTGTCCTAGGTAGGCGCTTCATTTCCCAACTAACCCTGCATCTGGGTGTGGCCAGATGTTTAACTGTTGCTGATTATCTTATTTTCCTTAGGGAATTGAGAGGGCCCTTGTGACAGATTACTTCATTGGTGCTTATCAGAAAATTCCCAACTGACCACTTAAGATTGACAGTTCTGGGTGAGGTTGAAACTGTTGCTGATGGAATGTGAGTGAAAAGAGATGTATGTCTTCCAGGCCAGGTTTTCTCAAGAAGCCTGTGTGCGTTCTCTACTTTTTCTTCCTCCTCTGCTACCTGGATCTCTCAATCACTGCATGGAGGAAAACCACCCGAGGGACAGCTGAATTGATTGAACTGCTTCATGAGCAAGAAATGAACTTTTATAATATTGACCCATTAAAATGTTGTCATTAATTTGTTACTATAGCTAGCATTGTCCTCTCCTGTATAGGTATCCACATAAAAGATGATCAGATATAGAAGGCACCAGGCTCTCCTTATTATTTATTTATTTTTCAATGTTTATTTTGAGAGAGAGAGAGAGCGTGGTGGAGGAGCAGAGAGAGAGGGAGAAAGAGAATCCAAAGGAGGCTCTACACTGTCAGCACAGAGCCTGACACAGGGCTTGAAATCATGACATGTGAGATCATGACCTGAGCCAAAACCAAGAGTTGGACACTTAACCAACTGAACCACCCAGGCACCACTCTCCTTTTTAAACTTTTTAACTGTAGAAGCCACCCATATATGTCATAATGAACATAATGTTTTACTTAAAAATTAAGAATAAAGGGGTGCCTGGGTGGCTCAGTCAGTTAAGCATCCGACTCTTGATCTCAGCTCAGGTCTTGATTTCAGGGTCACGAGTTCAGGCCCTGGGTTGAGCTCCACATTGGGCATGAAACCTACTTAAAATAAAATTAAGAATAAAATTGATGTTAAGGCACTTTGGTGGCTCATTTGGTTAAGTGTCAGACTGTTGGTTTCGGCTCAGGTCATGATCTCACTGTTCGTGAGTTTGAGCTCTGCGTCAGCCTCAGAGCTGAGTGTGGAGCCTGTTTAGGCTTCTCTCTCTCCCTCTCTCTCTGCCCCTCCCCTGCTAGTGCTCTCTCTCTCTCTCAAATAAATAAACTTTAAAAATTTTGAAAAAGAGGGGCACCTGGTGGCTCAGTCGGTTAAGCTTTCGACTTCGGTTCAGGTCATGATCTTGCAGTTCATGGGTTCAAGCCCCGGATCAGGCTCTGTGCTGACAGCTCCGAGCCTAGAGCCTGGAGCCTGCTTCAGATTCTGTGTCTCCCTGTCTCTCTCTGCCCCTCCCCTACTTATGCTCTGTCTCTCTCAAAAATCAATAAACATTACAAAAAACTTTTTTAAATAAAACATTTTTTAAAATTTGGAAAAGAATGAAATTGATGTCTAACACTCATCACATTTTTGTCTACCCATCTATCCATCTATCTGTTAAAATATCATTTAACAGATATTCATTGGGGAGAGTCACTTATGTGTGAGATACTGTGCATTGGTCTCTGTAAGTTCCTAAACATATCCAAATAACCCTAAAATTCTTTAGCCACTGTATACCACATAGAATCAGTGGCAGTTCACCCCAAGCAGACTTACCAGGAACTCTTTCCTCAGGAAGGAAGTGAATTTTCATAATTATTCAGTTCATGCACTTTTGTATTGGTTATGTCATGGTTGGAAAGAGGGTGGCCATTGCACATGAGGGCAGTTTATGGGAAGAGGGTTCCACAGGCAGGAATGAACCAGTAATGTACTGGTTATTAGAGTGGTCCATGAAAGCTTTGAGACAAGAGAGATAAGAAAGCATCATTAGAGAGGTAGCCAAGACTGTGAGATCTGTGGAAAATTAGATGAGAAGTAGGTCATGCAGTTGTGCTGTAGATCCTCAGATACTCCTCAACAGGCAACATAAAAGAAGCCTTCTCTGGTCCTTAGCAAGGAACGCCAGTAAATAAGTCAAGTTTAGAACAATATGTTTTTTTTTCCCTGTTATTTCTGGTTTTGAGGTTGTATTGTGATAAATTGAAGCCTGCTGTCTTAGTCTGTTCGGGTTGCTATAACAAAATTTGGCCCTTACCCCGCACCACCCCCCTTCCCCAATTTATGTCTTTATCATGTGTCATCAACTCAAAGTCTAAGTCCAAAGTCTCATCGAAATATCATCTGAATCAGATATGGGTGACACTCAGGATATGATTGATTCATCTTGAGCCAAATTCCTCTCCAGCTGTGGCCTGTGAGGTCAAATATACTATGTGCTTCCAAAATACAATTAATTACAGAACAGGAATAGGATAAACACTCACATTCCAAAAGGGAGAGATAGGAAAGAAAAGTCTTGAGCAAGTCTAAACTCCAAATGGGAAATTGTTATATCTTAAGGTTTGAAAATAATCTTTGACTCGATATTCTGCCCTATAGGACCTTTGGGTTGGAGGTTCTGCCTTCCAGACACACAGGAGTGGGGATTCCACCTTTGCCAGGTGGAGTTTGAGTCCCCAAAGCTCTGGGTGACCCTGCCCCTATGGTTTGCTGGGCACAGCTTATGTTGTGGCTCTTGTGGATTGGCATCATGTGCCTGTGGCTCTCTTGATTGGGGCTGCACAGTGGTGACTACCAGTCTTGGGTAATGAGGTAGTACTCACCCTCATGGTTCCACTGGGCATTGCCCAGCTGGGGCTCTCTGTGGTGTTTCCACTTTCATTGTGGTTCTTTGCATGGACCTTGAGGTTCTTGGAGGCATCCTTAGAAATCTAAGAGGAGGCAACCATACCCCCTCAGCTTTGCTGGGCACAGCTTATGCTTCACCAGGGTCTGCTGGAACCCAGCCTAGGGTGGCAGAGTAATGGGGTGTTGGAGTAGGGGGGAAGCAGAGCTATGATATGATGTAAGATGGCACCTGGCAGTGGTTGCCTCTTTTTTTTTTTTAAATATAGTTTATTGTCAAATTGGTTTCCATGCAACACCCAATGCTCATCCCAACAAGTGCCTTCCTCAATGCCCATCATCCATTTCCCCTTCCCCACCCCCCATCAACCCTCAGTCTGTTCTCAGTATTTAAGAGTCTCTCATGGTTTACCTCCCTCCCTCTCCCCAACTAATTTTTCCCCTTTCCCTTCCCCATGGTCTTCTGTTAAGTCTCTCCTAATCCACATATGAGTGAGAACACATGGTATCTGTCTTTCTCTGCCTGACTTATTTCACTTAGCATAATACCCTCCAGTTCCATCCACATTGCTACAAATGGCCAGATTTCATTCTTTCTCATTGCCATGTAGTATTCCATTGTATATATAAACCACATCTTCTTGATCCATTCGTCTGTTGATGGACACTTAGGCTCTTTCCATGATTTGGCTATTGTTGAAAGTGCTGCTATGAACATTGGGGACATGTGCCCCTATGCATCAGCACTCCTGTATCCCTTGGGTAAATCCCTAGCAGTGCTATTGCTGGGTCATAGGGGAGTTTTATTGATAGTTTTTTGAGGAACCTCCACACTGTTTTCCAGAGCGGCTGTACCAGTTTACATTCCCACCAACAGTGTAGGAGGGTGCCCATTTCTCCACATCCTCGCCAGCATCTATAGTCTCCTGATTTATTCCTTTTAGCCACTCTGACTGGCGTGAGGTGGTATCTTAGTATGATTTTGATTTGTATTTCCCTGATGATGAGTGACATCGAGCATCGTTTCATGTGTCTGTTGGGGTGGCCTCTCTTTTGAAATTGTTCTGCCCCCTTGTACTCTGAGTCTGTATAGGAGGGGCAGTTCTGATGACCTTTAATGCCTTTCCATTGTCTTGGACAGTTGGTCTTGGCCTAACAGTATAACGGAAGATAACAGATAACAGAAGTAACAGAAAATATAAATATTAGGTGTTTGACCCTGGCTCCTGCATAGGACTCCTGAAACCCTTATAAATTCCGAATTAATAAGAGCACCAGAGGCATCTTTTGTTCTAATGAGGTGACTGTGGATGGGCTCCTAGATGTGAGCTGGTCACCAGAAAGAGCAAGCCATGATTAGAAGCTTGGAACTTTCAGCCCTACCCCTTATCCTCCAGAGAGGAGAGAAGAGCTGGAAATAGAGTTAATAACTGATCATGCATAATGTTAAAGAACAGAAATTCAAGTGAGTAAATTTGAAGATCTATTTGGCTTTATTAAATGGTTCATGAATTAGGGTAGCATCCCTTCTAGCAAGTAGAGGGGAGCTCTGAGGAATTGAACAAAATGGAAGGTTTTTATGGGAAGGAGGGTGGGGCAAGAAAGTCATTAATAAAAGAAAATAAAAGATTATTCCAAGCAAGGTCATCTTCCCTTAGGGGGAAGGGCAGGGGTCCTATGCAGAATACCTTATCTTCCTTAGGGAATTGAGAGGGCCTTTGTGACAGATTACTTCATTGATGTTTATCAGAAAATCCCAACTGACCACTTAAGATTTACATTTCTGGGTAAGGTTGAAACTGCAGTTAAGTTAGGTATTAAGCTCTGGTTTGGTGATATGACCTGAGTGATGCCATTTTTGGGGCTGTTATTTTCTTTTTAACACTATGTAAGGAGACCTCCATAAAATTCCAGTAGTAGGGTTTTCCGAATGCTTCCAGGTTGGTGCATATGTACACTAGGAGGGTGGCACACCCCAATTCCATAGGGACAGAAACTTCTGCACTCAGGACCCTCCCAGACCTCACCCAATGCATCTCTTCCTCTGGCAGTTCATCCGTATCTTTTATTATGTCCTTTAATAAACTGGTAAATGGTAAATAAGTATTTCCCTGAGTTCTGTGAGGTTGTCAAATTAATTGACCCTGAGGAGAGGATTGTGGGAACCTCAGGTTTATAGCCTGTTGGTCAGAAGCAAGGGTGACATGGAGACTTGTGATTGACATCTGAAGTGAGGTGGGAGCAGTCTTGTGGGAATGAGTCTTTAATCTGTGGGATCAGCTGCTATCTCCAGGTAGTGTCAGAATTGAGTTAAGTTATAGGACACCCTGCTGGTGTCCAGAGAACTGCTTAGTAGGAGAAATCCAACCCCCCCCCCCTCATATCTGGTGTCAGAAGTGTTGTGAGTATGGCAGTAGCATAAGAGTAAGGGAGACACACAGGAAGGAAGACTGGGTGTTTTCCCATACAACTTGTGTTTAGATGGCTGACTAATCTCCCCATTATCTGGAAGAATAGCTCCAAGCTTCTGTTGAGATAGCTGATTCATATTAATCTCTTTATCAAATTTGGCCATACCCTACATGTTTTCTCATGAATAGACTTTTTCTTATTTTTTTCCAGTATAGATTGGCTGATAATTTTCCAAGTCTTAAAGTTCTGCTTCTTTTTTAATTAATAATTTCATCTTTAAGTCATTTCTCTCTTCTTGCATTTTACTATGAAGCAGTCTAAGAGGGATCAGGCCATTCCTTCTATACTTTGGTTAGATATCTCCTTAGCCAAATACCCAATTTCATCACTTGCAAGTTCTACCTTCCATAAAACACATGAACACAATTCAAGCAAGTCCTTTGCCACTTTATAACAAGGATGGCCTTTGCTCCACTAATATGTTCCTCATTTCCATCTGTAATCTCATCAGGATGGCTTTTCTTGTCCATATTTCTACCAACATTTTGTTCAGGATTATGTAGGTATTCTCTTAAAAGACTGTGGCTTTCTCTTCTTTTCTTTCTGGACTCATACCAGAATCACCCTTAATGGTCTGTTCTTGGCAATGTAGACTTTTTCTAGCATGTACCTCAAAATTCTTTAAGCTTCTACCCATTACTTGGTCCCAAAGCTGCTTCCACATTTTTATGTGTTTGTTAGGCTGCATCACATTCTTGTTGTCAATTTCTGTCTTCTCTGTTTAGGCTGCTATAATAAAATATCACAGGGTCAATGGCTTATAAACAGCATAAATTAATTTCTTATAGTTCTGGAGGCTAGGAAGTCCAGGATCAGGGTGCTGATAGATTTGATGCCTGGTGAGGATCCACTTCCTCATTGATAGCCATCTCTCACTATAATCTCACGTGGGAGAAGAGGCAAGGGAGCTTTCTTAGGCCTCTTCTGTAAGGGTACTAATTCCTAATAACCACCCAAATACACCCCCCTCCCCATTAATTCCATCACACTGGGCATTAGATTTGCAACATACGAATTTTAGGTTGACACCAACATTCAATCTACAGTATCTGTCAGATAAATTATTTCTGGATAAATGGAAACTTCTTTTCTTATTTAATATTTGGGAAATTTGAGTCATGGGAATAGGTGGTTTTCCTTTTTTAAGGTACACATATTTTCTCACTGCTTCAAGAGCTCCTAAATTCCAGGCCTTTCCTTTTGGTAAACTACCACCATGAAATTGATAAAAACGACTTCAGATGCTGTCTGCAAAATAAAGAGGTAAATTCTGTTCTTTCTATCCTTAGGCTCTATTTTCTCTTTCTAAGGGATTATATATTTGTCATAGAGCTGTTTATTCCCAGGGCTCTTAGACTCAAAGCACATTGCTGTGGCTATAGCTGCAGTAAAACTGCTTCTTTATATGCTTTTCTGCTTAGACTGGGGAAATTTTGTTGGATTAAATTAGCCACAGGAGGGCTCTATTGCAGTTTCTGGGAGAAAAAAATCTGCAATTGTATTTTTCTGGCACATAATTGTATCTCTGCAGTTTTCAGTGGGTCAGGCCTATTTATAAAGGTGGAATAAGAAGCCAGGGCATGTAGCCCAAGTACATTTAGAATGTTCATTAAAAATTCCAGGGAAATTTCTAGAAAACTAGAGTATATTTCTGTTGGAAATAGCATAAAAATGAGACTTGAAATAAGCTCTGATTTATTTATTTTACTTTTATCTTGGCCATTTAAAATTCCACCGTAATAATTTATATTCAAGATATGTAATTTATAGGTGTTTGATGCATGAAAAATACAGTTGCAGTTATGCATTTTTCTTCCTGTCAACCCAAAAGACTTTTATTATAATCTAGTCTGACAGGCCAGATGCTGCATGTCTTTATTTTCATCTATAACAGTGCTTCTTAACATGTGTCTACAGGACAATAATAGCTATTACAAGAAGAAAAGTATGAGGACTTCCAGGTGAAATAAAACTGAAGGCAAGGCAATTCCTTACTGCAGAACTTACCATACCTCCGAATCTCCTAGGAAGGCATTTCATGTATATTTGCTGCTCTTCTTTAGGGACTAAAAGCAAGGTTTCAGAAGTTACTATATTAAAAAAAAAATGTCTTAAAAGAGAACCCCAAATCTGAGATCATACCTAGAGAAACAGTGAAAACCACATGGGAAATATAAACTATTCTATGCCTAATGCTTTTGGAATTTCCTCCGGTACTTCACTCACAGGAAAAGACCTAGCAACCCCTGTAGGAGTTACAGTAGAGGGTCAGACTCAGCAACAACCTAGACATTCTGAGTTTTGAAGTTCTGATTCTTTCTCCTGCAGCTGTTAATGGCTGCACTTACCATTTCATTTCTTAAATATTTTTTAATGTTTATTCATTTTTGAGAGGGAGCGCACATGCACGCGCGTAAGTGGGGGGAGGGGCAGAGAGAGGGAGACACGGAATCTGAAGCAGGTTCCAGGCTCTGAGCCATCAACACAGAGTCTGTGGCAGGGCTTGAACTCATGAATCTTGAGATCATGACCTGAGGCAAAGTTCGGCTATCAACCAACTAAGCCACCTAGGCACCCCTCATTTGTCTATTTTTAATTTGGAAACAAAAAAAAGATAGTATCTAGGTAGTCTAGTAAATGCAAAATCTCACTAATGTTATTATGTTTGAGGATTAAAAGTACATGAGGATTAAAAGTACATTAGGTCTAGGGGGGAAAATGGTCATGTAGGAGACATGAAGGAGCAGCACAATGAATTATTGTGTTTTGAAGAAAACTCACTAGACCCCCTCATTTCACAAGGATACCACTCTCTATAAATCACCAAACATAATGATAGATAATACACACCTAAAACAAAGTAAAAAGACATTTTTGTGGCTAAATGGCAGCTTATATCATACTTCCTAAGACCTTGCTGAAAATCATAATTGATCGTTTTTCTCTGAGCAGATAAATGAATTTTTCTTAGTTGTGATGGATCTTTCCTCTGGGTCCCCTCACTGTTATTCTCTAGTATTTCCTTTCTCTCACATATCTCCCTGCTCACATTCTCACCCTCTAAACACAAGATTAAACCAAACAGCTTGCGCTACTGAAGACTTTTGATTGGCATTTTTGTTTATTTGGGTTGTGGAAAAGGAGAGTCACGTCATGAGGATGAGCTGCCCAGACACCTGAAGACAGGGCTGTCCAAATAGAAATGCTCCTCGTATAGGAGTTGTCAGATCAAATTCTAGGGCCATAATAAAGAAAGAGGTGAAATAAATACAGGCTTGAGTTCAAACACAAACTTGTCATTTTAGTTAGCACTAGGGGAGGTGGAAGACACAAATGGGATAAGTAACTGCCAGACATGCTCTTCTTTTAGAGGTCTTCCTAAAGGCTACTCACATTTGGAGATAATTGAGTCCAATGTTCCATCAAACATTTCTGTCCTCTTCCAGTACCTCCTACTGAGCTTATTCCCTCCTGTCAAAATGGGATGTCCTATTAGCCCATACTTTGACCACCTTTTATCTTTCCTCACTTTGTTCTCTCATTTATGTTATTCTCTACTTCCACCTCCCATTCTGGAAAGTACTCTTCAAGGTTCAATGTAGGTGTGAGTCCTGATCTTCTCTTCCCAGCTATGGGAACTTGGATGAAATTACTTGATATCACTAGGCTTTAGTTGTCTCATATGTAACTATAGATAATAATAGTACCTATATTCTAAGGTTGATGTAGGGTTTAATAGTGATATGTGCATAAAATACCATATTGAGCTATTATTATATGGCCTTCAAGTTTCAAATTCACATTCCACTTCCTCATGAAGTCTTCTCTGATAATCCATGTTGGAAAAGATAGTTTCCTTCACTAATTTCCTGCAGCATTTACTGTTCTCATGACCATACGGTCAGAGTATACACGGCATTGTGGTCTACTTGTTTGTGTACATGTTTTCTCAACTGAACTAGAGGGAAAATTTCTGAATGGTAGAGAGGTGTCTTATGCAGTATCCTTAGCACAGTGCTCTGCAAATAGCAGACATACCATAAATTATAATTAAAGAAAAAGGCCAAATGGATATTTTATTTTATTTTTTATTATTTTTTAAATTTATTAATTTATATCTAAGTTAGCATATGGTGCAACAATGATTTCAGAAGTAGATTCCTTAATGCTCCTTACCCATTTAGACCATCCCCCCTCCCATAACCCATCCAGAAACCCTCTGGTTGTTCTCTGTATTTAAGAGTCTTTTATTTTTTAGTTTTGCCCCCTCCCTGTTTTTATATTCTTTTTCTTTTTTTTATTTATAATTTATTGTCGTTGGTTTCCATATAACACCCAGTGCTCTTCCCCACCAGTGCCCTCCTCTATGACTATCACCACCCTTCCCCTTTCCCCCTCCCCTTTAGCCCTCAGTTTGTTTTTAGTATTCAAGAGTCTCTCATGATTTGCCTCCCTCCCTCTCCCTAACTGTTTTTCCCCTCTTTCCCTCCCCATGGTTGTCTGTTAAGTTTCTCCTGTTAGACCTATGAGTGAAAACATACGGTATCTGTCCTTCTCTGCCTGACTTATTTCACTAAGCATGACACCCTCAAGGTCCATCCACGTTGCTACAAATGGCCAGATTTCATTCTTTCTCATTGCCATGTAGTATTCCATTGTATAGTTGAACCACATCTTCTTTATCCATTCATCATTTGATGGACATTTAGGCTCTTTCCATGATTTGGCTATTGTTGAAAGTGCTGCTATGAACATTGGGGTACATGTGCCTCTATGCATCAGCAGCCTCCGTTTTATTATGCACCTCATTTATAGCATTTTTTAACTTGTCACAGCTTTTTTGTTCTAAATTCTTGCTCGGTTATGTTGCTTATATCTGTTTTGAGCAGTCTGTGTCTGTGACTTCTTCCTGGAATTTCTTTAAAGGAGAGTTCTTTTGTTTCATCATTTTGACTAGCTTTCTGTCTCTTGTCAGTTTTAAAAGCTCGTTATGCACTGTGAACCTGTTAGTATTGCTCTATTAAAGGAGGCTCATTGACTGTCCAGGGCCTGTCGTTTCAGGAAGTGTTCTTTTAATGGTGTCTCTCGGTTTCTCTTGTTGTGCCTTTGATTATTTTATTTCCCTACTCAGTGATATTTGGGACTCTCCACTGTGTGTACTTTGGATTGTTTCTTGAGGTAGCTCTGAAAAGGAAAACAGGCAGACAAACACACAGGGAACAAAAGCACAGAAACACACAGACAAATCAAACAAATAAGCAAACCAAAAGGGGAAAGAAAAAAAAAAGAAAAGGAAAGAAAGGAAAGGAAAAGAAAAGAAAAGAAAAAAAAGGGAGGTGACAGAAAGAACAAAAGACAAAGGACAGTCTAAAAGCTTAAAACCAGTGGAGAGGAGAGATAAGAATGAGAAAGGGAAAATGTATCTGGATGGCAAGAATTGATCTAATCACTGCAATGCATCAATATTGGTCTTTCCCGGACTCCAGGGGGTAAAAGGAAAAAAGAAGGGGGGAAAAAAAAAGGCAGCTCTCCAGCGCGGATGGGCGTGGTTTGGTGTAGATAGGTCAGGTCTAAGGGGTTGCTCTCCGAGGCCCCGCCTTGGTGGTTGCAGGGAGAAGAATGGCAGTGTTCCAATCCCTTCTCGAACCAAGCGCTGCAAGCCACTCTTTTGAGTCCAATCTCCCTGTGCCGCGGGTGGGCCAAGTTGTTTTTTCCAAGCCCTGCCTTGCTTCCAAATCCTAGTTCATGCACTTTAATGCTACCGCCCGAGATGAGATGTACTCCTGCAGGCGGGTGGCTTTCTGGCCGGGATTGAGTAGGGGGCTGGGGAACAGCTTTCTCCTGGCTCCACCTGGAATTGGCGTGCTTCTGAGCCCAAGGAAAAATTCGCCAGCTAAAGGGGACGAATTTCTCTCCCCGTGCCCAGTGGTTATATATGGGATGATAGTGTCCCTCTCCATCCCAGGCCGAGGTTTTTCCCTTCTCTGGAGACTACTCTATGAGCGTTTTCAGTCTCTCTTTCTCTTCCCCTCATGTCTCCGCGGCTCTGCACAGCTCTGAGCGGCTCTGCACACTCTCCCCGGCTCTGCGCTGGGCTGGGGCTCCCTCCCCTCAGAGCCTCTGGCCCCGGCCTGTTTTTATTTCCCCAGTTCTTACTCACTCAGGCACCTATGAGGCTGTCTTCTATGTGGACTCTGTGTGTTTTCCTCCCACTCTTGCAGAACAGAGTATTATGGCTTCAGTCCTTCTCAGTTTGATAGTTACAGGCAGGCGAAGATTACAGAACTCCCTACTTCTCTGCCATCTTGCCCCTCCTCTGTTTTTTATATTCTTTTTGCTTCCCTTCCCTTATGTTCATCTGTTTTGTATCTTAAATTCCTCGTATGAGTAAAGTCATATGATTTTTGTTTTTCTATGACTGACTAATTTTGCTTAGCATAATACCTTCCAGTTCCATCCATGTAGTTGCAAATGGCTAGATTTCATTCTTTTTTTTTTGCTGAGTAATACTCCATTGCAAAAAGATACCACATCTTCTTTATCCATTCAACCATCGATGGACATTTAGGCTCCTTCCATACTTTGGCTATTGTTGACAGCATTGCTATAAACATTGGGGTGCTTGTGCCCCTTTGAAACAGAACATCTGTATCCTTTGGAAAGATACCTAGTAGTACAGTTGCTTGATCGTAGGGTAGTTCTATTTTTAATTTTCTGAGGAACCTCGACACTGTTTTCCAGAGTGGCTGCACCAGTTTGCTTTCCCACCAGCAGTGCAAAAGAGATCCTCTTTTTCCTCATTCTTGCTAACATCTGTTGCCTGAGTTGTTAATGTTAACCATTCTGACAGGTGCGAGTGGTATCTCATTGTGGTTTTGATTTGTATTTCCCTGATGATGAGTGATGTTGAGCATTTTTTCATGTGTCTGTTGGCCATCTGGATGTCTTCTTTGGAGAAGTGTCTATTCATGTCTTTTGCCCATTTCTTTACTGGATTATTTGTTTCTTGGGTGTTGAGTTTGATAGGTTCTTTTTTGGATACTAACCCTTTATCTGATATGTCACTTGCAAATATCTTCTCCCATTCTGTAGGTTGCCTTTTAGTTTTGCTGATTGTTTCCTTCACTGTGCAGAAGCTTTTTATTTTGATTAAGTCCCAGTAGTTCAATTTTCCTTTTGTTTCCCTTGTCTCCAGAGACGTGTTGACTAAGAAGTTGCTGCAGCCAAGGTCAAAGAGGTTTTTGTCTACTTTCTCCTCAAGGATTTTGATGGCTTCCTGTCTTACATTTAGGTCTTTCATCCATTTTGAGTTTATTTTTGTGTATGGTGTAAGAAAGTGGTCCAGGTTCATTTTCTGCATGTCACTGGCCAGTTTTCCCAGCACCATTTGCTGAAGAGACTGTCTTTATTCCATTGGAATTATTGCCATTATGTTGCCTGTAGATATGGAGTTTCTGGTAGTGTTCTCTGGTCTTTCCTATTCTTTGTTGCTTTTGGTCCTTTTTTTTTTTTTTTCCATCTTTTCTCCCCTCAGAGAGTCCCCCTTAAAATTTCTTGCAGGGCTGGATTAGTGGTCATGAACTAATTTAATTTTTATTTGTCAGGGAACCTTTTTATCTCTCCTTCTATTTTGAATGACAGCCTTGCTGGATAAAGAATTCTTGTCTGCATATTTTTTTAATTCATCACATTAACTATATCCTGCCACTCCCTTCTGGCCTCCTAAGTTTCTGGGGATAAGTCTGATGTGAACCTGATCTGTCTTCCCTTGTAGGTTAAGGACTTTTTTTCCCTTTGCTGCTTTCATGATTGTTTCCTTACCTGATTATTTTGTGAATTTGACTATGATATGCCTTGTTGATGGTCGGTTTTTGTTGAATCTAATGGGAGTCTTCTGTGCTTCCTGGATTTTGATGTCTGTGTTGTTCCCTAGGTTAGGAAAGTTTTCTGCTATTTTGCTCACATAAATTTTCTACTCCTTTTTCTCTCTTTTCATCTTCTGGGATCCCTATGATTTTGATGTTATTCCTTTTTAATGAGTCACTGATTTCTCAATTTTTATTTCATGTTCTTTTCCCTTAGTTTCCCTATTTTTTTCTTTATACTAAAAATTCTTAAATGTTTATTTGTTGAGAGAGAGAGACAGAGCATGAGCTGGGGAGAGGCAGAGAGAGAGGGAGATACAGAATCTGAAGCATGCTCCAAGCTTTGAGCTGTCAGCACAGAGCCCAACTGGGGCTCAAACCCACAAATCTTGAGATCATGACCTGAGCTGAAGTTGAACACTCAACTGACTGAGCCACCCCGGCGCCCCTCTCCCCACCCCCACCCCCGCTTTTCTCTGATTCATTATCCTCCATAAGTTTGTCCTCTATATCTCTGAATCGCCGCTCTGCCTCATCCATCCTTGCCGCTGTGGCATCCATTCAAGATTGCAGCTCAGTTATAGCATTTTTTATTCTATTCTGACTAGCTTTTACTTCTTTTATCTCTGCAGAAAGGGATTCTAATCTATTTTAACCCCAGCTGGTATTCTTATTATTGTGATTCTAAATTCTGGTTCAGACATCTTGCTTATAACTGTGTTGATTAAGCCCCAGTTGTCATTTCTTCTTGTTCTTTCTTTTGGGGTGAATTCCTTCATTTCCTCATTTTGAAGGAAGAAAAGGAATTAATAAAGTAAAAAAAAAAAGGAAATTTAAATTAAAAAAATTGAAAATAACACAAAGAAATCAAATAAAGGATGCTAGATCCTAGGTGTGTTTTGGTCTGGTTGTTGAAAGAAGCTTGTTAGATTATAGAAAAAAGAGAAAGATAAGAAAAAAAAGAAAAAAAGGAAAAAAGGCAAATGTTTGAAAATCTGAAAAAAATGAATACAGTAAAGTAGAATAAAATGAAATGATGAATGTAAAATAGAATTTTAAAAATTTACAAAAAAGTAAAAAAATATAGCAGAAAAAATTAATGTAAAATCATTTAAATAAAAATGGGAAATAACAATACATTTTTTCTCTTTATGTAATAAAGTATAAGAAAAGAAAAAGAAAAAAATTGAATAAAAGGACCAGCCAACACAATGAAGTGCAATTGAAATTACATCTGGTTTCCCATAGAAGTCAAGCTATGAAGCACTTTATAGTCCATAAACAAGCAGAAAGTTGTGCTTGTCAAGAGCACTGTTGGCCCAGTTGGGTAGGGTTTAGTGTAATGGCTCCGTTTTCCACTAGATGACACTGCTTAGCTTACTGAGGTGGATCCTTGTGGCACGGTAGACATGCATGTGCATGCGCAGGAGAGGTGAAAATGGCATCACCCAGCTACCCAGTTTCTCCTATCAGAACTGTCCTTTCCACAGCTGGCAATCAAGCACCCTTCCTTTTTCTCCAGCTTCTGTCCACTCCCCACTTCTACACTGTCACCAAGACATCAGGCTTCCAGGCAGCACCTCCCTCCTGAGTTTTATCTCAAATGGGGCTGTGTTTCCCAACCCCTCACTTCTGAGAAACTGTGGCTTTGTCCTGGTCAGATGCTCTGGGGGACAGTCTCACCCAGCAATGGCCGGGTGCTAGCCCACCCCCAGGAACATTCGCAAGACCACACTGCTGCCAATGACCAGAGACTGCGGCTGGGTGCCAGCCCACCCCAGAAAAATTCACACAATCTTATAACAGCAGTGTTTTACGGTTTATGGATAATCATAACACACATCTGGCACCAGGCTTTATTCCTAACGTCCTTGTTCCAACACCAGTGAGTGTGGTTGTTCTCTGGGGTCCACTGGGACCTTTGCCTGCTGGGAGGCTGCACAGCTTTTATCAAACGTCCTCCCAGCAAGTCAACTGACACTCCCTGTGTGGCCCTTTGACCCCTCAGACCTTGCTCTCTGCTCCTGGGGATTCGCCCTTCCCACCAGAGCACCACCAGGTATTGAGCTGTGGAGTTTCAGACTCTATCCTCCCCTTATTTATAGTCCTAATGGAATTTAAACCCTGTCCTTTCTCCTTTCTCCCTTTTTTGTTCAGTCCCTGTGGCTGTTTCCACTTTTCCACTTTCTCTCCAGCTGCTTTAGGAGAGGGGGTGTTTTTCCCATACTCTCCCCCATCTCCATCCTCTCTCCACAGCAAAAACAGCTCCCTGCCCTACACGGCTTCTCTCTCCCCTAGTTCACCTCTCCACGCTACGTATCTGCCGAGTTCTGTGGTTCAGGTTGTGCGGATTGTTGTGTTAATCCTCAAATCAGTTTTCTAGATATGCAAGATGGTTTAGTGTTGATCTGGCTGTATTTCAGGGATGAGAGACCAAGAAAACCTTCCATGTTGTTCTGGCATCTTGGCCTCTGCCAAATGGATATTTTAGTGAATTGGTTGAGTGGATCATGATTTAAGTAGTCAAAGATCAGTTTTGCTGCTCTTAATCCATCATTCACATGGATGAATAAAAGTGCTGGAGCAGTAAAAAGGATTTTTGGAGAATTCAGCTCCTGGGGACCCAAAGACACCTAAGTGAGTGAGTGCTCAGGTGTGGTAGTGGGGGTCCAGAAAGGAGAGAGAAGCAACAAGCCCCACTTTTCCATCATAGGCCTTAGCCAAAATGCAAGACTGTAACCTTTTAATGAAGATTGAAATTTTAACTTATTGCACCAGCCTGGACATATTCATTACTGAATAAAGTATAATTTTTAATGACTTGACATTGCTGGAAGACTTTTTGTAATTTGAGAGTGATTAAAAGAGTTTTTACCCAAATGCAAGGAAGAGCTTGCCCTCAAAGAGTGAATTGGAATGGTCAAGTAGGAAAACAAAGTTGTTTTCTGATTTTACTCCAGGAGTCCCACTGCTAACATAATGGTTTTGAGAAGTGGACTTAGTGTCAACCTTGGTTTGTAGAACAGCAACTAGAGGTAGAAGAATTTGTAGAGAAGGGAATAAAAGCCATCAGAAGGAAGTAGAGGTCATGAAAAGATGACCTACTCCTTTCAGAAAGGAAAAAAAAGAAATGCTGTTGCATGGCCATCAACTCAATTCCATACAATGGCCTTGATTGCTGTAGAGGTTGTGGATGGTTACATAAGTCCTTATCTTTTACTTCTCTCTCTTCACCCCATACTGAGGAATAGATCTCTCTCATCTCCTCCTACAGTCACCACCCTGAGTCACTCCTTAGCTTTTGCTTCTTGGGCCCTACAGCACAACAGGAGCAAGCACTCCAATTTACCAGACTCTCAGGAAAGTACTGATTCTCCCAAATCTTGATTAGATTGCTTAAAGAAAAAAAAGTTTCTATTGGGATGTAATTGTCAGTTGCCATGGTATTTTGTACAAACACAAGCTCTTTTATTCTGTGGAATGCTTTCAGAGAAGTCATCACACAGTGTCTGTCAGAATGAATTGCTATTAAAACTGGTTTGTTTATACGTTACATCGCTAGCTGGAAAGCCCTTGAGATTTTATCATTTATATTAGCTGCACCTGAGATCCATTTGAGAGCAGCACTCACAATTATCACACGTGAAACTGTGAACTCTCAATTAAGTGTTTATTGGGATGGGCTTGGGGAGGAAAAGATGTATTTTGGAGACTGGCAAAGAAAAGAAATAGGTAAACGTGTTTTCTTTCCATGCCAAGGGATTTGAGTTATAATTACAGAAATAAGGTTTGATTATAACATCTTAATAACCGTGGTTTAGTGGCTAAAGGTAGAAACTAAGTTGATGATATATGTTTTTTTCCTCTCTCTGACTTCCTTTTTATTTGTGCCTTATTATTGCCTCTCCAGTCCCCACTGCCTCCTATTATTTCCTGTTTTAGAGACTTGGTAGAGTTTGTAATTTCTGGGTAGTGGCTCCTATTCCAGATTTTCTGTCCCACGGTAAGTTACCAATGCCAAAAGAACAGCTAGGAAAGATATAAATCCAGCTCAGGCTATTAATGAGTGTTAATGGCCAAATGCATGACATTTGGGGCTTGAGCAAACTGTTTTTTTTAATTGTAATGGGAAAAATAAACTTTGGAAGATAATAGTGTGGCATAGGTCTGTCTCAGCTTGAGCCAGCACCTAAGAGATTTATTCTCACTGCGGATTTGGCTTGGGGGAGAGTGGTATCTATGGTGAGGGAAAGATAGGAATGCCAAAGACAGCTTGATGTTTGTCAAGCAGTAGCATTTCAGAGCACAGATTCTATAGACAGAGGCATAGAGTCAGGTCCCAGTTCTAGCACTTAGTGGCTGGTGATAATCTTCAACAAGGTGCTTAATCTCCTATACTCCATTTGCAAAATGTGGGTGTTAGTAGTAAGTCTCTCTCGGGTGTTTTGAGTTAAGCTGCGTAAAAGATTTCAGGTGGTGCATGACACATTATGTCCTTTGTAAATACCAGCTAATATTATTTTTTAATGTTTTTTATTTATTTTTGAGAGAGAGAGACAGTGTGAGCAGGGGAGGGTCAGAGAGAGAGGGGGACACAGAATCTGAAGACAGGCTTCAGGCTCTGAGCTAACTGTCAGCACAGAGCCCGATGGGGGCTCGAACCCACCAACCGTGAGATCATGACCTGAGCTGAGGCCGGATGCTCAACCAACTGAGCCACCCAGGCACCCCAATAATATTATTATATGTTTCTTTAGCCCTCTGCAGTGGACTCATTTCTGAGCCAGGTGAGAAGAGGGGCTGCAGGAGGGACTCTGGGAGACCCAGGGACACTGGCCGCACTGTGTTTATTCCCAGGCAAAAAAGTGTACCGTATAGAGGCAAAAAGAACTCTCTGCCTGACACCTTGAGGGACATACCAAACATGATTATTTATTTACTTATTTATTTATTTATTTTTTTAAGGAACGCTTCACGGATTTGCATGTCATCTTTGCATGGGGGCCATGCTACTCTTCTCTTTGTTGTTCCAATTTTAGTGTATGTGCTGCCAAAGCGAGCACCCAAACATGATTTTTGATGCAGTGACAGCCTTGGGCTTTAGAACCTTCAGGGTTTCCTTTGGGAACATCAGGAGACAGTACAGATTTCATGGAGGGACCAGCACCGATGTCCTTGTTGGTAAGGCAACTAGTGCTGGTGAGGGCAGCTGAAAGGGAAGAACTAGAGAGGCCTGTTTGTGCACACAGAAGCCAAGCCATAATGCTCTCAGAGTTCCATAGGGGGGACTTTTCAGGTGGCTAAAGTCCTGTATGCAAAAGCTGGCAAAGTTTTGGGAAACTCCTGCTACACAAATAGATCTCGTGAAACCCTCTGACTCTCAACAAGAGTCTTT
>CM053567.1:54871351-54955407 GCA_028646485.1 Cryptoprocta ferox
ATACAATGGAATACTACATGGCTATGAGAAAGAATGAAATCTGGCCATTTGTAGCAAAGTGGATGGACCTCGAGGGTGTCATGCTAAGTGAAATAAGTCAGGCGGAGAAGGACAGATACCATATGTTCGCACTCATAGTCTAACAGGAGAAACCCAACAGAGGACCATGGGGAGGGGAAGGAGGAAAAGAGTTAGGGAGAGGGAGGGAGACAAAACACGAGAGACTCTTGAATACTGAAAACAAACTGAGGGGGGAAGGGGAAGGGGGAAAGGTAATGGGGGGTGATGGTCTTGGTGGAGGTCACTTGTGGTGAAGAGCACTGGGTGTTATACGGAAACCAACCTGACACTAAATTATAAAGTTTAAAAAAATAAAAAAAAATAAAAATATAATGAAAAAAAAAGAACATGATGCTGTAAATAGAATAAGAAATAAAAAGAGCACTTAGAAATTAAAGTACAGGCATACCTCATTTTATTGCCCTTTGTTTTAGTGTACTTTGCAGATACTGCATTTTTTTTAATAAATTGAATGTTGGTGACAGCCCAGCAGTGAGCAAGGCCATCTGCACCATTTTCCCAACAGCATTTGGTCACTTCATGTTTCTGTATCACATTTTAGTAATTCTCAGAACATTTCAAACTTTGTTGTTATTATTATATTTATTGTGGTGATCTGTGATCAGTGATCTTTGATGTTACTATTGTAATTGTTTTGAAGTGCCTTGAACCAAACCCATATGACGCAAACTTAATCGATCAATGTTGTGTGTGCTGTGACTGTGCCACTGACCAGTTGTTCCCATCTCTCTCTTTCTCCTCAAGCCTTCCTATTTCCTGAGACACAATATTGAAATTAAGTTAGTTAATAGCCCTACAAGGGCCTCTAAGTGTTCAAATGAAAGGGAGAGTCTATCTGTTAGAGTAGGCAATTAGTTAGGCTTTCCCAGGATCCCTCGAGGCCAGCAAAGGGGAAGGCAAGGCCCTTTATCAGAAAAGTTAGCAACCTGTCCTGGAGGCATTCAGCAAAGAAGGCTACAGGGAGCTGATGAAACCAGACAGACCCAAGATAAAGAAGGCCAAAGGCCCTGATCAAGTAAGGGATAAAAGACATGAAACCCTGCTCCCCCAAAAATCCCCTACTTGGGTAATAAATATTCCATGCCTTAGTTAACAACTGTCAATAAAGGATAGAGACCAATCCTGGAGGCAGCTCTCCCTCAAGTTTGCCCATCCTCACATCTCCAGAGTGTACTCTCTCTTTTATACAGTCTTCACTTGTGCCACTCAACCAATGTGTCTGGGCCATCCTTGGTTTCTTTTCTTGCAATGACACCAAGAGCCTCCAGCATGGTCTGGGCGGAGACCACAGGGCCCAGAGATCTCCCCAGTTCATCCAGTAACATCTTTTTGTGACCACAAAAGGACATGTTGAATGACACTCTTCATCAGTGAGTTTCCAACTCTTGCCTCCCTTGTGCTGGAAAGTTGCTCAGGAACCATACCTCCTTGGGGCACCTGGGTGACTCAGTTGGTTAAGCATCCAACTTTAGCTCAGGTCACACTATCATGGTTCATGAGGTTGAGCCCCGCATTAGGCTCTCTGTTGTCAGAGATCCTCTGTCCCCCTTTCTCTCTGCCCCTCCCTCCACCCTCTCCACTCCCCCCACAGCCCCATCCCCAGTGCACACTTGTGTACCCTCTCTCTCTCTCCAAAATAAATAAACATTTAAATAAAAGAAGAAGGAACCGTACCTCCTTCCTTCTACTCTTTCTTTCCAATCTACCTGGGAAGCAGACAGTCTGTAGCATTTATAAGAGACTGATTTTCAGCTCCAGAGAAGAAAGGCACACTTGCTCCATCCCATAGAAAGGTGTTCTTAGGCAACGAAAAACCTAGGGGAAGTATCTGAGGTCATTCCTGGAGATGTGCAGCAATCCTATGGGGAACTCCCTCTCATGGTAATTAATTTCTGGCTCACCCAGGGATGCACACATAATGATTGATCTATCATCCAGGGATCCAAGCCCCCATCGCAGTTTCAGACAGCTGCTGGGAGAAACCGAGATGCATAAAAGAGTGATTCATGGCCGCCAACTCACCAAGTTCCATTACATCAATCCCTAGGTGACTGGCTAATATTCCCAAGCTGTCTCTATCTCTGCAAAATCTGTTTCTCGGGCATGGGACACTCTGACCCGACTCCCACCCTTGTCTAGCTTCAGCTGCTTCCTCTCATTCTTATTTCCAAAATCTACTTTGTTGGGATGTTGCCCCTAGAGGGGGCACTAGGTCCCGTGAGATGTTTTGCCAGCTACTTCAAAGGTCCGGCACGATGGTCCGCCCACTCAGACCGTTGTATCTGTGCAAGACACCATAAAATAGGCTATAAACCATTTCACTCCCTGGCAAAGGACCCCAACTATTGAGATTTCCCCCTGTGGGTCTGCCTTATTCACCACTTAATTAAATGTGACTCAACCCAAATAATTCAGGGATACAAAGAGATTTGGGGAAAAAAAGGTTAGTTTCATGGGAACTGACAGCAAAGTAGGAGAGATCAACAGATACCTATGGGTCAGACAAGAAATATTCAGTCAAAGGGACCTCCATCCCTGGTAGCCATTTTTTGTCACCAGCTGTTGAGAGGCCTATCAGAACAAAGACAGTGGGATATTCAGAGAACTTGGAGTCACGGTGATGATGCCTGTTCCCGAGATATCCACCCTGGGATATCAGAGGTCTTCAGGAAGGCTTCCGATTTGAGAACTGCAGACGCCAGCACCAAGCATGGGCTCTGGAATGCAAGGGCCAGCACGGTTGTCACACAACACACTGGCTACAGCTGCGATGAGAGAATGACAAGCAGACAGCAGGTTGGGGACGCCATCAGAACTCTCCAGGAGAGTTCTCATCTGAGATCCTATCAGGTTTCCAAGAAGGAAGGAGCTAACTTTCCCCAGGAAAATAGGACTCTGGGTTATAATAATGGGAGCCCTTATTTTGTTGCTCCTTTTTTCATTACAGGAGTCAACTCTCTCCCTGAAGGCAATAACAAGTTCCACCTCCATCCCCAAAGACCCCCCTCTAGATACCTTTTGAGACACTGGGATAAACCTCCATTAAAAAAGGAAAAGGCTTATCTTCTTTTGTAATACTGTTTGGCCTCAGTACAGGCTAGAGGATGGGGAAGTCTGACAAGAAAACTGTAGTCTTAACCACAACACTATATTGCTACATAATCTCTTCTGTAAGAAACTACAAAAAAATGGACAGAGATCCTTTACATCCAGGCCTTCACGGCCCTCAGGGATTACCTGAACAAATATAGAACAAGCACAGTAGGGAAGGGCCATTTAGACTTTGACTCTAAGGAAAAAACTCTCACAGGAGCTCCCTTTGGGGAACAACCCAAGACGGGAGAGCAACACCCTAATGCTGTCACCTCTAGCTAAGCAACTATCCACCCCCACCCCACTCCACCCCCACCCCAACCAATCCTCCTTTACCAGAGTCCTGTCAAGAGAAAGAGCGACTGTGCCCCCTACAGGAAGTGGAGGGTAGGCCTCAGGGGACCACAAGAGTACCTGTTACCTTTTCAATGTCAGATCTCAGGTAGTGCCCTAAGCACTTAGGCCAGTTTTCTGAGGATACCAGCAAATTTACTGAGGATTTCAGGAGCCTGACTCAGTCTTTTGACCTAACCTGTTAGGACCTTACGGTCATTCTCTCTCTGCTGCACCATGAAGGAGACATTCTGCATCTGGGCAGAGGTGCAAACCCGTGCAAATGCCCTTCATGCTGCCCAGCCTAACAGACATCTGGTAGGAATGACAGCAATACCTCAGATAGACCCCAGTTGGAATTATCAGCTTGGGCAACAGGGACTAGCATTTAGAGACCACATGGTACTATGCCTTCTGGAAGACATGAAGAGATGTATCATCAAGCCAGTGAATTACGACAAGATTAGGGAAATGACCCAAGAGCCAGGCAAAAATCCTGCCCTCTTCCAATCTCGCTTGGTGGATGGGCTGTGAAAATTCACTGATGTAGACCCAGACACTCCAGAAGGGCAATTAATCCTGGGGACCCACTTCATAAGCCAATCAGCCACAGATATTCACAGAAAGCTCCAAAAGATCACTTTAGGCCCCAAACTCCCTTTAACCAGCTTATAGATGTGGCCTTCTCTGTCTTCAACAACTGAGATCAGGCTGAGGAGGAAAGGAAGAAACAAGGACAAAGGCAGGTTAGGCTTTTAGCTGTCGCCATTAGGGCACCCGATACACCCCAGGGCCACCCAAACCAACCCCAAAATAGACCACAAGATAAAGAAGCTTGTTTCTCCTGTGGGTGCCTGGACTAGTGAAAACAAGAATCCCCCCAAAGGAATTCTATCCCCTATGTGGATGCAAAGGGCACTGAAAGAGGGACTGCCTTTGGGTCCAAAGGTAGCCAAGATCTGATTCCTCACCAGTTGCGGCCCTAAGTGACTGATGGGGCCCCAGTTTCCTAGAGGCCCCAACAAAGACCATCAACATTCCAAGTGAGGAACCATGGGTAACTCTTGAAATGGCAGGTAAGCCTGTCAGATTTCTGATGTACTCGGGTTCCGTTCTTATTTCCCATTTCTCCATTTGGAGACACCTGGCCTCCAAAACATGGTTTATTGTTGGGGTAGAGGCAAAGTCAAAATCAGAATACCTCACCCAACCCTACTTTGTTTATGGGGAAATTATCTTGTAACTCAAAATAAATTCCTGGTCAAGCCAGAATGCTCAAGTCCTCTATTGGGAAGGGATTTCATTCTTTCTTTCTTTTTTTTTTTTTTATCAAGTTTTTATTTAAATTCCAATTAGTTAACATACAGCATACTATTAGTTTCAGGTGTAGAATTTAATGATTCAACACTTATATACAACACCTGGGGCTCAAATACTTGCACTCCTTAATTCCCATCACCTATTCAACCCACCTCCGCCCCCCATAGCAATCAGTTCTCTATAGTTAAGAATCTATTTCTTGACTTGCCTCTCTTTTTCCCCCTAAATTCATTTATTTTGTTTCTTAAATTCCACATATGAGTGAAATCATATATTACTTGTCTTTCTCTGACTTATTTTGCTTAGCATCAAATTCTCTAGCTCCATCCACATTGTTGAAAATGGCAAGATTTCACTCTTTTTAATGGCTAATATTCCATTGTATATATGTATACCATATCTTCTTTATCCATTCATCAGTCGATGGACATTTCGTGATCTTTCATAATTTGGCTATTAATGATATTGCTGCTAAATACATGTATCTGGGAAGGGATTTCATATTCACCCTTGGAGCTACTCTCAACCTCCCAGAAACAAAGGCCCTCTTCCCAGTTAGCTTGCACCCCCCTCTGCTCCACTCAAGGAAGACCCTCCTGATATCTCCCCACAAATCTGGGACCAAGTTAATCGCCAGGTGTGGGACAAAGGAATTCCAAGAAAACAATATTTACAATGCCTGCAAAAATCACCTTAAAGGACAAAAATACCCCTGCAAATTCCAGTACCCCATTAAATCTAAAGTCCAGTGAGGCCTCTAGTCCTTAAGAAACAAGTTCCTAAAACATGGCCTTCTAGTCCCTTGCCAGTCTCCCTGCAATTCTCCCAGTTTTAAAACCAAACAGGGAATACTGGATGGTCCAGGACCTCTAGGCAATGAACAAGGCTGTCATTCCTCTCCACCCTATTAGGTCTAATCCCTACACTATCTTAACCCAGATATATAAAGGCACCACTTGGTTCACAGTCCTTAAAGATGCTTTCTTTTGCATACCTTTACATCCAAATCTCAGTCTTGCAACAGAGCTTTAGGGACAGTCCCCACCCATCTGACAGTGCTCTTGTCAGAGTACTCAGCTCACTGTAGCCACTGAGCTCTCCTGCAATACACAGATGATAACTCATATGTAGCCCCTCTAAGGAAGAATCAGATAAAAACACCATCTGAGCTCTAAACTTCCTGGGAAAACGAGGGTATAATGTTGCCCCAACAAAGGCCCAAATTTCCAAAGAGGAATATCTTATTTGGGGCATGTTCTGATGCTGGGAAGGTGGGTACTTTCTGTGAAGTACAAAGAAATTATATTGCATGTAGGCCCACCACAAACAAAAAAAGCAGCTTAGAATGTTTCTGGGGATGGCAAGCTTGTGCCAAATCTGGATTCCAAGGTTTGAGCAAATAGCCAAGCCCTTGTATGAGGGTTTAAAGGGGTCAGACGCTGACCTGCTTAAATGGACAAGAAAACACAAGAGGTTTTTCAAAAAATAAGAGACTGCTCACAACAGCCCTTGCGCTGAGAATTCCTAACCTTAAAAAGCCCTTCATATTGTTTGTGGCTGAAAGGCAAGGGGTAGCCCTGGCGGTACTTATTCAAAATTTAGGATGAGCCCCACAGCCAGTGGCCTATTTTTCTAACAACTGGACACAGTGGCAGCCAGATGGCTGGGATACCTGATGGGAGTCACTGCCCACTGCACTTCCAGTAGAGGAAGCCACCCAGTTAACCTTAGGTCAGTCCCTGGAAGTACAAACTCCACACCCTACAGGGAGCCTTAGAGATTAAAAGTAATATTGGCTAACAGGAGAGCACCTTACTTTAGTATCTGGCTCTACTCTAGAGATGATCCTTAAACTATGTCAAATTCTTAATCTGGCTACTCTCCTTCCATGCAAAGGAGATAAAAACTTACTCACTCCTGTGTGGAAACCACAGAATAGGTCTACTCCAGTAAGCCAAATTTAAAAGACCAACCTTTGATAACCCAGACAACATATGGTTTACAGCAGTTTTTTTAAAAGGGATTAAAGGGGCCAGACCTTTATCAGGTAGACCTTCACCAGGTCACAGAAGCAGGAGGTCTGTCCCCACTACATTGGCACAAAAGGTCGAGCTTATTGCCTTAACTAGAGCCTTACAACTAGGAAAGTACAAAAGAGCTAACACCTACACTGACTCTAAGTATCCCCTTCTTGTTCTCCACACCCATGCTACTATTTGGAAAGAAAGGGGGCTTTTAACTGCCAAATATTCCCCCGTACAACATCACCAAGTGATCCTTGATCTCTTATAAGCAGTACAGGAGCCTACAGAAGTGGCCATAATCCAATGCAGGGGCCATCAAAAAGGAAATACTGAAATTATTGCAGGAAAAAATTGAGCAGACAATGAGGCTAAAAATGGGGTCCTGGCAGCACTCCCAATACAGGCAGCCTTACTCTCTCGTAGGCCAATCCTCCATCAAAGGCCCCAATGTACAGAAAGGAAAATAAAGTAGGCTCAGCAGAAAGGCTACCAACTAGAGCATAAGGAATGGTGGACACAAGACCAAAAGGTGATGCTTCCCCAGGCATCCCCATGGAAAATCAAGGGAACACACAACTCCTTTCATTTGGGAAGAGATCCATTAACCTCCTTAGTTGAGTCTTTTTAGGAATTGGCATGTCACGAGTATCAAGGCAGAGTTATCACCAGGGCCTGTGATCTTTGTTACAAGAACACCTCTGGAGGAAGACTTAAACCACCTCCACTCCTCTAGCCCATCCAAAGTCGAGGCACACAACCTGAAGAGGGCTGGCAGATAGACTTCACACAAATGCTCCCATCTCAGGGATATAAATACATCCTGGTCTTTGTGGACACCTTCATTGGTTGGATAGAGGCTTATCCTGCTTGAACAGAAAAAGCTCAAGAGGTATTAAAAGCCCTATTAAAGGAAATTATCCTATGCTTTGGGCTTCTAGAGTCTCCACAGAGTGATAATAGCCCATCCTTTACTGCAAAGCTTACTCAACATTTGTTTTTTGCTTTGAGAATTCACTACCACCTCCATGCTGCATGGAGATTCCAATCCTCAGGAAGGGTTGGGCTAATCAAAACCCTTAAAACAATCTTGGCCAAACTTTGCCAGGAAACCGCAGAATCCTGGACAAAACTCATGCTCATAGCCTCCTTGCTAATGAGAATGGCCCGAAAAAGAGACCTCCAACTAAGCCCTTTGAAATGCTATATGGAAGAGCTTTCTTTACGGCAGATCTGCTGCTTGATTCAGAAATGCATGAGCTTATAAAACATTTAATCATCCTAGGGCAGATACAGCAGGCTATCATCGACTATGGCAACAAAGTTTTGCCTGTGCCTAAGAAAGAGCCTGTCCCTGCCCAGATCAGGCGAGGGGACATGGTTTTATTAAAAACTTGGTGAAAGTGCTCACTTTCAGATCAATTAGACCCCAATGAAAGCGACTCTTCCAGGTTCTTCTTAGCACTCCAATAGCAGTTAAGCTTCAAGGGTTAGTCTGTCTAGAATAAAACCAGTGGCTCCAGACTCCCCACAACCAAAGACTAAAGAAATTCCATCCTATTCCTAAGCCTGTGGAAGATCTGCATGACATCTTCTAAAAGATAAGTGGTTGATATCGTACTATGAACATTTGTTTTGTATTGTTAGCTATTGCCTTGATTTTTCTTATACTGCTCTCCTCCTTGCAGACCTTTGCTTATGAGGAACTTTAAATTGATTTCCTTATTAATCCTCAGACATAGTCCAAAAAATCACATTTTATCTTAATCTTATCACTGCTCTAACTTGGGCAGGTCCACAGGGGTAAAGGAACACTATCTCAGAAATCTTTCCAAAATAATCTCCCAGGGGGATAAACTTTCCAGCTTTGGATCTGTCATTTACATTCTCAAGAAGGCACTTCTCTACACCTTGTTTTATCTCATTCATTCTCCCAGTATAACTCACCTACAAAAAAAAAAAAAAAAAAAAAAACTATATTGGACCTAGTTCTCTTCCCCTAGAAGGGATGCTTGTTGACCCAAATTGGAACATATGTGGACTTATCCACTCTCATCACTCAAGACATCTCAGGAATTAGTCCCTGATTTTACTTAACTTCTGAGTCTGTGCTGCCGTAGACAAATCCAAAAGATAGTTCAGCTGCCAAATAACAACATCTCCTCACAGGAAATCTCAAGATTCTTGGATGATCAAATAATTTCCAATATTTCAGTTTAATGCACTAAGTACAAAATACGGTATGTTTGCTTAGAAAATAAAAATAATGCAGATTGTGATGTCACCCTCAACTAAGCTCATATGTTCCCTAAAATGAAAGGAGAACTTTTCCACCCCACTGCACACACAATAACTCTTCCAGGTGAGTCCCACAGCTACAGAATCTGGAAACAGTGAGTTATCCCATAACCTTACATGCCCCTCCCAATTATCTCCTTATCTGTGGACATCCTTCTCAGAACCCACAGGAACCAATCTTTATCCAAACTGTATTGGCCCAAGGATTTCTTTGCATCAATAACCTCAAACATTGGGGCAATTACACACCGGGGTATGTGGTTGCCCCAGAAGTCTGCATATGTAATTCTACCCAATCCCACATTAAAGCCTGAAGGGGAATAGGCCTTGTATTGGCTGGAATAGTAAGTACTCTTGGTGCTAGCCCCTTGGATGGGGAGGATTTGTATACCATGAGACCACTCTGTGAAATCTGACAGCAATGTTAGATAAACTAGCTTTTACCACTGCATCCACTTGCTCAGATCTCTCCACGCCACACCAATCTATGGCTAGTGTGGTTCTGGACAATAGACTGGTTTTGGATTACTTATTGGCTGAACAAGGCGCAGTATGAGCTGTCATTAACAGAACATGTTGCAGTTACGTCAACACCACTGGAGAGATGGAAGATAACATCTGAAAATTATATAACCAAGCCGAAGGGTTCTATCAAATGACCAAACCAGCTGATACCACTAACGCTATTTGGAATGCTGTATGTGAGGTGCTTCCATCTATACCCTGGTTCTTGCCCCTTTTAGGTCCACTAGTGGCTATATGTTGTCACTTTCACTTTTTGGACCTTGTTTAACTTGCTTGTCATATTTGTCTCTTCCAGACTCTAATAATTTCATCTCCAGATGATCATGTGCCAGGCATTCCAGCCTATATCCCCCACGAAGACAAAATCTACTAACACCCTCGCTAACAATCCACAGCTTCCTCTACTCCCCACTGTCCTTCCAGGTTTCCTAAAACCTAAATAGCAAGGACTTCTGGAGCCCTCAGGTAGGGTCAATGTCCCATACTAGCATGAAGTAGTAACATAAGATAGACTGTCACCCATTTTCCCTTAAAAGATTTTGAGGGTCCAGAGTCCTTGCAGGGGGAATGTTAGAGTAGGCAGGTAGTTAGACTTTCCAAGGATGCCTGGAAGCCAGCAAAGGGGAAGTCAAGGCCCTTTATCAGAAAAGTTAGCAACCTGCCCTGGTAGCATTCCATAAACAAAATCACAAGGAGCTAGAGAAAACCAGAAAGGCCCAAGATAAAGAAGGCCAGAGACCCTGACCAAGTAAGGGAGAAAAGACATAAAACCCTGCTTCCCCCAAAATCCCCTACCTGGGTAATAAATATTCCACGCCTTGGTTAACAACTGTCAATAAAGGATAGAGACCAGCTCTCCCTTGAGGTTGCCCACTCTCACATCTCCAGAATGTACTCTCTCTATTATAAACTCTTCACTTGTGCCACTCAACCAATGTGTCTGGGCCATCCCTGAATTCTTTTCCTGCAATGAGACCAAGAGCCTCCAGCACCATCCTGGGCATGGGCTGGGCAGAGGCCTCAGGGCCTAGAGATCTCCCCAGTTCACCCAGTAACATATTGATGCCGCAAACTTCATTGTTATCTTATTTTATGGAATTACCACAGCCACCCCAAATTTCAACAACCAGTACCCTGATCCGTCAGCAGCCATCAACATTGAGGCAAGACCCTCCACCAGCAAAAAGATTCCACTCAAAGCTCAGACGATAATTAGCATTTTTAGTAACGAGATATTTTTAAATTAAGGGGTGTACATTTTTTTGACATCATGATATTGCATACTTAGTAGACTATACTACAGTATAAACCTAACTTTATATGCACTGGAAAACCAAAAAAATTCATTTGACTCACTTTATTGCGATATTTGCTTTATTGGCGTGGTCTGGAACCAAACCCAAAGTATCTCCAAGGCATGCCTATATAATAAAAAAATAATAATAATTTGATATAGCGGTGTCTGAGTGGCTCGGTTAAGTGTCTGACTTCAGCTCAGGTCATGCTCTCCTGGGTTCATGAGTTTGAGGCCTGCACTGGGCTCTCTGGTGTCAGCGTAGAGCTTGCTTTGGATGTTCTGCCTCCCTCTCTCTCTCTGCCACTCCCACACTTGCACACCCACGCTTTTTTCTCTCTCTCTCAAAAATAAACAAACATTAAAAAAAAACAAAATAATTTGATATAATATTTGTCTAATTAAATTGAGAAAATCATCCAGAAAGTGGAACAGGAAGAAAAAAAGATAGAAAATAGAACAGACAAATAAGAAAAAACATCATTCAAGAAGGTCAAACATCTGAATAATGAATTTCCGAAAAGGAAGGCACACAATGAGGGAGGGTGCAGATAGAGAAATTAGCAACAAATAATACCAGAAAAATCTCCAGAACTGAGACATGTGTTTCAAGATCAAAAACAGCCTAGCCAATACCAGCTCCATAAGAATGAAGAAAGACTCATGACCAAGATACATGATAGTGTCTGAAAACACTGGGAATAAAGAGAAAATCCTAAAACGCCTTGAGACTAAACAACACAGAAACAGGTTGCACATAAAGAAATTACCTGAGGATGAAGTAGGTAAAATCTCCCTATTCCTTGACTTTAGCCCAGTGAGACTGATTTTATACTGTGACCTCCAGAATTGTAAGATAATAAATCTGTGTTGTTTAAAAAATGAAAGAAGAAAAGAAAGTTACCTGTAAAGAAAAGGAATCATAAGGTAAGATTTCTCAGTGACAATACTGGAAGCTAAAACACCGTGAGGCAAACTCTCTAATATTCTGACTAAAAATTATTTTCAACAGAGAATTCTATACTCGGCCAGAATAAAGACAGTACAGACATGCCAGGTCTAATGGAAAGGGGGAGGCGAACACCCACCTGCAACATTCCTCAAGAAACTGTTAGAGGAGAGGTTCCACAAAGCGAGAAAAGGGAAGATAGAGATTCAGGAAATAAAGGATCCTTTCAGGAAGGAGGCAGAGGACCTTCCAGGAAGGCAGTACTCAGAGGGCCGGCGTACCAGGAAATCATTTGAATGCAGTGGCTCTCAAACTTTGATGCGCACAGGAATCAATGGGGGATCTGGCTGAAATGCAGATTCTGATTCAGTAAGTGTGGGTAGGACTAAGATTCTGAATTTTTTTTAAGTTCATTTATTTTTTAGAGAAAGAGAGAGTGCGCGCGCACAAGTGCACAACTGCGATCAGGGGAGGAGCAGAGACAGAGAGCGGGAGAGAGGGAGAGAGAGAATACCAAACAGGCTCTGCCCTGTCAGCATGGAGCTGGATCCCACAAACCGTGATACCTATCATGACCAGAGCCAAAACCAAGACTCAGAGGCTTAAGTGACTGAGCCACTCAGGCACCCCTGGTTTCCGAATTCTTAACAAGCTCTCCTCAGAATGTTAATGTGGATGGTTCTGGAGCTACACTTTGCATAGCAGGGTGTAGAGAACACAATCCAAATTGTAAGAAAGAATGAGAAAAATTGCCTTCCTTCTGAGAGATAACTGAGAACGAGTTGGTGTTAGGTAACAATAGTATAGTGGAGGAGGTAAAGAGATGGAAGAGAGGAAGACAACAATTACTCTTTTAAATAAATACAAATCAAGGAAAAACGAGGGTTTGGGTGAGGGCAGTGCCATACATCCAGCCTTGCCACTAGTAAACACCTAAAGAGGAAGGCCGGATCACCTTAACGGATCCAAAATCGGGACGCTGGAGTCTCAGGAGCAACCCTGGAGGTGGCCTGTGCAAGAGTAGCTTGCGCGGACGCAATAAGGGTGGATTTAAGCTGCACCGCGCCCCCTCCGGGTGGGTAAGTGGGCGGGGCCTCTGCCATCCCCGTCAGGGGCCTCGCGGGGCGGGGCATCGGCGGAGCCTTTTCCCTTTGGCGTGGCCAAGGCAGCGCAGGGATTCTGATTGGTGTCTCTTGAACCGGAAGCAGTTGCCGGCGCTCGGAAGCAACGGCGGGACGCGGGATTTCACGGGCCCTGCGACTGCAGAATGGCTGGCGGCGGCGGGAAGCGCAGACCCGGCGGGGAGGGGCAGCAGGTACTGCCGCAGTGGGTGTGTGGGCTCTGCCGGGCGCTTTGGGTAACAGCTGGGGTACCAAGGGGCAGCACATTGTATTTATCCAGCGGTCCCTGAGTGGTTGCTGTGTGCTGGGGAACGGCTTTCTGCTCCAGGATGCTGTTTCCCGCCCTGCTGGGATTTGGACCGGAGAAGTAGCCCTTTTGCATCTTGTGCGCTTCTCTCGGTGCGGTTCCTGGGGGAAGCCGCGTAAGACAACCAGTGGTTCAGTCGTTCAACCAGCAGCAGATTGATTGGAAACCAATTATATGCCAGGCGCCGCCCGGGTTTTAGGGTAAATAATGCTGCCACTGCCCGCATGTATAGCCCTCAGCTTGGGGGAGCGGGACACAAGTGAACATACATATTACTGTAACTTTTTTTTTTTTTTTTTTGGCCTTGTAACGCGCTGCTCCGTAGAAAGTGCTGTGGAAACACTGAAGGAGGATCTAAGTCCCAGGAGGTTGTTAAGGAAATCTTTTAGGGCAACTTAAGTTGGAAATGGCTTTTTAAGGCAGAGGGAGAAATAAAGGATAAGAAATAAAAGAAATAAGTGTAGAGGCTGTTTGGGCACAGCGGAGTTCTGCCTGGCTGGAGTCTGGGAGATGGGAAAGAGGGACCTTATCATAAAGGCACTAATGGGGAGCGGGGCGTAAATTATGTGCAAGTTCTCATCTCTTTATACGATTTCATATGTTCTTTACTGCTGTACCAATTAGGAGAGTCAGGCAGGAAAGAAATGTCATTGTGATAAGGAAAGTTTTCAGAAAAATTACTCCCTCTGTATTATAAACTGGAAAAGCAGGACAATGTTAGCTTAATTAACTGTTAGAGGGCCAAGTTCTGGGCATTATTTATATTGGGTCATGCTTTCTAGGAACACAGGGGTAAAGGATGAGTGTAGCCAATGAAGGGGACAGCTGCCCTAAATTCTAGTTATTGGAGATTTGAGGATGCTAAATTAGTGTGTGAGGTAAGACAAGGCTGAAAAAATCTTTATCTCCCATTGAAGGTGCTATAAACTTTGAGTGATAGTATTAGAAATAAATCAAAGATGAAAATGAATTTTTGGACAGTAATTAACAGTAATAGCATTTATTATGTGCTACAACTATTCTGTGTATTTTTAAAAACAACTTATTCCTCCTAACAGCCCTGTGATATAGGTATTACATGCTCTTTTTATTGATAAGAAAATAAGGCACAGGTTAAGTAACTTCCCTAAGGTGACAGAGCTGGAAAGCGAAGAATCTGGAGTCAACCCAGGCAACCTAACCATTAGGCAAAACTGTCAGCAAGGTAGATTAATAAGGCTTTTCTTTCTAACATCTTAAATTTGAGTCAGTCTTTGAAAGCATAACCAAAGACTGCTATAAAAACATAAGGGAGGATAGGACTTGCTACGTTCCTACACTTTTTTTTAATTTTTTTTAAATGTTTGTTTATTCTTGAGTGAGAGAGAGACAGAGCTGGGGGGGGGGCAGAGAGAGACACACACACACACACACACACACACACACACACACAGAATCCAAAGCAGGCTCCAGACTCTGAGCTGTCAGCACAGAGCCTGATGTGGGGCTTGAACTCACGAAGGATGAGATCATGACCTGAGCAGAAGTTGGGTGCTTAACTGAGCCACCCAGGTGCCTGTCTGTTCCTACTCTTGTATGTGATTGGAGAAGCAGCATAAAGTGGATGAATCTGTGCTCTTGAGCCAGCCCATCTGGGTTTAATCGTTGTTCCACTTTCAGTTAGGGACGTAAGGAAGTTACTTCACTTTTCTCATTTGTAAAATGTGGATAATAGTATCTAGCTCATAAGGTAATTGTGAGGATTGATGAGTTAATGTAAAGAAAGTCCTTAGAACAGTGACTTGGCACATTGTAAGTGCATGATAAGTATTATTATTTATTACTGTTTTTACTGGTATCTTTACTGTTACCTATTATCAACATTCATTTCTGCATCCATATTTTTTGTAATGTTTATTTATTTATTTAGAGAGATAGTGAGCAAGGGAGGGGCTGAGAGAGGAGAGAGAGAATCCCAGTCAGGCTCCACAATGTCAGCACAGAGCCCAATGTGGGGCCCAAACTCAGGAACCTCAAGACCATGACCCAAGCCATAATCAAGAGTCAGACGTTCAACCAACTGAGCCACACAGGCACCCTTTCTTTTCTTTTTTTTTTTTTTTAACGTTTATTCATTAAAAAATTTAAAGTTTATTTTATCTATTTTGAGAGAGAGCATGCATGCACATGCGGGGAAGGGGCAGAGAAAGGGAGAGAGAAATTCCAAGCAGGCTACACGCTGACCAGTGCAGAGCCCAATGTGGAGCTCCAACTCCTGAATCGTGAGAACATGACTTGAGCCGAGATCAAGAGTCAGACGCTTAACTGACTGAGTTACCCGGGTGCCCTTAAAGGTTTATTCATTTTTGAGAGAGAGTGCATGAGCAAGGGAGGGGCCAAGCGGGGGAACAGAGGATCCAATTTGAGCTCTGCACTGACAGCAGAGAGGCCACGTGTGGGGTTAGAACTCCATGAACCATGAGATCATGACCTGAGCTTAAATCAGATGCTTAACCGACTGAGCCACCCAAGTGCCCCTGGATCCGTATTTCAATAGCCTTTTTCTTCAATTTAAATTGTTTTATGACCTCAGACACATTATAATCCTTGGCATAATGAAATGTTATTGGTCGATTCATGGTCCTCCTTTATCTTATTTAATAATATAAAAAACACCTGTGAACCCTTTGCCCTACCCAAGAACTAAAGCCTTGACAATAGCTATCCTTATGTTCCTCACCTATCTTTTCTGCCTTCCTGTCACCCCCATTTATGTAGCTACCATCCTCAATTTTATGTTTTGTCTTGCCTTCTCTTTATAGCTTTGTCACAAACAATATTTGTTGTTTTTGAATATCATAAAAAGGCTATCATGCTGCATATAAACTTCAAGGACTTTTTTCTTTCATTCAACATTGTATTATTAAGACTGATCTATATTGTGTGTGGCTATATTTTTCTTTTCACTGAGCAGAATATTCCATTGTTAGAAATCCTATAACCTTACATCCTCATGTCAATAGGCATTTTCATTTGTTCTGTGTTCTACTCTTAGAAACAGCACTGTCAAGAACATTTTTTTTAATGTTTATTTTGAGAGAGTGAGCACGTGTGTGTGCATGAGCAGGGGAGGGGCAGAGAGAGAGAATTCCAAGCAGACTCCATGCAGCCTCACACAGGGCTGGAACTCACAAACAGTGAGATCACGACCTGAGTTGAAATCAAGAGTTGGATGGATGCTTAACCAACTGAGCCGCCCCAAGAACGTTTTTGTGTGCATCATTTGATTCATAAATATATTGTATAGACTTTGATACGTAAAGTAACACCAATAAACTTGAGCCTACTGGGGAAAAAAAAATCTGAGAAACATCTAGGTTAGAATTTCTCAGCCTTGCACTATGGACATTTTGAACCTGGTAAGTGTTTGTTCAGGGTGCGGACCGTGTGCATTGTCGAATGTTGAGCAGCATCCTCGGCCTCTGCTCCGCTAAATGTCAGTGGCACCCTATCCTAAATTTATGACAACTAAGTGTGTCCCCTGGGAGGCAAAGTCGCACCTTGTTGAGAAGCACTGATACAGGTGGAAAGGAAGAATAGAAAGGAAGAAACTTAATCCAGAAAGAAAGGATCGAGGTTCTTAGAAAGAAAAAACCGATTGCTACTTAGAAAACTAAAGATAACATAACCTCCAGCTAGGCATTTTATCTTTATAGAAATTTATCAAATAGGCATTATAAAACCTAGCATACCAACATAATGAACATATTGCATGCATATTAGAGATGAGTTTTATAACCTAGTCCTGGCATTAAAGGCCCTTTTCTGAAATAATTGTTTTAACTGGTAAATCCCCTTTTATCCAGTTATTTCTGACAGTTGGCTTCTGGTGTGATCACTGAATCTACTTAAAGGGCACAAAGACCTGTTTACCCAAAGAAGGCACAATCTTCCTATTCCTTATTCCTCTTCCTGTTCTATACCTTATATACTTGTTTTTTTTAAATTTTCTGTATTTCCATTATCTTAGAGAAGTATATTTAAAGACTTGCTGTGTGCATCCTTCTTGACCACTGTATATTACAGTTTTCCTTTTTTCTTTGCCCAAAAGAATCCCTAGGTTTTATTCAGAAATACCATTTGTAGAGTTTTAAGGAAAACATGTATCAGAGTTGGGTGAACAAAAATTAGCAATACCGTTATGCAAGGAAAGCTACTGAAATTACTTTTGGAGAAACAAAAGTTCTGTATGCTGATTTTCAGTGTGAAAACACAGTTGATGTGAAGAAGAGTAAATCCTGTGAAGCTGATGTCTCCAGTGACCTTCGACAAGAAGTAGAAAATCATTATAAGCTTTCTCTGCCAGAAGATTTCTATCACTTCTGGAAGTTCTGTGAAGAGCTTGATCCTGAAAAGCCAGCTGGTGAGTTGCTCCAGAATCAAATTGGACCAAGGATCTAAATAGTTCACAGAAAAGGAACTTTTTCAAAGATATTGCTAAGAGAAATATAAAAATAATGCTATAATAATATGTGACTCTCCCCTGTTAAACTGGCAGAGGTAAATAATTTCACAACATGCTTTGATGAGGGTTTAAAAGAAAATAAGTACTTTGATTTGTTGCAGGAGTTTTAGTATGACTTAGCAGTTCTACTTCCAGGAACTTAGGGATTAGGTGAACTAAAAATTATGTTCAGTTCCATGAAATGTATTGAAACAAAAGTGGGAAATGGCTTAAAGCCCGTCAATAACACATCTATCAGTGTATATTCAGAGTTTTAAAAGAACAAGGTAGATTTTATATAATTTAGTATTGTGCCTAAAATATGTCAAGTGAAAAAAAATGTATAGAGTATGCTACCATGTGTTGTTGGGTTTTTTTAATTTATTTTGAGAGAGCATGAACAGGAGAAGGGCAGACCGAGAGGGGAAAATCCCAAGCAGGCTCCACACTATCAGCACAGAGCCAGACACAGGGCTCAAACCCACAAACCGTGAGATCATGATCAAGAGTCGGATCCTTAACCTGTTGCGCCACCCAGGTACCCCCCCACCCCCTTCATATTTTTTTTAAAGTCAAAGACACACGTATTCCTATGTATTTTCTGTGTGCTTATGTACTATCTCTGAAAGGATGCACAAAAAACTGATAATAATTGTCACAGAGTTGATTTTCACCATTATCTTTTGTGCTGTTTATGTGTTTTAACATGTGGGAGAGAAGCACTCCCATATACTACTGATGGAAATGTGTATTGGTAAATAATGAATTTTGGCAATATAGCAAAACACTTAAACTGTGCAGGAACTTATCTAAAAATATGATTGCACAACATGTATTAGCAAAGATGTTCGCTGAGGCATTGTTTAGAGGAGTAAAAAAAATTAGGAATGGTAAATGTCTATCAATAATGAAATATACAGCTATTAAAAATTAGGAAAAAATATTTAATAACATGGAAAAATATTCAGAAAATTTAAGTGAAGACAGAATGGAAAACAACCATTATAAAACAGCATGATTTCCTTTAAAATATGTATATATATATATATATATGTTCATAGAGGGAGGAAAATGTTATTGTATATCAGGCTATTAACCTTGTTATCTTTGGCTAATAAGATGGATGACTTTAGTTTTTTTGTTACTTTAAAAATTAGTGTAGGGACACCTAGGTGGCTCGGTCGGTTAAGCGTCCTACTCTTGATTTCAGCTCAGGTCATGATCTAGCAGTTTGTGAGTTCAAGCTCCTCATCGGACTCCGAGGTGTCAGCATGGAACCTGCTTGGGATTCTGTCTCTCTCTCCCTCTCTTGCTCTCTGCCCCTCCTCCTCCCCTCTCTCAAAATAAATAAACTTAAAAAAATTAGTGTATGCTACCCTAAGTTCCAGCTAAGCTGAACTATTTTTCCCCCTCCAAATAAACTTTCTATGCCTTTATTCAAGTTGTTACCTCTTCCAAGAATTTTCTTCTTCCCTCCATCCCTATCTCCTTATATATCCAGGTCCTGCCTGGTGTGCTTATTCTCTCTTAAAGAAGCAACAAGGACCCATCTGATATAAAAGGATATGTTTGAATATGTACACTGAGTCTGGTTTTATTTAGCATTCTCCGTTTGTGATCTGTGGATGGAGAAGAGATGGAATCATCCAGAATTAGGGTTGGCCAAAGGCAAGGGAATTGAGAGTGATAGTTAGCTGAGCTGTAGGAGGAAGGGAAAGGAAATGTTTTCATTAAATATATTTTTTTATTAAATAAATTGTTTACCCTCCTTAATGCATATTCACTTGCTATCTAATTTCTTCCTTAATATGGATATGCTACAAATATTTGAGGCTAACAACAATATAGTAATGAGACAGTGTACGTACTTGAAGCTCTAATAATGTCCATGAGAATGCAGAAGTCTTGCTTTGTCCAAAATAAGAGACAGCAGTAATGTTTGAAATAAAATCAGTTGTAAATTTAAGAGAGAAACTTCAATGTGAGTGCCACGTTTTCATTGTTCTAATTTTTCATTGAGTATTTGTGTCTTCAAATGTAACTGAAACTCTTTCATTTTAGAAGCTCTTTTTTTTAAGAAAATTTCTTAGAAATAGTTTACGAATAAAAGGCCTTTCCTGTCTGCCTTCAGAAAGTTACTGTCTAAATAAACTTACTTAATTTATAGATTCACTGTCCACAAGCCTTGGACTTCGATTAGTGGGTCCTTATGATATCCTTGCCGGAAAACATAAAATGAAGAAAAAGACAGCAAGCCTGAATTTTAACCTTCACTGGAGATTTTACTATGATCCTCCTGAGTTCCAGACCATTATTATTGGAGATAATAAAACTCAATTCCACATGGGGTATTTCAGGTAAAGGATCTTTTCTTCTCTAAAATACAGCTACTGGGCTGTATCCATAGTGTAATGACTATAAATAGACATTCACTGGACTCACTCAAGGTGAAGGGCATGTTTTCCTCATATTGGTGGATACATAGGCATCTAATGTTCTTGATATTGCCATTGTAACCTACCCTAGGATGAGTGAATTCTTTAGGGTTGAACCTCACTGGTTTTTTCTTTGTGGTTATAAACTTTTTTTTACCTTTCAGGTTCAGAAACACTCTTGTAGCCCAAGAAAGATAGTTTAGAGCAGTGGCCATGATTTAAATTGGCCCTGTGGTTCCAGGGACCATAGAATTAAGAATGTTCTATGGAGTCAGACTGGTACTATTATCTGAGTGACCATGTGCCAGCCACTGTTAGTGATTGTGATTTTCTATTTACCCAGTTTCCCCTAGTAAGATGAGAATAATAATTATACATACCTAATGGGAATATTAAAAGGATTAAATGGATACGTGCAAGATGCTTAGAATGTTAAATAGAAGTAGCTTGAGAGAGAAAAAATACCTTGGCCACTTCTATCAGTAGAGATGCTGTTTAAAGATTAACTGTGGGAGGGGTGCCTGGGTGGCTCAGTCGATTAAGTGTCCGACTTCGGCTCAGGTCATGATCTCAGTTTGTGAGTTTGAACCCCACGTTGGGCTCTGTGCTGACAGCCTGGAGCCTGCTTCGAATTCTGTGTCTCCCCCTCTCTCTGCCCCTCCCATGCTGATACTATGTCTCCCTCTGTCTCTCAATAATAAATAAAAACATTTAAAAAAAAAAAAGATTAACTGTGGGATAATAGAGGAAGTAGAGGAAGCCTTCCGAGTGAGAAGTGTGGTACTGTAGAATGCACACAGGGCTGGGAATTGGGTTACATAGATTCTGCCTCTGGCTTTGCCATTAATTTACTTGGACCTTGCCTGAGTCACTTCATTGCTCTGTGTTGGTTTCCTTTATTGTAAAATAAAATGATTTGGTTATATATATGAATTGTATTCCTTCTCATGTTTTATAATCCTGTCTGTCCTGTTTCTTTTTGTTTCTCTACCTTTTTTCATTTTTCCACAGACTATAAAACTAGGGTAGAGAGGATTGTGTGTAATTTTCCCTACTTCTTTTGACAGGCCTTATTCTCCCTTTCTTTGTATTTAGATATAAAAGTAACTAGGTCCTAAGAATTGTAATTTTAGATCTGTTATGTAAGTAAGATTTATTAGAGATATTCCTAAGAAACTTAGAGCTTAAACTCAGCAAATTTGTCCCAATTTCTTAAAAACCTGCAGCATAAATTGTTGTGTATAGGCCTAAAATTCTACTTGTATGATGGACAGCTAAATTTTTAATATCTTTTGCTTAAACAGGGATTCTCCTGATGAACTTCCTGTGTATATTGGTACAAATGAAGCAAAGAAAAACTGCATAATTGTTCCAAGTGGAGATAATGTGTTTGCTGCAGTCAAGTAAGAAAGTATTTTAATCCTTCTCCTATTTATAATATTTGTTTACAATTTTTGTGCTGTATCAGTCCATCACTGAGGGACATTGAACTCCAAAAGTTTAGATTTCAAGAGATTATTTCCATGATGTTTGCAGATATTCTTATCCACACTTATTATTTTTTTTTTAATGTTTATTTTTGAGAGAGAGACAGAGTGTGAGTAGGGGAGGGGCAGACAGAGAGGGAGACACAGAATCCCAAGCAGGCTCCAGGCTTGAGCTGTCAGCACAAAGCCCAGTGTGGGCTTTGAACCCATGAACTATGAGATCACAACCTAAACCGAAGTCAGACACTTAACCGATTGAGCCACCCAGGTGCCCCTCTTATCCACACTTTTATTCTGCTACTTTTCACCAGAAAAGTACCCATCTTAATAAAACAAATTACTTAAGGAAAATATTATTTAATCTTGAATTCGTTCCTTCGCAAAATCAAAAGATTTTTAGGCATTTTATTTTAAACACCATCACTAAAAGTTCATTAAAAGAATGCACTGTGTACAGTTCAAACAAAGATTTACTACAGTAAAAGCAGGTGCTCATAAATTGTTGAATCACTGTGTTGTACATCTGAAACTAACATAGTACTATATGTTAACTATACTGGAATGAAAGAAAGTTAGGTGCTCACAAAATTCTTGGAAGGGCCAGTGGAGCCTCCAGGCATGCCAGTTGTGTGGCAAAGCTGGCTCAGTGGTGGAGTTTATAGCTCTGCCACTGTTAGGGAGCTGGGAGGTCAAGAACTGCTGCCAAGAACTGCTGGGAGGTCAAGAACAAGTGGCTCTCGTCAGTCACTCTCTGTGATTCAACCTGTGGGAGTAAAAGGGCTGCCCTGCCTCCACCTCTCAGCCCGATGGAAGCTGAAGACCAGGCACCCACATATCAGCTGTAGCTGCTACCAAATAGTCATGCCTCTGACTGTTCACTGCTGGAAGCAGAGGCACAGCCCCCACCAGGTATCTGTTCTGCCTTTCACATTTCAAGGAACTGTATCTGTTTGAGAGAAGCTAGCTCCTGTGGAGCGGGAGCTGAACAGTAGTGTGGGAAAGGTATCAAGCTCTTGTGGGAAAGGGGCTTGGAATGGAGCTGCCTGAGCCAGTCCATATACTGTGCTGGCCACAGACTTGATTTGAAGCCGTCTGGCAGCAGCTGTGCAGTTTACATTGTAATAAAATGAAGAAAGCAGTCTTTGTCACCTTCCATATAAGTAGGTCATGTTTTGTGTGACCTCTTTTCATACCCTACTTGAAAACTTCTATTCCCTGTGACTTAATAGTGCAAATTTGCAATAAACAGAATTCAAAGTAAGTCAACAGGTGCCCTGTCTAGACTGCTGCATGCATACTGCTATATCTGAAAGAGGAACTATATGGTGGATGTCCAAAAACAGCTCTTTGTCTTTCTGATACCTCCGAGTTTTTCTGAAATGTTTTTTGTTATTCATAATTTATATATTCTTTCAAGCTCTTCAGATTATTCAATTTAGGTTGGTGGTATCTTTATTAGAAAATGTAGCGTTTACTTGCTTATTACCTGTCTCACAGTAACATAGAATGTCCATGAGGATAGAGGCTTTTCCTTCTGCACAGTACCTGGCCCATAGTAGATGCTCCATAAATAATTTATTCATTCTACAAATAATTTGGCATGCAAAAAAAAAAAAGCCTGACTTTATATTTGTCTTATTAAAACTCTTTTCTTTTAAGTTTGTTTATTTTGAGACAGAGTGCGGGGGGTTGGGTGGGGGGGAGTCCAAAGCAGGCTCTGTCCTGTCAGCACACATCCTGATGTGGGGCTCAAACTCACAAACTGTGAAAGGAAGACCTGAACCAAAATCAAGAGTTGGACGCTTAACCAACTGAGCCACTCAGGTGTCCCATCCCCTAAAAATCTTTTTTAAGAAAGAAAGATACAGTGGTAAAATAATCCAAGACTGTTCTGGTTTTTGTGTGTGTTTGCTTTGTTTTGGCTTATTGGAGAACATCAAAAAGGAAACAAAAATTGGTGATAAATATATAATTTAGGTGAAGATCAGGAACTATTTGAGTACCTAATGTTATTTCACACAAAGAATGTTTTCTACCTTCAAAAATTTATCTCAAACTTAGAAGTAAACATGAAGTAATGAATTGTTCATTCTTTTTTATGGCCAAATAATATTCTGTTTTATATATATACATACACACACACACACACACACACATACATACATATATATGTATACACACACACACACACCATCTTTATTCATCTATCAGTGGAGACTTGGGCTGGGTCCATAATTTGGCTATTGTAAATAATACTGCAGTAAACACAGAGGTGCATATATTTCCTCAAATTAGAATTCTCTGGGTAAATACCGAGCAGTGTGATTACTGGATCATGTGGTAATTCAATTTTTAATTTTTCGAGGAACCTCCATGCTATTTCCCACAGTGGCCACACCAGTTTGCATTCCCACCAACAGTGCATGAGGGTTCTTGTTTATCCACATCCTCACCAACACTTGTTTCTTGTATTGTAGCCATTCTGACAGGTGTGAATGATGACTCATTGTAGGTTTTTAAAAATTATTTAAGTATTCTCTACCCAACATGGGGCTCAAACTCAAGACCTTGGGATCAAGAGTTACATGCCCTTTCGACTGACCCAGCCAGGCACCCCTCCTTGTGGTTTTGATTTGTATTTCCCTGATGGTGAGTGATGTTGAGCATCTTTTCATGTGTCTGTTGGTCATCTCTGTGTCTTCCTTGGGGAAAGGTGTGTTCATGCCTTCTGCCTAGTTTTTAATTGGATTATTTGTGTTTTCGGTGTTCAGTTATATAAGTTCTTTATATATTTTGGACACCAGCCCTGTATCAGATATGCCATTTGCAAATACCTTCTCTCATTCTGTAGGTTGTCTTAGTTTTGTTGGTTGTTTCTTTTGCTGTGCTGAAGCTTTTTATTTTGATGTAGTTCCAATAGTTCATTTTTGCTTTTGTTCCCCTTGTCCTCAGAAGACCTCTAGAAAGCTGTTGTTATAGCTGATGGCGGAAAAATTACTGCCTGTGCGGTTTTCTAGGAATTTTGTGGTTCGGGGTCTCACATTTAGGTCCTTAAGCCACTTTTGAGTTTATTTTTGTGTATGGTTTAAGAAAATTGTCCAGAATCGTTTGCATGTAGCTGTCTAGTTTTCCTATCACCATTTGTTGGGAGACTGTCTTTTTCCCAATGCATGTTCTTGCTTCCTTTGTTGAAGATAATTGACCACATAATTGGTTTATTTCTGGGATTTCTTGTTTTGTTCCATTGATTTGTGTCTGTTTTTGTGCCAATACCATACTGTTACGATCACTACAGCTTTGTAATACAACTTGAAATTTGGAATTGTGATACTTCCAGCTTTGTTTTTCTTTTTCAAGATCACTTTGGCTATTTTGTTGTCTTTTGTGGTTCTATACAAATTTTAGGATTGCTCTAATTCTGTGAAAAATACTGTTGGTATTTTGATAGGGATTGCATTAAATCTGTAGATTGCTTTGGGTAGTATGGACATTTTAACAATATTTGTCCTTCCAATCCATGAGCATAGGATGTCTTTCCATTTGTTTGTGTCATCTTCAATTTCTTTAATGAAGAGAATTTGATAAAATGAAAAATTTCAATATTTGTAAGATCTGCATAACTTAGTGAACCACTATTTTGCAAAGACCACTGAAGGATTCATTCAAGGTTCAAGTTCAAGTTCATTCAAGGTTCAATTTAAACAGATTTAATGTAATAGAGTACAAATGTTCATGGTGGTTGTTTCTGTTTTCTGCCCATATTGCAACTATGGGCATCACAAAGCAAAGTATTGAGAGTAGGTTTGAAGCTGAGAGACCAAAGCCTAATAAACTGATATAGAAATAGTCATAATAACGTGATTAAGTATGGGAAGACAACTACTAAGTACCTTAAATAGTGGTGGAAGTCTTCATAGAGAGGATATTTTACCTCGACCTTGATAAATGCATAAGAACTTACTACAGAAAATGGGAAGAAGAGTGTTCTAGGCAAGGGGACAGTATGTGCATGTAAGTATGAAAGCAGGTGGCACAGAGTACTTGAAGGCATATGTATGCCCATATGCCAGACAGGGTAGGGAAGACTAATATTGATTGATTTACCTAGAACTGACATGATAAGTTTGGTTTTTATGGTTAATGTAAATACATTCTCTTGATACACAGCTGGTTAAGATTGAAGGTAACGTTAGGTGTAATATGTGTGCTATAATCAGAAGACAATGATTTTGGTGGTCTTGGCGTCTGCACTTCAATCTACTCATACTCATTCTGTGAATTTGGGTAAGTTGATTATCCTATGTGCCTGTTTCCTTATTTGTAATATGGGGGTAAGAATACCCACTCTAAATGTTCCAAATTCTTTACAGCCATAGCAAATTGTCAAATGTTCGTAGTAAATAGAAGCAAGTTTCCTTCTGAGAGTCCAAAGACAGCTATACGGGAAGGGGGTTGAGTTGTGTGTCCAGCGGAGTGCTGCTTCCTGCTCTCCATTTTATGCTGAACCTTCTGGTCTGCTGGAAAAATCTTAACCTGCTTATGATAAAACATGTAATTACTTCCATAACTGGCACTAATATATGATACTATTCACATACTTTAAAATTATTTTGGATTGTGCTTTTGTATAAGCTTATAAAGTAGTTTTTATTTCCTTTTACATTTTCTAAATTTATCTTAACACAAATTGTAGATAACAATTTGAAAAAGTCTGCTGATCCTAAGTATTGTAAGTATCCTCTGGCTCCTTTTAAAAAATCCTGTTTGGTATCCATACACTATTTTCTTGTGTCCTACCACACTTCTCCAAAGCAGTATACTGTATGTCATTATCAAGTAACAGGGCCTAAAATTTGGTTTAATCTCCGCTTTTTAAATATCTCTTATGTCTCTTTTTAAAATGTATATTTATTTATTGTTGAGAGAGAGAGAGCGAGCACAAACACAGGAAGGGTAGAGAGAGAAAGGGAGAATCCCAAGCAGTGATGTGGGGCTCAAACTCCCAAACCGTGAGATCATGACCTGAGCCGAAATTAAGAGTCGGATGCTTAACCAACCAAGCCACAAAGGTGCCTCAATCTTGTATCTTTATTATAGAGACAATGCAAACTTAAATCATGCTTGCCATTTCTGTGATGGGTAGCTTTTTTTTTTTATTTTAAAAAAATTATTTTTTTTACATTTATTTATTTTTGAGAGACAGAGTGAGACAGAGCATGAGCTGGGGAGGGGCAGAGAGAGAGGGAGACACAGAATCTGAAGCAGGCTCCAGGCTCTGAGCTGTCAGCACAGAGCCTGACACGGGGCTTGAACCCACAAACCATGAAATCGTGACCTGAGCCGAAGTCGAAAGCTCAAACGACTGAGCCACCCAGGCACCCCAAGTGATGGGTAGCTTTTTAGTAATAATTGCTTTTCCCTTATTTGAAGAAATCTATTAGGTATTTTGAGAGAACTATTGGTAAACTGCAGGCTTTATCTGGCATGGAATTGGATGTCTCTAACATACTCCCTTAACTTCCCAACGTCTGTATACTTAGTACAGCGGCCTGAATAATAATGAGGGCTTTTACTTCTTTTTCAGATTATTTCTGATGAAAAAACTTAAGGAAGTAACAGATAAAAAGAAAACTAGTCTCTTGAAAAACATAGATGAAAAACTCACAGAAGCAGCCAGAGAACTGGGGTACTCACTGGAACAAAGAACCATGAAGATGAAACAGAGAGATAAGAAAGTATGGTTTAAATCTGCTAGTCTCAGACCGTTTTGTTATTTACTATAGACTTTCCTCTCTTGATTCGTTCCTACGTATACATTACCCTTCTCTTCTCCTGCCCCATCCTAAGAGCTCAATGCCCTGTCTGGGTCATTAGAAGGACAGCCTGTGAGTGGGGCTTGCTTGGGTCGTTCTAATAGGTCGTTTCCTGGCATGGGCCTGCGCTGCTCTGTTTACCAGCTCATGCCAGGACCTCTCACTCTTTTAATATTGTTTTACCACTCATTTCATACAGTTGAGTGAAAGCACATTTGTGCATAGTGTTTAGTTACATTTCTTTAATAGCTAAGGGTGGTTGATTTAGTCCAAGGGGTTTCTGGGGGGGTAGTTTTGTAAAGGTCTACCTTAGCGTGGTTTAGTTAAGGGCTTCAGAGGTAGTTCCCTTTTGAGAGACAATGTGTATTAAGATTTGTTCCTTACCTGCAGCAAATGTGTGTATAAGTCTTTCTTCCTTACTGACCCCAACAGCGTTTCCTTTTGCATCTCTCCTAACACCTGTAGAGTAGTAGAGTGTTTTGTAAATGGCAAAGACTTCTGGCTTTTGGATCCTTTTGATTTTTCACTTAACAAATTTCAGAGTAAGTTAATGGATAAGATAGAAGAATTCTGCTTTGGGGTAGATGAGAGTTCTATAGGATTTTATTCTTAAAACCTCCGGTGAAGAAGGACATTTATCATTGGAATGAGGGCACCCCAATCTCCCAGAATTTTCTCCTGTGGCCAGTTCATCTGAAAGTTCTAGGCCAAATTAAGTTCTAGTTATTTCTGGATAAACTGTACTGGTAATTAAGTAGTTAGATGTATTTATTTGGTCATTGAAAATCTTACTTCCGCCGCAGGGGCTATACTAAGATAAGTTACAGTCACTAAATTGCAGTCTCAGCAATTCTTCTTTTATTCGTAGAGACCAGAAAGTTTCTAAAAATGTACATTTGAATGAAAGTCATTGCAACGGAGGTATTTTTAAAGTACTTCAAGATCTTATGTTGCCATTTTACCTTCCTAGTTTTCATAGGGAGCCTCTCCTACCTAATGAGTAGAAGGAATGGTAGTATTTCTTTTTTCTTTTTTTTTTTTTTTAAGTTTATTTATTTTGAGAGAGCAAGCAGGGTAGGGGCAGAGAGAAAGAGGGGTGAGAGAGAATCCCAAGTAGGCTCCGCACTGTCAGTGTAGAGTCCAATGCCGGGCTCAAACTCACAAACTCAAAAAACTCAGCTCATGACCTGAGCTGAAATCGAGTCGGACGCTTTACTGACTGAGCCACCCAGGTGCCACTTAAATTTTTTTATTTATTCATTTTGAGAAAGAGGGAGCAGGGGAGGGGTGGGGGGTGGGGGAGAGAATCCCAAGCAGGCTCTGTGCTATCAGAGAGGAGACTGATGGGGGCTTAAACTCACAAACTCTGAGATCATGACCTGAGCCCAAGCCAAGAGTCCAGCGCTTAACTGAGTGAGCCACCCAGGCGCCCCGGGAGCGGTAGCATTTCTTGCCTTGTAATGATGTATTCCTAATTTGCTTGACTAAGTACTGCACATTTGTGGCCAAAATAGCTGATAATAAATTCATTCATCAGAGCCTTACTTTATTTTTCTCCCATCAATTGTAATTTATTTCAAATGAGATTTAATTTTTCTCTATAACTATAAGATATGATTGGAGTTTAAATTTGATAGGTATGTTTATCCTGGCTCCCTTCCCCATGAGGTTTCTTTTTGGTATATATTTTTTCTTTCCACAATGTTAGCTAGTGAAAACATAAAGGGAAAAAAAGAACTCAAATGACAACCTTGATTTTATCCTCCCAAATACAATAGGTTGATGATTTTGCTTTTGGTTCCTTGTCTATGAAAAAGAAAGTTCTTCTATTGTCAGATATTTATTTAATAATTTTCTAGTTCTGAAAAATTCATTTCCACTCGTATATGTGAGTTAGTGATTTTGTCCTTTTGTATGAGAGTAATATATCCATTCTGGCATAATATGCACTATATAATACACTAGAAATCATTGTTTTTCTTATGGTACTTTACAGTGCTTTGGAATGCAAAGCCCTTATGAGTAACCTCATTCGACCTCTACAACAAATCATCAAAGGAATTAGCATCCTGTGTTATAGATTGGTAAATCCAGGTTTACAGAGGCTTTATTCCTTGTCTAAAATCATAAGTGACCTGAGACCTAAATTCACATCTTTCATATTTGGCTTTCTTTCCACACCATCTTACTGATTGGCCATATGCCACTTTACCTTTATACCTAGATTTCATATTTTAAAATGAACACGGATTTAATGTTGCTGTAAAATGAGGGTACGTCATTCTGTCATTCCATCCTCTGATGCCTCAGAATATCTCCCACCCTTGCCCAAGATTTTCCTAAATTTGTAATTCTAGTCTTCATAATAAAATTAGTATTCTGATGCTTTGTTAATTATTGATATCTCTTTATGGAGAATTAGTGCAGTTAAATCATCTATGAAAAATGTGAAAATATATACATCCCATGGTTTTGTTGTATGTCAGCCTGAGTAGAAGATTAAGCCAGTAGCTATGTCACTGTTTGCTTTTCCTTTCATCATCAATACTGTTTTATGACCTGCTTTTTTATACTTACAATTGATTTCAATTTAGCAATATGAAATGATAGATCCATTTCATAAATATTTGAATGGCTGCAGATCACTGTGCTTATGTTCATAGTTTAGGTTGCTTAAACCTTTTCACAAATAGGACAGACTTGGCCATATTATACCTTTCTTTGCACACTTATTTGATTATTTCCTCAGAAACTACTAGATGTAGTATTGCCAGGCCCAGAGTGGTTGAAAGTGGCTGTGTGTGTGTGTGTGTGTGTGTGTCTTGTTTTTCTTTGCCGGTTTTAAATTTTGTGGAGTTTTTATTTTCTTTGTTTGCAAAACTACCCTGTACAAGTTAAGCTAGTGTACATACATTTCCACTGGCAACGGAGGAGTGCCTGTTCTCCCCATACGTTTGCCACTGCTGCATGTTAGCAGTCCCTTTTAGCCTTTTTCATTTGCATGAGCATAAAATGATAGGTCATTGTTTTAGTTAACATTTGATTATAAAGGACATTAAATATTGTTCACTTATCTAGTGGCCATTTGTATTTCTTTGGTGAACTGCTTGAACTTCGGCCATTTTTCTGTCAGGTTTAGAATTTACATTTTCTTTCCTATATATTTAATTTGGATGTTAGTCTTTTCCTTTTAAGACTCCTTTATAGTTTAAAGATATTAATCTAATTTTTTTAATGTTTATTTATTTTTGAGAGAAGAGAGAGCATGAGTGGAGGAGAGGCAGAGAGAGAGGGAGACACAGAATCCAAAGTAGGCTCTAGGCTCTGAGCTGTCAGCACAGAGCCCCATGCAGGGCTCAAACCCAGTAACCGTGAGATTATGACCTGAGCCGAAGTTGGATGCTTAACCAACCGAGCCACCCCGGCACCCCACATTAATCTTATTTTTATTGTGATACATATTGCAGGTATTTTTATCAGTATATTTTGTTCTTGATTTTTACTTGATTTTTTAAATTTTATGTAGTCAAATTTATAAATAAGTCTTCTAATTTAATCTAAAATTATTAAAAATATTTGTCTTTTCTTCTGGTAGATTTATGGTTTTATTTTTACATTTAATCCTGAAATCCATTTGCAGATTATTTTGGTATAAAGAGTAAGATATAACGATGACTTTGTTTTTTCCAAATGGTGAGCTGTTGTCTGAGAGCTTCTTTTGAATAATCTGTCCCTTCTGTTACTTAAGAAAGGTAATGACAGGTGCAAGAGAGTGGGGTCATCTGAGTGAAATAGGTTTTAAGATATAGAGACTTAGGTGAGAAGACTTTAAAATGAAGAACCAGTTTTGGGCTTGTGTCCTTCTGTCTTGGGAATTTTCACTGGCCTCCACAAATAAGTGTAATATTTGAAGTGGTAGTTTTGTTGAGGAAAGACCTAATGAGGCCACTCTTGTGAATAAAAAGAAGAATGCAGACGGGAAGAGTTATGGTGGTGGTTGCAGTTGGGCCTGTTCTTGTCTTTGAAGATTACCACTTAATAAAAGATCACTAGTTATGTTATTGTGCTTCTGGAAAGGGCACCACAAAACTGGAAGCTGCTCTATTGGGAGGAAGTTTGCAAAACCCTCAATTTTCCAGGTAAAAATGGGGGGCCTGAACTTATTAGCAAGATGGACAAGAGGAATTCTATTCCAACACATTTTCCTTCTAACAAAAACTATTGCTTGTCCTTTTAGGCTCAGTTTCTTATGCTTCCTACCTAGACAATACATTGACCTAAGAGGAAACTTAATATTCAGGCTTGCCTCTTCTGATAGGATGCATTGGCATTCCTCCTTATCATATCAGCCTGCTGACTTCTGTGTGGATGCCACAATTAGGAAAAGGCAGTTTCACTGTTCTGTCATTTCTTCATGGATTTGACTTTTAGCTAATGTTGAAGAAATTTTGCTGTGGACTGCAAATTTACTGAAATAAAATGTCATTCAGTGTTAACATTTTGACAGAAGTATTGAGGGTCTGGGGCACCTGGGTCGCTCAGTCGGTTAAGTGTCTGACTTCAGCTTAGGTCATGATCTCACGGTTCAGGGGTTCAAGCCCTGTGTCAGGCTCTGTGCTGACAGTGCGGAGCCTGAAGGCTTCTTTGGATTCTGTGTCTCCCTCTCTCTCTGCCCCTCCCCCACTTGTGCTCTGTATCTCTCTCAAAAAATAAAAACACATTACAAAAATTTTTAAAAACAGTGTTCAGGGTTTGTGTGTCTGCATTTATTTTGGAGAGTTTATGTTTTTATCTATCTACCATGTCTATTTTGTCTGCTTACCAGTCGATTTTATTTTTTTTTAATTTAGATCGTGACAAAGACCTTTCATGGAGCAGGCTTGGTTGTCCCAGTAGATAAAAATGATGTTGGGTACAGAGAACTCCCTGAAACAGATGGTAATGTATTTCTTATGTAAACATATGAGGAAGGTTTTCCTTCCATTGAGAAGTAAGTAAGTATGCCTTTTGTGGGATAGTCACTAGACCTTAGGGGTAAAGAGCAAGCTCAGGTTTTAGTGTCAGGCCTGAATTAAAACTGGGTAAAGCTGTGTAACCTTAAGCAAATTATTTATCCTCACTAAACCTTGTCTTTTTCATCTGTAAAATGGTTAATAATGGTTAATACCATTCATGTATAGGGATGTTTGGAGTGTAAAGTGTATGTAAGGTGCTTATTAGCATAGTGCTTGCCTAATGGGGCTCAAAATATGGTAGTTAATTTTAAGAATTTAAAGAATTTTAACCTATTGCTTAGATTTCTTTTTCTGAACTATGTCAGAACACATTACAATTTTTTAAAAAATTATTGTAATAGTGTACCATTGTTTAGTCCTTTGTGAAAAATTTTTCATCTCTGTATGACTGTTTAGCTTTCAGAAGCCTAAGATCCTTAACTACTTTGTTTATAAGTACAAAAACTCTTTGGACTGTTTATACACAAAATCTAATAATTGCTATTTTGAAAAAAGAAGGAAAAATCACTTAACTCTTTCTCCTCTCCTCCATTCCCTTACTTTGAGCGGCCCTGTTGGCACTCCTTTATTTATCATCCTTTTCTAAGAGGGATAATATTTAGAGGGAAAGCAAAATGAGCACTTCCTCAAGGAAGAACCAAGTATTCCAGCCCAACACATACAATATTGGTCATCCATATCTCAGAACAGAACTAACCACCTTGGTTGTTAGTCTCTGGGGTGGGGACCTGGAAATTTGCATTTGTAACCAATTCTCTAAAGCAACTATTCTCCAGCTTTGTTGTGCAGAGTCACCAGCCAAGATTAGAATGTCCTCTATCACGACTATTCATGTGTAACTATTATTGCTGTGCCCCCACCACATCAGAGGAATTCCCAGGGGAAAATGAATATGTCTGAGCTGTATAATAAATATGATAGGCACTAGTCACACATGGCTACAGAGTGCTTTGTATGTGGCTAGCGCAGCTGAGGAGCTGAATTGTAATTTTGCTTGATTTTAATTAATTTAACTTTAAAACCTGAAACAAAATTTTTGCATTGATTATATGTTCAAATGCTACTACTATTTGTATATAATGGGTTAAGTTAAATATCTTAACATTAGTTTCACATATTTCATTAATACGGATACTATAAAAATACATAGGTAGCCCACGTTTTATTTGTTGGACAGACCAATCTGTCCCTATCCTCTCTGAAGTCAGAGGTAATCCGTCTGTAATGGAGAAGGCGTATAGGCTCTAGCTACTCACTGTTCAGTCTTCTGCTTATACTATAATCTTCTGCCTACCTGTGTGCTAGTGCATTTGCAGCTAAAAAGCAGAATTATGGTCTTGTTTGGGAAAGGCTGAAAATGTTTGTTGTAGATAACAGGAGTGACTAAAACTTCAGGGGTGGTAAGTATTAAATTGTAGTACCCTGGAGTAAACCTTATTACCCTCCTCTGGTTGTGGTTCTCTATTTTTATGTCCAAGATCATTTTTATTTATATCTACTTTTTTCTAACATTCTAGACATTAGACCCTTCTGTAGTGTAATGATTTTTGATGGAGAAATGCAGCAAGGCATAAGTTAGGGACCTAATGTATATTTTTTTCCTTCTCTTTTTTTTTAGAGACCTAATATCATCTTGCTTTTGCATAGATAACTTTTTGGCAGGAAGTATAGTTGACTGGCAGTCTGTTAGTGTGTGACAGTGTTCCGTAAATCACAATGTAGTCTGTTCCAAACAGTTTGCCTTTTGAAGCTGCTTAAACATAACATTCTAACCTGGCAAAGAAGATAACCATTTTTTGAGCAATTCATAAATATCATAGACTGTATCAATTGATGTATATATAGTAATCCTCACTCCACTCTTTAAAGTAGGTTTTATTCCCATCTTCAGGTGGAAACTGGATTTCAAACTTGGGTCTTTCTGACTGTAGAGTGCTTACTGGTAACTAAAGAATAATTACTTAGCTAGGGGCACGTGGGTGGCTCGGCCAGTTATGTGTCCAAGTCTTGGTTTCGGCTTAGGTCATGATCTCACAGTAGTGGGATCGAGCTCTGCATTGGGCTCTGCTGTGGGTGTGGAGCCTGCTTATGATTCTCATTCTCTCTCTCTCTCTCTCTCTCTCTCTCTCTCTCTCTCTCTCTCTCTGCTCTCGCCCTGCTTGCTCATGCACACGCGCATGCACTTTCTCCCTCTCAAACATTTTTATTTTAAAAATTATTAAAGAATAACTGCTTAGTTGTCCAACTTTTACTCTGGCACAACCACTGTGGCTTGGCTTAAGTATTCCATTTGGTGGTAATAGAAGGATTAAATAAGTATTGAAGCTCCTAAATCATTGCTTGAATAGTAACATTTAAGACGTTTTTGAGTAGTTAAGACTTCACTTAGGTATTAAGTTTGGGCTTCTGTTAAGTGAATTTTTGAGGAAGTTTTTATTGGTGGAAGAACATATTTTTCTTCACACTGGTGTTGAGCTGAATATTTTTATCTCTGTTCTTTAGTATTTTGATAGCTTAGTAATTATAAATTGCTTATTCTTTTGTAGTCCATGTATATGACTTGCCTGAAGTGAAAGTAGAAGACATCAGAAAGTGATAAACTTTAAATATGAAGGTCTTCACTTCATGCCAACTCTAATTGAGTTGTAGTGGCTGCCTGGAGCACTGTGGTGAGATTCTGAGGTCTCAGTTACATCTTCCCTGGGTACAGGAAGGAACCCCTTATTTTCCATCCTTAAGAAGGTTTTTGATGGAGACCTGATCTGTTTCCTTGAAATGATTGGCACTGATTTTTTTCTCAAGAAAAACTTACGAAGTTTATATAAATCTTTTTAAAAGTTTCAAACCAATAAATATGTCACCTGTTTATACCCAGGAACATAGGTGATGTGTAATTTGGTCAGTGTGATGTGTATCTACGAAAGGTGGGAAAAGGAACAAAGTACATTTTGTGACCTTACATACAACATATATTCCGTACTGTTGGAGCAACTGAATCAAATAGATTCATATTCAGAGGTTAGAAACCCTAGTATTTCTTCACCACTCTTGATAATCTTATATTTATAGTTAGTATGAATAGAATATTGTGCCTCATACATACAACATAGGTGTGACTGTTCATGTTCTAACGAATTTTCCTCTCCCCCCAGTATAGGAGCCACTTGGTTTAGAAGTGTGTTTTTGTTGGTTTGTTTAAATATCCATTATTTTCATTATTGGATTATCCTCATGGAAGTAGTTTGTCAAAAGGTATAGTCTGTCAAGAAGGAAGTTAATTAGATACTGTTCAGTACCTTTCTTCTCATATGCATCCTGAAATCTGCACATTGACATCCAGAAAGTGGTGGAAAAAAATGTTGAAAGCCCCCCGAAAAATGTTAAACCACTGGCTTTTTAGAGAAAATTTCTGCCATCTGTCTATATTCTTATTTCATATAACACTTCTGCTGTGGCCACACTTTGGTAAAAGTTTAATTTGGCAGTGATTTTTTTTTTTTTAAGTTTATTTATTTTGAGAGAGAGAGATTGTGTGTGCGTGCTTGTGTGGGAGAGGGGCGGAGAGAGAGAGAATCCCAAGCGGGCTCCGAGCTGTCTGTGCTGAGCCCAGCATGGGGCTCAAACCCATGAACTGTGAGATCATGACCTGAGCCAAAATCAAGAGTCACATGCTTAACAGAACGAGCCACCCAGGGCACCCCTTGGCAAGGATTTCTTATATTGTTGTCTCTTTCTATGTTTGTATGTTTTTAGTAGAACTGGTAGGACAGGGCAAAAAGGAATAAACTTTATGGTATGTTTTATTTGTTGTTTTAATCCAATTCCTAATATGGACTAGCCCAGAGGTAGGCTACATATGATCTCTGTATATGCCATATATTTTGTTTTTTTCCAACAAGTTAAAATGGAAAAACAATCTTAGCGTGAGGGCAGTTAAAAACAGAGGGTGGGTTAGGTTTGTCCACAATTTGCTGATCCATGGACTAAGCTACTGAAAATCTTTGAAAGCTTATGTAAAATCGTGGTCACAACTATCTATGTCAAAATAGTCTCATTTTGCTAATAAAAAATCTTTTTCGTTAGGCCATTTTTATCTTAAGAGAAATCATAAAATTGCCATTCTAAATTATAGTGCCACCCAAAGTGGCATCTGCTGTACAAAAATTAATTAGGAAAAACCCAACTTAATATCTTAATACCTTTGATGATGGGTGTAGATCATCTTTTTATATCCTTCGTTTCTTACAGCCAACCTCAAGAAAATTTGCAAGACAATTGTTGAGGCACCAAGTGATGAGGACAGACTAAAAGCTTTTGCTCCCATTCAGGAAATGATGACTTTTGTGCAGTTTGCTAACGATGAATGTGATTATGGCATGGGGCTTGAGCTGGGAATGGATCTCTTTTGTTACGGCTCACACGTGAGTAAAATCTCCCCCTTCCAACCATCACTAGACCTTCCTTCCTGCCCCACATACAGGCATACTAGAGCATGCGCATGGGGAGGATGTAAATTCAGCTTGTGTTTCAGAATGAACTTTGTGATAAGCAGATGTCTGCAAACATTTATTTGAAATTCATCTTGTATTCTGCCAAAGGTGGATAACCAAGACTATTTGCCTCCAGGTTTACATTTAAGTGAATTTACCTATTAGATGTTCTATAGGTACATACATGCCCTTTAGTTGGGTATGTGTGTGGGTATGTTCACACACTTTTTCTGGGGCTCCATTTGTTTTCCATCGTGGTGAGGGGTACTTGTTCTTACCCTCGAATTCCCAGGTGAAGAATAGATACTACAGTATTCCCCCCCACCCCCGCCCCGCCTTATCCCTTTCACTTTCGGTGGTTTCAGTTACCACACAGTCAACTGTAGACCAGAAGCAGATAATCCTCTTTCTGAGATACTATCAGAAGGGCAGTAGTAGCCTTAACACTGTATCACAATGCCTACATCATTCAACTCACTGCATCGGATTATGTAGGCATTTTATCATGTCACGTCATCATAAGAAGGGTTAGTACAGTATTTTGAAAGCCACCACATTCATATAGAATTATAACCATATACTCTAACAGAGCTATTTTATTATTCTTGTTAATAATCTCTTACGGTGCCTAATTTATGGGAATACATGGTATATATACGGTTCATAGTTTCAGGCATCCACTGGGGGTCTTGAAGCCTATCCTTTGTGAATAATGGGGGGGGGGAGCTACTGTATTTTAAAATAGGCTTTAAATGAAATTATTTAAAAGGTTCTTTTATGAACTTTCCTTATTAAATAGGAAAAACCTACTTAACAGTTAACACAGTGCTTATTCACTGTAGTTGGCTAAAGGTGTAGAGGCTGTAACATGTTTCTAGGGCTAAACTATCCACCTAGTAGCTGTGTAAGACTGGGCAGTTTTTCCAACACCGTCGTTATCTTCTGTGTCCTTTACCTGTAAAATGTCTGCACACATGCACAGACCTTTCTCATTTACCCTGCCATGTCACCTAGCAACCTACCATGCACAAAGAGGTAAACCACCTTGTGTTCTGTAGACTACTGTAAGGACCAAGACTAAACCAGCAGCTCTGTAACTTCACACATCACAGCCACCTGGAGGGCCTGTTTAAACACAGATGGGCGTAGTGTGTGTCCCCCCCCCCCACCCCCCGGCCAGTTTTGTTTGAGTTATTGGAGGAATCTTCTGAATTTGGACTTCTGACCAGTTACCAGGTCAAGCTGATCCACTGGGCCAGGGAGTCTTTTGAGAACTCTGCTCTAACCCGTATTACTGTGTTTCTCTGCCTACCTTCCATACGGTTATTAGTAAAAAATAATCAAAATGTTTAACAGCCAGAATAACAGTCATTGGCCAATCACAATAATGCTAGGCCTGCCAAAAACATGAATCACCATAACTGAAAATGGTTATGAGAACTGCAGAACATGTGAACAGGCTTGGCACAGTACTTAGCATAGAGTAAGTGCTAAATGTTAATTTAACAAAAGCAGTGCCAGTTTCTCTTCCAGTATGTGTATATGTAGTAGCCATAGTCAGGTCACTTGATAAACGTAAGGCAGTGACTTAAGAGATGGATCAGGGTTACATGGTTTGTGGCGGGGGAGAGAATTTGAAGATAAAGGTCAATAAGTGTGATTTGAAAACTCAGCATGCGTATTCTTATAGTATCAATTAAGGAAAATAATGATTTAAAATCTTAACTGGTCGGGATACACTAGAGCAGGGAAAAGGATTTGAGCATATAGTTTGGGGCAAGTAAAAAGGATGATAAACCTTATCTAAGGAAATAAGGAAAGTTACAAATTTTAGTTTTCTTCTGAATTTTCTTCAAGATGTCCCATCTTTTAGAACTACAAAATTGCCTCTCGGACAGAATGCTAAGTCCTGTGTCATTTCATTGTTCCTAGTCAATTGAGAAATTAGCTAAAATGATGGGAGTGTGCTTTCTTAAACAAGAGCTTCGGCAGTGTATCTTTTTGCTACTCACTAGGGCATCTGCTATATTCTCTACTTAATGTTATGTTCTTTTCTTTCTCAGTATTTTCATAAAGTTGCTGGCCAGCTTTTACCTCTTGCATATAATCTGTTGAAGAGGAATCTCTTTGCAGAAATTATTGAAGATCACCTGGCAAACAGAAGTAAAGAGAACATAGACCAACTTTCAGCATGAATGAGACTTGGCTTACTTTTGGTGTACACTATTTTAAAGCATTAGTGTTAAACTTGTGAATTTCTTGTTTTTAAGGAATACAGAAAATAAATTGATGGAAATATTTACTAAAAACTTTTAAAGCTCTTCTAGCTCGTTTCTTTCATGTGCAGATAAATGGCAGTCAGTCATCTAAATGGTGATGCCCTAATCACATCTGGACGACCAAAGTCGTCCTCTGACGTGTCACAGGAAGTCACTTTCTACTGTCTTTAACATATGGGCACTAAAAATTTATTTCTCAGACTAGAAAATTAATAGCCATAGCTTTAAGGACTGGATTTATGGGGGTGCTTGGGTGGCTCAGTTGGTTGAGCATCCAACTCTTGATCTCAGCTCAGGTATGATCCCAGGGTTGTGGGATCAAGGTGTGTGTCAGGCTCGGCACTGCTTAAGATTCTGTCTCCCTCCCTTTCTCTTAAAAAAAAAAAAAGGGGGGGGGGAACATAGGAGAAGCAAACTTGGAAGGTGCCTGATCCCAGACGTACCAAAGCTGCATTTTAACAGTATCTCCAGGTGATTCATATGTAGTCTGGTTACCTATTAGGTATATTCTTTAGAACAGTTCTTGGACTCACTGTATTTACTAATCGATACAGCATAGAATATTGATATACAGTACAGTGTACTAATCACTAGACCATTGATTTAGATTTTAAAGTTTTCTGCAGGGGCACCTGGGTGGCTCAGTTGGTTAAGTGTCCGACTTTGGCTCAGGTCATGATCTCACGGTTCGTGGGTTCGAGCCCTGTCTTCGGATTCTGTGTCTCCCTCTCTCTCTGACCCTCCCCTGCTCACGCAGTCTCTCTCTCAAAAATAAGGATTAAAACATTAAAAAAAATTAAAAAGTTTGCTGCAAATTATATCATTGGATTTCTAGTACAAAGCTGGATACAACTGTGTTTTATCAGATTCACATCCTCTTTAAACCTGACAAAATGCAAAATGTTCTTGACCTTAAAAATAGAGAGCAAACCATGAAATGTAAAATAGCAAACTGGACATTGAGCTGAAGAGCATACAAACTTTCCCCCCTTCTGAAGTTAAAGGTACTTTAAAATCTACTTACTCTGTCGGCTGCCTCCTTAAAATAACTTGAGATCCTTAACTCTTTTTGATCTAAAGTATGAGATAATTATAAGCACTTTCAGCCGGGTTTTTTAATACGAGTAGCTTGTCTCATCTCCCCACTTAGGCTATAAGCTTTTTAAGAGCATACAGTTTATCAGTATATATTCCCCTCAGTAACACAAACCTTTGAATATGTATGTATTTGTTGAATAAAATATCCCCGTTCCATACTCCTGGGTGCCAGATAAAAATCACACTAGCAAAACCTGGGAAGCTACTTTGAGATGCCCTTGAGAATTCTTAACTTCTCAGACAACAGGATGTCTTCTGTCAAAAATCTCTACTACAGCCTCTACCTAGTATCTGTTCTTCCCATGGCCCACATGCTGCCTTTGTAGGCCATTAAGATGCTTTCCCGGAGACATTTTATATAATAGCTTACTTAGCCAAACTAAACTAGAAAGATCTGTTTATCTACCCTTACATTACTGTGCCAGAACTTTTACAGTTCTGATGAGGAGGTATCGAGGTTTTAAGGAACTGCCACATTTCAGCAGCATAAGCATCTGCAGGTCCTGGACCCATCTGAACTGTTAGCTGGTTTATATTAAAAAGATAACAGTAACATTAGCTCACACATACTTCTTTTTTCCCCTGCTCTGCCCTTCCTTCCTCCCCCCGCCCCAGACTCACACATACTTCGATTAGAAAGGGTGACCAAATCACATTTGGTCTTAAATAATTGAACATTTTAGAAGCTCTTGAGCTTTTTTCCTTAGATTTCTTTAGTTCTAAGGTACTTAATATTGGGGACAGTATTTAAAAATAACATTTTTTAAACACTGATTATTCAAATAAATTCACCTATCTTTTATTAAACCAATCTGCTTAGCTAGAAATACTAGATTGCTTAAATTTTGCCATTTCATAATCCTTTCAAATTTAAATTTCAAATATAGTTTGTAGCTTTTTAAAAATATGCTTTCTTGTGATCAGTAACATGGATTCAAACAGGATTTCTTATCAAAGAACAAATTAAAATAAAGGGGCACAAAAAAAGATCAGCTTTTCATCCATTCCTTATACAAACTTAACACGAATGTGTATTGTCAGAAAGCTGGGTATAACAGCCAAGATTGAATTGGATATCAGTGCCAAGAATATGGCTGTTATAATTTGGATACTGTAGTTGTGCATTTCCAGTCTCAAATTCCCAAGTTGTATCAGAGAGCTGGAAACATTTGAGGAAGTACTGACCTTCCAACTCCTGAACATTTTTCATTGAAGAGTAAGCTCCTTATAATACCAAACCTCTCTTTTTCCCTCACTGGAACACAGTCCACTGAAACCTAGTTTGCTAAATATTTTTATCCTCCTAGGATGTGGCCATCCAATAGCTATGGTAGCTTCCAAATGCCGCCCATCTACTTCTGTTCTCTGAGACACACATAATCTCAGTGCCTAGACTCATGAAGCACCTTGACCCAGTAAGAATTTAACAGAAGATCAGTACCCAACTCAAATTTAGCTAAACTCACTTCTGGAGCTTAATAACTGAGTTTCTAGATGACCTCTCAAATATATGTAGAAAGATACACCCAAGGAAAACAATGAAAGCTCTAAAACTTTATCCAAGATAGTGCTACAAACTATGTTTCCACCATGACAAATACCCAGTATCTATGCAGTATCTAGACCAGAGGTAAACAAACGAGGGCTGAGAGCCAAATCTGGCCCACTCCTTCCTGTTTTTGTAAACAAAATTTTATGGAGAAATAGCCACACCCACTCATTTACATATCATGTGTGCCTACATTGGCAGAGTGGTTGCCACAGAGACTATATGACCCAAAGAGCCTAAAATACTATCTGGCACTTCACAGAAGGTAATTTACTGACCCCTGATCTAGATGGTACTCCACTTCAGCCATCAACTCTAAAGTCACACCTGAGACCGTCAGCACCATTAATGAAACATCCCCCCACAATCTCAACTTTAAGCATCCTACTGTCCAAGATATCAGCACCCATCTTTTCATCTCTCTTCCTCTAGTCCCCAGCTCCAACCATTTTCCAACCCCACCACAACCTACAATTCACCGATCGAACAGCCTTTTTCACTGTTCTTCACTTCATATTCTTGCTTCCCTCTTCACCCAGCCCTTATATTCCACTTTCCATCATTATACTCACTCCCACATCTACTCCACTGCCCCTCTCTCCTTTAAGTTGTACTTATGTTACAAACTTAAGCCTGATAAAAAGCTGCCTACTCCTACTTCGGCTCAGTATCAGGGGGTTGGGGGGAAAAATACAACCATGACAACTGGTTTCCTTTTAATCTCAAGTTGGTCATGGTGCTGCCCATTGATCCTACTTCTTTCACATCTCTCAAACACACAACACCTCCCAGCCCTCAGTTTACTTCACTGAGAAAAAACAAGCAAACTTCCACCAAATCTCACCACACTACTAACTGCCCAATATACTCTGCCTTTTCCACATTGCTACGAATGGTGCTCAATGTCCCCACTATGTGCCTGAGATGCCATCCCCTCTTGCCTACTCAAGGACCTCTCATTACATCAATTTTCCCTCCCAAACATTTCCATCAACAACCAAAGCTATGATCTCCCGCATCTTAAAACACCCTTTATTACACATCCTGATGGGAGTAGCTGCTTTCAATTGCTTTCAATCTCTGTTAAACCCATTCCCATCAGACTATTGCCTGATCTCACTGAATCTGCTTTGGTCAGTTATCCAGTACCTTCCACACTGGGCAATTTACTTCACTGATCAGCAACAACTGAAAAGCTGATCCTCCTTGAAACTATTACTCACTTGCCTGAGGGGGAACACCTTTCTCTTAAAGGCACCATTCTTCACCCTACCTCACTGGCTGCTCCCTCTTCTGCTGGCCTCTCATCTCCTCAAATCTAACTATACATGTATGTAAATGCTCAGTCCCTCTCTGGCCACTTAATCCCATGGTGATCTCATCCTGACTCAGGATGATGATACCTCCCACATTTTTTTAGGTCTCTCAGGCTGGACCTTTCTTCCTGAACTGGAGTCTCATATATACAACTGCCTATTTGACATCCCCACATGGAAGTCGAAAAGACTTTTAAAATTTAATGTCTAAAACCAAAATTCCTTACAACCTCAAATCTATTCTTCCAGAAGTCCTTCCCAATTCAGTCAGTGGCCACTCTTCTGTAGGCCAAAAACCTTGGAGACATCATTTACTCCTCGTGTAGCACTCCACATTCAATCCGTTAGCAAATCCTGTCTAGCCCAACCTCCAAAGTGTCTAAAAACCAGCCACTTCCATGACCTCCACCAGTTCCAGTAAGGTTCAAGCCTCTGATATCTTACCTTGATTATTCCGAGAGCCTTTAATTGGTCTTCCTGTTCCCACCCCTACCCAATGTAGTCTATCCTCAACAAAGCAGCCAGAGATCATGTTAAGTCAGATCATGTCACTTTCTGCCTCACTGGCTTCCCACTTTATTCAGAATAAAATTCAAATTCCTACACCCCCAACATCTTTCCTCATCTTCCACCCCACTCCCTGTTCCAGCCAGTGACCTACTTGGTATTCTCTGTAACTGTCAGGCATACCCTACCTCAGGATGTTTGCATATACTACTTCTTCTTGGAACATTCTTCTTAGAGATAATTGTACCATTCCCTCACTTTCTTTAGGATTCTGCTCAAATCTCACCTTATCCCTGAGGCCCTCTTTCATCACCCTTTATAAAAATAGCATCCTCCCCATTACTTTTCTCCATTAGAATGGGAATTTTTGCCTGATTTATATATGCCTAAAACAGTGTGTGACACACAGAAATTTAAAAAAAAAAATTGTCAAACTAATTAACTTGTGATATTTATCACCATATGACATACCATATATGTTTCTTCCCCTAATGGAATGTAAGCTTCAATGAATGATAGCACAGCATCTATCATACAGTAAGTACTCAAAAAAAAGTGGGGGTTCACCTGGGTGGCTCAGTTGGCCCCACATCAGGCTCTGTGGTGACAGCTCAGAGCCTGAAGCCTGCTTCAGATTCTGTGTCTCCCTCTTTCTCTGCCCCTCCCCACTCATGCTGTCTCTCTAGAGCTCTCAAAAATAAACATTAAAAAAAGTAGTGATCAAATAAAATGAATGATAAAAAAATCTATCCTGGACTTTTTAGTAAGTGTTTTACTTTTTACTAAGAGTTTCATATTAGGCTACTGAAATCTTTTAGCAATTCAAATGTTACCACCTCTTTTCAGGCAGTTCTATTAGCAACTTTACAGAGTAATATCTTAAAAACATGTAAATCATTTACATGTTTTACCTTCCTGCTAACAGCATAATTTTTCTTTTTGAACACAATTTTTAATTTTTTTAAGTGTTTTATTTATTTTTGAGAGAGAGACAGAGAGAGATACCATGTGAGCAGGAGAGGAACAGAGAGAGGGAGACACAGAATACGAAGATAGGCTCCAGGCTCTGAGCTGTCAGCACAGAGCCTGACGCGGGGCTCGAACCCACGAACCGTGAGATCATGACCTGAGCCGAAGTCGGACGCTCAACCGACTGAGCCACCCAGGCGCCCCTAATTTTTCTTTCTGAAAGTAAACTAAGTGAAATCTTTTGGTAAACCTGCGACTTCTCACTGACAAATGGACAGTATGTACTTCCTGCTGCTCAACCAGCATCTATTCTCCTGTTGCACCTTGCCTGCGAAGTACAGAAGTGGCTTTGTAACCTGAGCAACACATCTTATTTACCACCCCTTGGAGGCTGCACGCCCCAGGCTTACTGGCCTGTACTGCCAAGAGCAGCAGTAAAGTGGGAGGACTGTTAGAGATATAATTAAAGGCCAAACCACACATTGTCATATAGATTTTAATAGAGTTTTCTGATTAACCCATCACAGTAATCATTTTTACTGTAATGATATGCAGCTTTACTACACTAGTATAAATAAAAACAGATAAATACAGCTCTAGGCAACATCACAGATTAACAAACTAAGCATTCTTCATGAACCAGAACTGAAAACAATTATAAGAGATGCTGACACCCTTGCCCATTCTCATCATACCTTCTGAAAAAGGGTACTCCAATAAGGCGCTCCACTGATTATATTGGTCTATTAATTTGCCAATTAGCCAGGCACATATATTTCATGGTCTCTACTATTTCATCGTTTGGTTGAAAAGCAGACACACCTCAATATATCAAAAAGAGAAGTGGAACAGATAGTATTATCAACGAAAACCACTGAATGCATTAAAGATAAAACACTTTTCCTGTATTTTAGTGGTAAGACATATCAAGGGATAGAAATATACCAAGAAGAAAATTAATATCCACCTTGAATATCCACCCTGACATGTCAGTCTGTGAAGCAGGATGGGCACTGAAAGAAGGACCTGAAATCAAAAAGGAAACACGGAAAATAAAATCCATGTGAAGTTTTATGTTATGAAGCTATCTGCAAAGAAACTGGTTTCTCCTTTGAAGGTTTATAACTTAAGCAAAGCTATTCAATAGCCAATGCTGAGGAGTTCACACTGCAGATACTCTTAGGACAAGATACAGGTAAGATACACAGGAGTATCATTTAGAAAATATTTCACTCTGGATGGCCAAATGAAGGGATCATTAAGAAAGCCTGAAGTCTGCTAAAGGGAGGAAGTAAACTAGGATTCAAAATACTAATTTTAGGCAGATAGCAAAAGAATGTTCCATGAAATTCCTAAAATGTTGCTCAACTTTCAACTGTCATTCTAATATGGCTTCGTGATCAAATAAAGCTTCAAGATCTTATAGATACATTATTTTTAAGAACTAGGAAGTGAAGAATCACTTCCAAAATGTACAAACGGCTTATTGCCAGTTATGTTTCTGAAAATGTCTGTCTGCAAAAATTAGTTTCCTACCAAAAATGCATAAGCACAGAATATTTAGGCCAGTCCTTCAAGTAAACAGCCTTCGCTGATAGTGAACTAAGACCATGATTAAGACAGACATTTCCAAAAACAAAAATCCCAGACACACCCCAGCACATTTTCAACTCATCCTGCAAAACTCTGCACCGTGGATATTCAACACAATACTCGAACACTTATGGATGTGACATACTCAAAGACTCAAAGGTTATGTTCATATTAAAATTTTAACTGCTACCTTTGCAATTATTTTCAAATTTTTTTAAAAAAGGCTAATACTATTTAACTTTTGGTTTTAATCTGCAAAGTGATTAGTCTATGTTTTAACTTTCTAGTTAATGAGTCAAAATGTATAGAGGTCAGAAGACGTAATCCAGAGGATGGCAGTGGAAGATCAGAAAAAGGTTTATGTACACACCGAATCACAGACAAATAACCACAACCTCTTTTTAAACCCTTGTTCCCATTGTAAACTTTGTTCATATCTCCATATTTGTAAGTCTGAATTAGTCTATAAAAATCACATTAAAAAGGTAAAATTATTTAAGCGCGATATTAACTGATCTGTATTTTATAAATTTTAATCCATAAAAATATAAATAAGAATGGTAAATTTTTAAGAAAAGAAATATACATTTAGTGCAAGTTATGAATTACATTTCTTCTTCAGTGTCAGCAATAAAGTATCTTGAGGAAAGAAAAAAAATGACTGATCTAATTTCAAGGAAAAAAAATTCCAGTGTTTAAACATGCAATTAATTCCAGATACAGCTAAACAGAATACGTCCTTCTCTTTACTGTCAAAGCAGCAGCATTTTGTTTCCTTATGCTGAACAGTACTTGTATATTATAGTAGTTTTAGAATAGGAAATTTGCATAAGACCAGGTCACATTATCCATAAAGTCAGAGAGGAAAAAAAAAACTCTGTTTATCCTTAACAAGTTTCATTGTTGTTGATTCTGAACCACAATGCACAGAAGCTGAGAGCTTTTGTTCAAGCTTCATTTGAGATTTTACCTGTTTGATTAGCCTTTGTTGTGGTAAGTGGGACAGCTCCAAGCATTCAGCAATGGTACAAACTACATGGTTAATGGCACAAGAAACACTCCCTTCTTGTGATGAAACTTCAGTAAAATCACAGTACATCTCAATATGAGAAAGGACTGTTTCAAAAGTGTACACCAATTTAAAGAGGCTTTGTTACAGCTCAAGAGAAAGAGAGGGAGAGGGAGGGGGGAGGGGGGAGGGAGGGAAGGAGAGAGACAGAGAGAGAGAGAGAGAGAGAGAGAGAGAGAGAGAGAGAAAGAAAAGCTCTTCTGGAATGTAGAAAGATAATGCTTAACTATATAAGTCATGAATTAAACAGAACAGTTTTGATACAAAAGGGCAAGACCCTGCAGTCTTGATGGCTCAATTCAAATAATCCCTCCAGAATAGGGACTGATAATGCGTCTTTGCAATGTTGGGAGTAACCGGCCAGGTGCTCCAGGACTGCGGCGTCCTCTCCGTTGAGGCTGAAGCCTGCACTATCACAGCACGTCCTCAGCTGAATGCATCCAGTGCAGAACCACAGGAGATGATTTGCTGCTCACGGTTAGATGGGGAAATACCTCACTCGCCTTCTCTCTTTCCTTTCCCTCCCCAAACAACTCCTCCATGCTACCAGCATTATTTGCAAACCATGTTGCAAAAGTCTGGGTTTTGTATTTCCTTGGTTTTTGTTTTTGTTTTTTAAGGAGAAAAAAAAGTAGACGAATCCCTCAGGTTAAAGAGTTGTGCTATTCAACAAATGAACTTCCTCTTCTGTTTCCTCTCTCTCCTCATCTATAGTATTCAGTTGAACATTATTGAAGCGGGGTCTTGGTTTGCCGTCTGGGCCATATGACGGAGGATATCTTTTTTTGTTATAATGCCAAGGAGGCGCCTGAAAGGAATAAACAGAAGAGTGCTATTTAAATAAAAGAGAAAAGAAAAGAAGAGCTAAATCTAAAGCTAACCCTTTTTGTTGACAGGAATAGAGCAAAGCAAGCACTGTGATTTTGTATTTTCAGAAAGTATTTTATTGGTAAAGATAATTAGCCAGAAACCATCCTTTGGTATGAAAGTATTATGGTCACTAATAATACAATGTCCTTTCCACCGAAACTCTGAGGACTGCATGCCTCACTGAAGTAGAGGTATTTTGATTAATGTATGCCAACAAAAAAGTAACAAAAAATGGGAGAAAGTATAAAATAAGAAATGCCACTGATCCCATTTGAGAAGGAAAATTCATCCCCATGACATCAAGAAAGCAGTAAAATGTCTGATGGCCAAATCTTCTCAATATTCCATGGTTTTAAAACCAAACTTAACCAACTTCAAAAAATAATGTAAAGATTGCCCAGTTGTATGCAGAATCTTCATGAAAGCACACACAATTGAGATAAAATAAATGCATATAAAATGGTCAACAAAGAACTCCAATTCCAAACTTCAGAGCCCCAAGAATAAATCTATAAAACAACCCAAGTTTCTAGCACACACATCAATGTTTTCCTCATTTGATTTTGGCCAAAAAAGTTAAGATACAGTGCTTTTATGAAAGTCTTGGTTGTTAATGCTCACATTAAAAGACAGGTGAAAAATCAAGAAGCAGTCCTAAAAGATTATTATAGGTGAAGCAAGAAGCAGAATGAATGAGTAGCTACTTATTATTCTGGTTAGTAGTTTTTTAAAAAAGGATGCATGAAACACTTGTGAAATATTAGCATACAACAGGAATACATAATCAGTTGTGTACTTAAGCAAACTGGGACAGGTTTTATATAGGTATGACAACTGCAGGGCAAAATAATTTTCAGGCATTAATTGCTAAAGCCAGACGATTTTTTAGGTTATATGATTAAGATAATTCAAAATTTATCTTTAGTCATGAAACCACTAGGACATAAACCCGGTTAAAACAAATGCATTTGACCTCAAGAGCTGCTCACAGCATTCTGGAAACATCATACAAAAGGGGCACGCATATAATCTAGGTTCAGGTTACTAATGAAATGGCAGGACACACATTCTTGACTGTGAAGGGATGCAAGGTGTAGCAGAAGAAGAATTAATGCCAAGATCACAAATATATACAACATTACACTCTACTTAGTGTGCCCATAAAAAATCCGTTTAACATTCAGCAATTGTAACATTGCTAGGCTCCGTTAACAATCATTTATGAGCTTAGATTTACCACAAGCCTACCACAAGATTAGGAAACGTAAAAAAAGAAAAAGGGTTTGGTGGGGCAGACATTTTTAACCAGTCAGGCATCTTCTGAGACCGGTGTATCTGCTAAGGCAGAGAGACTTGTGTTTACTTTAAGAATGTCCAATGATATTTACTCATTTAACTACCAAACTGTTTAGAGTTCTTAAATTGCAACCAGTGATTTTGATGAGAGATGGTAACTTTTGCTTACTTCCTGTGAATGGAATTTTATAAATATCTAAATTTATCTTACAGACATAGTTTATGAGATAGAAATGTAATGTAATTGGCAGCATGTAGGATTTTTTTATTCAGCATATATCTGGGAAAGCGAGAACTGAACAGTTCACAAGTTTCATGCTTCCTGACTTCTAAGGTGTCTAATGAGGAGATCTGATATATCTAATCACCAAGGGTTCGACGTGCTGCTTTAGTTGCTCGAGATGCTCTAATATGTTCTTCTTTGTGATGATCCCCAAGACAATCCTGAAACAGATCATGTTATGCTAATAACTGTGAGAAATCAAAGTAAAAAAGGTTCCAATCATAATGATAAAGAATGAGAGAAAAAATAAAAACATGAACCATAAGAATGCTTTTAATGAACTTTAGAAAAATAAAAACAAAGATGATTTGAAATCCCAGGTCCCATTTGCATAAATTCTACTGACTTTCATAAGAGATATAACACTATTTTTTAAATGTTGATGGGTTGTTTTCCTTTTTAAATTAAAAAGCAACACTATAAAAGTTCACAATGAAGATGATTATAAAGAAAAGTAAAAAAGAAACAATATTAATACACAGCTATAAACCTCTAAAATTTAGTTTCATTTTCAGTGTTCCTTCTTTAGGGGAAAAGTATTTTTCCAATTGCTAAAAAGTCACAATGGGGCAACTATTATTTGGATCTACCTCAGCAGTGAAAGGCCTTAATTGCCTATGAAGAGACTAAGAAATCCCTTGGATCTTACTATTATTTCAGATTAAAATTAAAGGCAATGTGCACTTAAATAAATAATGCCAACCAATATAAACAACCCCCAATTTACAGGGCCTGCTCAAAGCCATTTCTTAAACTAGTAAGATGTGTTTGTGATTAGGGGTCAAAATAACTTTTACATTATGCATCTGATTATTTCTCAGTTAACCTATCAAGCAAAATGATGGATATAAATTCTCACAAGGATACTTGAAAATAATTAGATTTATTAAAACAAAATCCTGGTTACTGGTTTTATAGTGGAAGTCAATGAATTCTACTACAATATATGGCAACATAGATAAGAATGTCAAAAACCTTAGAAAGCTTTAATCATGAAATTCTGGAAGATCCTCCAGAATGCCCTTCAGGGTAACTGGACAGTTCCCTGGGGATCTAGTTAAGTCAACTTTACAATTCAACTGCCTTTAAACATTCTGACTTCTTAAAGAATGTCACCAGGGGATTTCACTTAGTCAAAGCCGTCTGGGACTACAGATATGTCAGTTATACAACAGTTATTAAGGATGATGCCTGGGTGTGGGGAGGGAAAGCAGGAAGAGCAGAGATTGGGAAAGGCAGAAATAGATTTTCTGCTAATGTTTTCTCATTATTTAAAATAATGTACTGATCCTTAAGAACAAAGATAATTGCAAAGTTCTCCGAGCGTGGGAACAAATTCTCCCTCCAAAAAGGCTTAGAAAATGCACTCGTGAAATAAAAAATGCATATATAAAAGAAGCACTTAACTCAAATAGATGTTCTTCTCTAAGTGTATGAGGGAAAATAAAAGACAAAAAAAAAACCATCAATTCACTTTAATTTATAGTTGGGAGTCTGGAAATGTGAAAACCTTGACAATTAAATAGTTCCAGTTTAATTCTTACTCATTCTTTTCTATCCAATTACAAACAGTGATTAATTGCAGTTAGTATATTAGTAAGCTCCACCAAATCACAAGGTACAAAAGGAGGAAAGTCACAAATTTATGAAGGACCAAATGGCAAATTTAGAGACTTACAAAGTAATCTCTATATTACAAAGTAATGGCCCTAAAAAGGAGGAATACATGTATTTCCTCTCTAATGAAGAAGAGTGATTTGAGAATAACGCCAGGTTCACTGTTACTTTATTAATTTCAGGAAGTATAAAGAAACTCAATGTAAAATATAACTTATATAAAGACTAATTTGCTATTTCCCTGTGGGGCTAACAAGCATTATATAAGTGTAACAGAGCATGACCCAACATTTTCCCAAAATATGTTCCAAAAAGCACCAGTCCCAGGAGTCTGGCCCTCTTTCCTCCAACAAAAAACAAAAAAACAAAACCAAAACAAAACAAAACAAAACAAAAGACTGCACGTTCAAACAAGTTTGGAAAACTATGTTTCTTATTATCCCTGAGAGTCAAATAATATCAACATTGTAAGTTTTGAGACATTTCACAATAAAGAAACCTCAACTGTATTTAATCCAATAATTTCCAAACCTGTATGGTCACAAAACTCTTTCTAAGCAATGCTTATTAACATCCTGCTAGTTCCACCAAAACTAAAAAGATTTTGAGAAATTCTGCTAATTAAAATATAAAATACAGGAAATCTATAACTGACATCTTTAAAATTTACAGACATACTTCTCCCTCATCTCTCTATTCTCATTTTCTACTTGTATCTAAGAGTCTGGACTTGTTGCACGTCTTTCCCCAAATAGTTACTTTCTACCTCTATGGACCCAATATGAACTAGAAGATGCTGACAGTTATCCAGATCTTCACACTATCCACTAAAATAGGTTAAAATCATTCAACTTCAAGTGAGAATAAAATGCTCTACCTTCCTTACATGCTGCAAAGAATATAAAGACCCAAAAGCTAACACTCCTAATGATCTCTTTCTCTCTATATAGACTTATTTTCTTTGAAGTACAGAAATAAGGAAATTATAATCAAGGCAATTAAACATATTCTTTTAGAAAAAGCTACCTCCCCCCACAAGCTTTCTTATAAACAGGCAATATCAGGTAAGATTTTAATTAGCTGTCTCACCCCCATTTTTTAAATTTTACACTTTAAGTATTTTCCTTTCTAATATCTGTGCTGCCAAAAATCTAGAAATTAAGCAGCAAAGTGAAATATGGTAACTGACCCATCCAGCTTGGTGATCACAGGTAATCATGACTAGAGAATGATATTTATATGTGTTAGCACATAAAAGGACACACCATCCCAGGCACTGGAAGCAAGTAAAAATTATAACTCAGCTTAGTTTCTCATTGAGCCATTTATAATTGAAAGGGTTCCCAATCAGTATAAATTCATAAAAAGTTACCCCATTTAACATATACTTATTACGTTTTTAAATGATGAAGTTTGGTACTATTATTTTTTTTATTAAACATTAAAAGTTATCATACATCTCTTCTCCAATCAGTATTTGTGATATTTAATAATTAGAAACTTCCTGCCTTTAATCAAGAGTTCTGTACCTTTAATAATTTATTTCACACTATTTAGAGTGATTTTTTTTTTTTTTTTAAGAAAGAGAGAGAGCACAAGTGGGGAAGAGGCAGAGGGAGAGGGGGAGAGAGAGAATCCCAAGCAGCCTCCACGCTCAGCACAGAGCCCAATGCGGAGCCCAGTCTCACTACTGGGAGATCGTGACCTGAGCTGAAATCAAAAGTTGGATGCTGAACCGACTGAGCCACTCAGGCGCCCCTATTTAGAGTTATTTTAATTGGTTAGCATAGTGAAAACACTGAACTTGGATCTAATTCTCTACCTTTATATTTCTAATCCTAACCTAATATGGCCTAATATAATTGTTCAAGAAAATAGTAGTAGTTTAAGAAGTCACAAAGAAAGAAGACATACTCTTGGTCTTTAACAGTGTAAAAGCAGCAGCAAGAGATCAGGTTCTAAAACTGGAAAAGACATTTGATTCTCTGAACTACGACTTCCCACCCACAAGACCGGGCATATTGTGAAATCTCTCTGAGCTTCAGTGACTACACGTGTAAGGTAGGGAGGCTGCCGCCTACTCTGCAGAGGTATACAAAGTTAAATGAGAAACACAAAGAAGGTGCTCAATACACAAATTTCCTTCCCTCTTTTTCTTTTTTCCTCCTTTCTTTAGACAGGATTCATGTGTTTTGTTACCCACATGTTTTGTACAAAATATTTTGTTTTGTTTTTAAAAACCTGCTGTGATTCTCTAAGTGCTTAGTATTTCGACCAGCTTCAGGCTGTGCAGGGTTAAACCATCTAAGTTATGCAGAATCAAGAATACCCTTTGTTTCTCATTTCTGGCCTTCCCGTTATCAGCCTTCAGATAAAACAATGTTCTTAAGTATTTCAACGGAAGAACAGTAATGTAATGGAAGTAAAGGGAACTAGAGAGAGAACGGGTGGGGAAAGGGATCCCAGGTGCAGGGACAGAGGGGAGCAGAGGTAATGAAGCAGGAGAGCGTCCACTGAGGCAGCCTGTAGACCCCATCTCCACTCTGTCCCTTTGATATCTGCCAAACAAAACTTTTCAATATCCTATCCTGGAGAAACACTGGTAATTCATGTGCAAAGGACAGACAGATAAATTCATCACCTTACACATTTTAAATACATGAGTGTTTGTCATTAGCAGTTTATATAAAAGATTTCTGGATGGAAAAGGTAGAAAAGAGGAAACAAATATTTGCTAAAGGAGGATTTTAGCTAATATATACATTTCCTTTAATTATATATTATTTCTCTCATTATATGACAAGTAAAATAATGGCTGAAATAGTGAACAGCAAAATATCTAGAGTTACTATTGAACTACAAAGTTATATTTAAAAAATGAAATACTTATAAAAAGAAAACATGTTTTTCTCTCCTCTGTACAGGTTAGGTCTACTACCCCTCTAATAGAGGAAATACTCTAAGCTCAAAGTGCATGTTGGACATGTTTCAGAACCTCTTTACCAACTCTGAAGTGTTCCTGACAAATACTTTATGTTTTGGTAAAGATCTGGCAGTTGATACTGTTTTTATTCTTGGTAAGTGTCAATCTGATCAATACTGATCCTGTAATTATAACCATACTAAAAAACAAAAACAAAAAAAAACAGCCCTTCCCACTTGGAAGCTGACTTACAGTCCTTCCAAATAACTGAATATGAATTTCACTAAAAAGTATCATAAATTCCAGTAAGCGAACTGATTTCTTTCACCAAACTTACCCATTGTGAGTTACAAGGCACTGCCTCAGACCCAGCTTTCGGAAAATATCCACCACAATCTCCATTGGGGTGTGATCTGTCACGGTGAAAGGACTCATGTCAAGAATGCTCCGAAGCTTCAGTGGCCGAGGACTTTCCGCTGGAAGAGATGGGGTGTGCTGTGCAAAACACACACGAGAACTGCCCACGATACCTTCTTGCTTTTTTCTAGCACTTTCTGAAAAGAGATAGAAAAGATCAAAAATTAATTTGTTTAGGGGTAATATCCTTTTTCAGAGACTTTAAAGAATAAGATAAATGTATCCCATGACTTTTGTTCCCTTGATTTTTTTCCCTATCTTCTTAACCAAGAAAGGATCAGCTGAAAACTTATGTAGTAATTCCTTATATTTGACAGAACTAGTATACACCAATAACAAATCATCTTCATGTATATAAAATATTTTTGGTATATCAGTTTTCTTCACTGGGGCTGAAGCTGTTTTCTAACTTTGGGGAACAAGGAAGCATGTTTGAAATATGGTTTTTAAAACCTGCACAAATTATGAGAGCATAGTTTATCATCATCAAATGACACCTGCCTGTGTTAAATGTCACTCATCCTGCAGAGGTGGGACTAAAGTGAGTTTCACTCTTAATTCTGACTATGTTGCATATACTCCAACCTCTGTGAATCATCTAGTTCTTTCTCTTTTCTAATGTTAAAGTTTCATTTTCTAGGTGAGTCATGAGCATTAATAGGTGGGTTGAAGCTACAATTATGCACATAATGGACACAGACTTATTTTTTAGGTTTTATTTGTAAAGGCTCTGCTCATTTCTCTCTCCAGTGTGGCTCCATTTGAAGTGCTTCTGTTTTTGCCACTCCCACTCCTATTTTGAAAGTGCCAGACAAGAAATGGTAAAGATACAGAAAACTGCATAACAGAGACCACAGGAAGAAAAAGGAAATTCATGAAACGGAGAGAATACAGCTTTATGATTCTATTTGGAGTTAGTATGTATTCAAAACACTGTTCACAAATATGCTATTTGCATATTTTAAACATGAATTTTTCTACAAAAATACTTAAGCCAAAATAAGAAGCATCAGTCCCAAGTTAAGAAGCAGATAAACACAGAGCTCATAAGCAAATATTAAAATTCTTTTTACTTCGTCTAACCTCTAAAGCCTTATTTAACTGTGTTGTGACACATTAGGGTAGGAAGGCACAAACTGAAGTTCTAATGGCTAATACTTACTAAACCACCTTAAAAACATGATAAAGGCACAGGAAAGAAGAAATCCCATTAGCAAATGATATAAATGATTTTTGAAAAATGTTCTTTAGGTTGCTCTTAACCCATAGAAGCCTCTAGCTAATGACCTGTGAATGGTGGGGTATGACTACTGTTATCATGTAGAACAGATATTCTGAGTTAAAACCAACCCCACACATCACATTTAAATACCTTAAAATAACAAATATTATATCAATGAAAATATGCTATAAGATTGTTTAAATAAAACATTTAATGATAAAAGTTTCAGAAAATTTTAGAAAAAGTTATTAACCTAATTTATTTTTTAATTTAATATAATGTTCCTTTGAAATACAAAGCACAAAGCTAGCGAACATCCAGCCTGACTTAAATTTGTCACTTAAGTGAATACAGTAACTATTTTAACAAGCATCATTTACTGAATACTTACAAAGTGTCAGGACATCTGCTAGGTTTGTTTTCCTTTATTTGAAAAAAAATTTTTGAATGCCATCCATTCAAAGGTTTTTGAAGCAGAAAATAACATCATAGTTTTCATTTTCTGATATGATTCAGACATTTTCTTAAAGTATGCATGCAGGAAAGAGTTACACTTGCAAGAGAAGGGAAATGGTTTTTTTCTAGCAAAATGTCCAAATGTAAGTAATCACCTTTCTCCCCCAAATTTTACGTTTTATTTTTTTCATTCATGTTAATATACCCTCAAGGGCTTGACTTCTCACAACTTCTCAAAAAAGAAAGGTACACAGGCTGTCCCCTTCATTTTTGATTATGTGAAACCTGGTAGTGATAGTCCAAAAGCACTCTTTCATCACTTGTATTAACTGTAGAAAGCAAAAAAAGTCTCTAAATCCACAAAATGGTATTTCAACTAAGCAAAGAGGTATAAAGTTCAACTTTATAAAGAGATAAACAAAAAGTTTGCTTGCAATGCATATTGTTGAGTAAACTGTATTTTAAGGTTTCTAAGGTTAATAATATTGCTATGGAAGGGGAAACCTTTAATGAACTAGCTCTCCTAGGTATGAGAGCTAAAGCTTTATTCTGAACAAAAGATCTTGAGGGGATAGGAGTATGAAGAAGGGAAGAGCCTGTCACTGTGCCGCCTACCTTACTACTGTGTTCAATATGTCAATGCTATTTAGGCTTTCATACACTGAGAGTCTCCCTGTAAAACTTACAGTTCCTATTACATAAATAGAAATGAACAAGTGCATTTTTATGACTCAAGTTGGAAAATAGGAAAGACGATTCAATTCACAACATAAATGTTAAATATGCTTCATTTTAAGCATATCTACAGAACATTCAACCTCACTTAATCTTGACACAAAAATGCAGGAAAAAATCTCTCCATTTGAACGAAACTTAAACACAGCAAACTGTCATTCACTGCTGGTGGGAGTACATGGCATAATCACTACCTGGTACAATGTGAAAATATCTTACAACATTACAAATGCACCTACTCTCTGATCCAACTATTCCACTTCTAGTAATTTTTGTACATCTGCACATTGGCACAGAGTCAAATATAGGATATTATCAAATATATGAGGGAGCAATTTCTATTATAGTAGAAAACTGGGAACATCTTAAATGTCCATCAGTGAGGAACTGATTTTAGAAATCATGATGTATCCCATGGTACATCTACTTAATGGAATACTATGTAGCTTTAAAAGAATAGAATGAAGGAACTCTACACACTGATTTGGGTAGATGTCCAAGGACACATTGTTTAGTGAAAAAAAAAGAAAATACACATGTACTGGATAGCCTGATAGTTTAAAAAGAAAAAATATATATACTTATATAAGTATAGAATAGTATCTACAGAGTACATAAGAAACCAAAGAGATGGCTGCCTATAGAGAGTTAAATGAGTAACTATGAGGTCATGGGTGAGAGAGATTTTTCACTGTATACTTTTTAATCTTCTTGAATTTGAACTATATGAATGTACTACCAATAAACTAACATTTTAAAATAATGAAATGACACAAAAGTGCAGAGGTTATAAATCAATCATGGGAAAGTTGTTCTTCCAAAATCTTGAGTTTTCCTGTCACCCCTGGGTGGCTCAATTGGTTAAGCATTGGACTTTGGCTCAGGTTATGATCTCACAGTTTGTGAGTTCCAAGACCCGAATTGGGCTGAGCCTGCTTCAGACCCTCTGTCCCCTTCTCTCTGCCCTTCCCCTGCTTGTCCTCTGTCTTAAAAATAAACAAACATTTAAAAAAATCTTGATGTTTCCCATTCCTGGATACAGTATATAGTTTATCACTTACTCAAGCATATACATATAAATTACATATTATATATTTTTAAATGTTTTTTTTTGAGAGAGAGAGACAGGGAGAGGCAGAGAGAGAGGCAGAGAGAATCTCAAGGCAAGCTCCATGCTGTCAGTGCAGAGCCTGATGCGGAGCTCAATCCCACAAACTGTGGGATCATGACCTGAGCCAAAATCAAGAGTCAGAAACTTAACCAACTGAATCCCCACATACTATATTTATTATATTATATAGTTTTTTAGGTTTTTTTTAAGGTTTATTTATTTGAGAGAGGCAGAGACAGAGTGTGCATAGGAGGGACAGAGAGATTAGGAGACACAGAATCTGAGCTGTCAGCACAGAGCCCGATGTGGGGCTCGAACTCATGAACCATGAGATCATGACCAGAGCCAAAGTCAGACATTCAACTGCCTGAGCCACCCAGGCACCACCCCATATTTTATGTTTTATACATATATACAAAGTCTCATGTACAGGTGTATTTTTCTCATTCAAAAATGTAAACTTTATGAAAATGTGTGTGGGTAAACATGTAAGATGTGTTCTGAAAGTCACCATGTGAAACATTTCTGATGGCATGTCTAAAGTATATCTATTCCCTTAAACTGACATTATCTACTATCATAATATTCTGTTTCAAAACAACAATACTCTGAAAAACATACCCAGAGAATCAGTGGGAATATGAATAATTCTTAACTTTGACCATTTTCTTCATTTTTAAAAACCCTTTTTTCCTTTAAATTTCTATATAAATTCCAAAATTCTGACCTTTTCCTTTTCTTTGGCTGGCTACCATTAAAACCTAAAGAATAAGAATCTAAACAATGAAATTCTTCTCTGACTGCAGGTTTGGCCATGGTAATAGATTAGAAGTTGAAACACTTAAATACAAGAGCCAAATATTTCCCATTCTGGCAAATATTCTATTACCTACAGCAAAACTTGGAATGATGGTATTGCTAGTCTTTAAAAAACTCTTACAAAGCTGTAGGCTTTTCTTTATCTGTACAGGATATTTTCTGTAGAGGCTTTTGTTTTGTTTTGATAGCTCTTATAAAATAAGCATTCGCATTTCCATTCTGATTTGAGAAATAATCCTGTCTAGTCTTCCCTCTTCAAAAGGGACAAGAATTAAAATCTCTTACAATCCTTTTGCAGTGGCCAAGAGATAAGCTATAGAGGATGGACTCGAAGGAACAAAGGCTTGACATTTTCAGCTTAGGGTCCCTTCACTAAAAACTGGGGAGTATGAAAGCAACAGTTTCATGAAAATATCCTTTATCACTTTGGGGGGTTGGGAGAAGAGAGGGAAAAGAATCAGATTGAACAGAAAAGGCCTTACTAGCCTCCTCAGCAATACTGCAGGACTATAAGGAGAAAAATAAATTTTGGAGGAACACTACTGTTTACTCCTCATAAAAAGTTTACTTTATCTCCACATGTGGAATTTAAGAAACAAAACATGAACATAGGAGAACACAGGGAAGAAAAAATAAGATAAAAAGAGAAAGGGAGGCAAACCATAAGAGACTCTTCAATACAGAAAACAAACTGAGGGTTGCTGGAGGGGTGGTGGGGCTAAGTGGGTGATGGGCATTAAGGAGGACATTTGCTGGGATGAGCACTGGGTGTTATATATAAGTGATGAATCACTAAATTATACTGAAACCATTATTACACTATATGTTAACTAAGCTGGATTTAAATAAAATTAAAAAAATAAATAACAGAAAACAAAACAAAGCAAAAGTTTACTTTATCTCCAAGAAATAGCATACTCTGGCTAATGCCTTTAAATAATATTTGTAGGAATATCAGCACTTAATACAATAGGTCTTATATACTTTTCAACATAGTATTTGACCAAAAATAAAATCTCAATGATTTTTCACTTTAGAGTAGGGGTCTATTACAGGGGTCTGGGTCGCTCAGTCTCAGTCAGTTGAGTGTCCGACTTCAGCTAAGGTCATGATCTCCTAGTTCATGAGTTCAAGCCCCATATCGGGCTTGCTGCTGTCAGTGCAGAGCCTGCTTCGGATACTCTGTCCCCCAATCTCTCAGCCCCTCCCCTCCTCACTCTCACTCAAAAATAAACAAACATTTAGAATAAATAAACAAACAGGGGCACCTGGGTGGCTCAGTTGGTTAAGCATCTGACATTTGGTTTCAGCTCAGGTCATTATCTCATGATTCATCAGTTTAAGCCGCACGTTGGGTTCTGTGCTGGCAGCACAGAGCCTGCTTGGGATTCTCTCTCCCTCTCTTTGCCCCTCCCCTGTTGCTTTCTCTCTCTCAAAATAAAAAAACTTTAAAAAAAATTTTAAAGATTAAAAAAATAGGGGCGCCTGGGTGGCTCAGTCGGTTAAGCATCTGGCTTCGGCTCAGGTCATGATCTCACGGTTCATGGGTTCGAGCCCTGCATCGGGCTCTGTGTTGACAGCTAGCTCAGAGACTGAAGCCTGCTTCAGATTCTGTATCTCCCTCTCTCTCTGACCCTCCCCTGCTCGCACTGTCTCTCTCTCTCAAAAATAAAAAATGAAAAATAAAAATATTAATAAAATAAACAAAGTAGCTATTACATGTTAATACTGTAAACTTAAATCCAAAAACTGAAAAAGGAGAATCTTGTGAATCTGATACGAAACAGACTAAAGATGAGATTTTTCAAAGCTTGCATTCAAATAAGCCAATATTAAATAAATATAAGAATGTATTTACTGGGATGCCCTGGCACTTGCTAAAGCCATATATTACACGCTATTACCAACAATATTAACTTAACAAGGCTTATCTGAGTGGGAAAAGAATCTAACTCCAATCTCTGATAACAATGCCAACCAAAAGATAAAACTGTATTTAGTGGGAAAACAATGCACAAATTCCTTTCTTAAAGAGCATAAGACTTTCAAGGACATAAATAAGATATACCCTTTACCCCAACACACCCAACCAATTAAATATTATTGCTTTATTTTCCTCCAGAAATCCAATATATGTCTATATCTACCTAGATATATAGATTCCACAGATACAGATACAGATATAGACAGATGTATGTGTGTGTCTGTATTCTTAAAAAAAGGGTACCTATTGCAATTGTCAGGTCTCTTCTGAGGGCAAATCCCACTAATCGCTGAGATTCTTTTGACATTATGACAGGAAAGCCATTGTAGCTGGTTTCATTAATCATGTTTTCTATATCATCCACTGTCATATTGTCCTGTGTCAGGACAGCTAAGGGAGGATCGTTCCTTCGAGGTCTCATGACGTCAGCGGCCAGAGTGGTATGAGTGAATTCTTCTTTTGCATCCAAGAACGGGTATCCATTTAACCGGATGTGTGCTTCGTAAATGCCTTCCCTACCAAAAGCATCACCAACCCATTTACTGGTCATTACTGCAGCCATCAGGGGAACAATATATTCCAAGCCTCCAGTAAGCTCAAAAACAATAACCACCAGGGAGACAGTCATCCTTGTCACACCGCCTGAAAAAAAATAAACACCACTGGTCAAGGAGGACAGGACATGTTAGTGGAATTTTTGTACTAGGCAGTTGAACACAAATTATAAAAAGAATTTAGTGAAACGGATAATTGTCAAAAACTACAATTCCTCTTTTAGGACAATTATCACTGTTTTAATAAGATCTGGAGAAACACCAATTTTCACTGTTTAACACAAGACTATTAAAATAACATTTCAAAACCTGTTTACTTCACAGTAAACAACTAACTAGCTTAAAACGAGTTTGCCATTTTTGTTTATTGCTATAGCAAAGATTTAATTTCACTCTTATAAAAGCTGATTGTTAATTAAAGAATTTGGTGAAGCACATCATAGCTTTCTCGTTTACTACCATTTTACAAATAAAGCTCCTATGTGGGTAGAATATTAATACATTTCTCTCCTCTAAATCTTTTCAAAATGAGTAAAATATTTTACTCAATATTTTACTCAATGAGTGGGTGCTTTATGATTTATGTTAACAGTGTAGGGGAGCCTGGGTGGCTCAGTCGAGTGTCCGACTTCGGCTCAGGTCGTGATCTCATGGTTCGGGGGTTCAAGCCCCGCGTCGGGCTCTGTGCTGATCACTAGCTCAGAACCTGGAGCCTCCTTCAGATTCTGTGTCTCTTTTTCTTTCTGCCCCTCCCTGTTCACGCCCTGTCTCTGTCTCCCAAAAATAAATAAATGTAAAAAATTAAAAAATAAAAAAAAAGTGTAATATCCTCTCCTTTAGAAAACTCATCTATTCATTTACCCAAAACATTGTTTTTAAAAATTTTTTTAATGTTTATTTTTGAGAGAGACAGAGACAAAGCAAAAGCAGGGGGAGGGGCAGAGAGAGAGGGAGACACAGAACCCAAAGCAGGATCTAGGCGCTGGGTTGTTAGCACAGACATGGGGCTCGGGCTCACAAACCAAGAGATCATGACCTGAGCCGAAGTCAGATGCTTAACTGACTGAGCCACCCAGGCACCTCTCAAATCATCATTCTGAATTACCATCTCTATGCTCATGTCTCCTAATCCACATCTCTCTACTTCCTGTTGCAATTGTCCCATGTCTCCAACTATGCCTACCTTATTGCTGTGCTTGGCTGGTTTTCCAACTATAAAAAGACTTTGGATGACGAACTATCACAAAAAATACTACACATTTAAAACCAAAGTCCTCTTCTTCACCAAAGAGTTACCCATTCCAACTAGCACAGCACCACATTCTTCCTGACAACCTAGATGGTCGTTCTGGGTTCATCCTTCACTTGAATCCAATACCTAGACTCTCACCCAGTCTTACCTGATTTGCTTTGCAAAATATCTATCTATTGGTCCCTTTCTCAATATTGTCGCTATTACCAAACTAGTCCAGACTCTTAAAACTTCGTTCCTTAATTTTAGTACAATATTTTATCTTACCTCCTTGACTCCAGGCCCCATTACCTTTAATCCACTTTATAAGCCACGTTCCCAGGTTAATCTTTCCTAAGTACTACTTTCATCATGTTGCTCCTTAGCTCATAAACCTACCAGGACTCGTCAGTTCATACTGTATTATTAAGCTTAAACTCTTCCTTTTTGTTTTTTAACCTAAAAATAGAAGGGAGAAAGAACCTACTACATATTACATATCTACACTATGCCAGGCATGTCCTAATCAGTTCACAGAGGATTTTTTTTTAAACTAAAGTAACTTATTTTACCTGGCACTGTGATAACAGCTTTACACGCATTTTATCTCATATAATCCTCAAAACAACTGTAGGAGATTAGTGGTTATTATTTCATTTTGAAGATAAGGAAATAAAAAGTCAAAGTAAAGGAACATTCCCAAAGTTGTCAAGTTACAAATGCCAAAGCCACGATTCTGCCATAGATATGACCTATTCCAAATACAAATTCCTCCTGACACAGATGATTGCCTTTTCATAAACTGGCTCTTTGTCACTAATCCAACTTCATTTCCCAAAAGTATCCAAAATGCACTCTCTGTTTCAATATTATCAGTATCTTCAAATTTCTTCCATTCCTTCAACTTCACATGATTATATTCCTCAACAAAATCCTCTTCTTTAAATTCTACAAGTTTTCTTCAATAAAGCTCCTGTTCTACCCTTACCTGAACTACTTTAGCTCTCTTTTCCTCTAGTTTCCTACACTGTCATAGACTCAGTACTGTATATAATCATTATATATTTCTCACTACTGTTTTCTCAGTTTTGGTTTTATCTTCCCTTCCCAACCTGACTGTAATTGAAGTTTGGGCCCACGTTTTATACTTCTTTTTGTATCACTCACTGCACCTAGTTCAGGGCTTAACACAAAGTGGACAACTACTAAATCACCACTACTGTGGTGAAAATGATCCTGTCCTTCACTTTCACTTGATATTATACTTTTGGAGATCAATAATTATAGATTTGTGAGTCACTGGAAAAAAGTAAGTCAAAATACCAACTATTAAATACCATAACCAAAATTCAACTGACATTTTAAATTTAAAAATAACAAATTTTCATATCCAAGAGGACGATAAATAGACTCTTTAAGTATTTAATGCAGTTATTTTGCTTTACTTTTCATTAAAACATTAGTTACTTTATTTCATTTTCCTATAAATGCACCTTAAATCAATGAGGGCTAGTAAAGAACTCTTTCTTTATGGCTAACTATAAATCACTGCAGAACAAAGCTTAATCAATGCTTTGCTAGAATGTTAATCTCAGGAACTGTGCTCTAGTTGCCATAGGTAAGCCAAGATCCCTGACAATGAAAAAACCAAAAATTTCCCTGGACAGGATTCAAATTAAGTCTATGTTATACTGAAATGTTTTCTGTCACAAAGCATTACATGATATTTAAGAGATGCTAACTACCATAAAGTTTTTGCATTAACAAATGTGTAGAACAGGCAAAATGAAAACTATTACTACATAAATACCATATAACAGTGGTTTCATTTCTGTTAAAACATTCTCTTCCTCCATCCTGTCCTGCCCTCACCCCCCTCACCAATTAAGCATAAACGTGCTCTCACGCTCGCTCTCTTCTCTCTCGGATTCACAAACATCCATACACAGACACAGTCACATTACCTAAGCACGCAGCAGCACCAACCATGGCATAAAGGCCAGGTGTAATGCAGTCAGCTCCAACTTCACACCACTCTTTAAAGATAAACCAGTCATGGTGAAAATACGCAAGCTGTTCCACAGCAATCCCCACAATCCTTCCAGCAATCGCACCAATGGCCATGCTAGGAATGAACAAGCCTGACGGAACCTGTTAACAAAAACATAATGCTTAATGCTTAATGCTCTACTTAATATGCTCAGAACCTACATTCTATGGATTTCTAACTAACACATTAGATTCTTTTCAAACCTTATTTATATAGCAAAATCCTAGTACAAATAAAACTACAGCAAAATACTGCTCTAATGGTACCTTAATAATTCTATGATTTCAGTTAGAAAATAACAAACAACATTCTCTAAACCAAAGAGCAAATAACCTAAGAGTTATTCATCCTTTAGCTCAAGAGTTCCTTAATGTCAGTCCCTAACACGATTTTCATTAATTCATGGTGAAATGGGGAAAGAAAAAAAAAGGACAATATGAAGCATTTTTCATAAAACTGAATCAATTTAGCGTGAAGTACTGTCCCTTACTCCATGATCACATCCTTCCTACATATTTGTTGTTTACCAAATGATGAAAATATTAGATGTGATTCCAAATCTTAAGTGGCACAGTGTAAAGAGGACAAGCTTATCAGGTCTTTCAATATGTTTTTTAACTATACATACGCACATACATATACATATATATATGGAGAAGAGTATTTATCAATTAAATGTAATGAAGAAAGTAGGAATAGTAAACACCATAAGAGAGATCATTTAAAGATTACAAAACTAGTAGGTCTAAACTGTCACAGAAATGAAATAGGCTGAGCATAAAACAAAGGAATGTTGAACACTGTATTAGGATCATTAAAAGGTTATCGATAGAAGAGATCAAAATACGGTTTACTCTCTACTGTCGATTAGGATCCTTCAGCCAGAGCACAGGGCAATGTGGGACTTAACAAAGACCTGCCAGTTGTCTCCAGCTTCCTGTAACTCAACTAAAGATGAGAAAGTTGGATTTTAGAGAAAATCAACTTACTGTAGAAACAAGGAGCTTTAACAGCTACTTTAACTTGATTCACTATGAATAAAAATTTTAAACTTAAAGGTTTTTCTATTATTTAACTCTATACCCAGTGGACTAGAGAACACAGAAGAGACAGAAACCATATTTCAAACACCATCATTACCATCTTATTGAAATTAAGCTGTTATTCCACATAATCTACATCTGTGAAAGCATATAATCACTAGTGAATGTTAACTTAAGGAACCAGGATTAGCTGACATCTATATACAGCACTGACAGCCATAAAAGAGAATTATATTTACTGGCAAATTAATGAATACTACTCTCACTTTTATAAATTCAAATGAAACATCATCCCAGGGCATTAGGCCTAGCTGCCTTAAATCCTTGATGGAAAAAGACATGGTATTCATAGGCTACTAATTTAACTGAGTCTGCAGTGTCCTTTCAAGCTAACACCCTATAATAATATGATAGGTGGAATAATGGCTCCCCAAAGACATCCATATTCTAATCCTGTGAATCTGTTATGTTATACAGTAAGGAAGAATTAAGGGTGCAGGTAAAATTAAGGTTGTTAATTAGCTGAACTTAAAACAGGAGATTATCTTGAATTACCTGAGTTGGCTCAAAGTAATCACAGATGTTTTTTAAATGTGGAAGAAAGATTTAGAATATTGTCAGAAAAATGAGATTAAAAAAAGAAACCTGACCACCATTGCTGGCTTTGGAGATGGGAGAAGGGGGCCAAGAGCCAGGGAATGTGGGAAGCTTCTAGAAAGCTGGAAAAGTCACACACACAAAAAAAGGACTCTCCCCTAGAACTTCCATAAATCTATGCGAACACCTTGATTTTAGCCCAGTGAGACCTTTTAGACTTCTGATATCCAAAACTAAAATAAATTTGTGTGATTTTAAACCACTAAGTTTGTGGTAGTTTAAAACAATCATGGGGGCAAATAGCAAATAAATGGCTCAGTCGGTTATGTGTCTGACTTCGTTCAGCTCAGGTCATGATCTCACAGTTCATGGGTTCCAGCCCCACGTCAGGCTCTGTGCTGACAGCTCTCTCTCTCTCAAAAAAAAATATTAATAAAACATGATCATGAATCTCCTGACACTGCTCCCATTAAGAGATAGGTAGGCCTCTGTGACAGTCCAGACAAACAGAATGCAAAAGAAGGCATGGTGCAAGACTTCTTCAGCTAGGTAAGGAACGGTCCTCTTGGGACACTTGCTTTTGGAATCCTGAGCTACCATGTAAGAAATCTCAATGCTTTGAAGGCACTATGCTGGAAAAACCACACACACACACACACACACACACACACACACACAGAAAGACAGAGAGAGAGATGTTCCAAGAGCCAGATGGTTCTAGCCCTAGCTGTCTGAATCTTCCCAGCTTGGGTGGTAAATGACCAGCCTTAGCCATGTATGATGACATGTATGACAGGGCACAAAGCATGCCCAGTTGAGTTCTTCCCAAATTACTGACCCAGTATCAAGAGCAAAATAGTTACCTTAAATTGCCAGGCTTGGAGGTAATTTGTTTCACAACAAAAAATAACCATGCTCAACAATATATCCTAAGGAATTCTTGTTTTCATTATTTAAAATGAAACCCAAAAGAACATTTGTTCAGCTTACATTTATGAAATAACCACCTTTAGATAAACATTCACTGCTCATTTCACGTACAAGTTTTGAACATGCCAAGATTACTTAAATAGCACCTCACATCAGCACTTACCTTGATACCAAAAGTGAATACTGTCATTATAATTTTAAATATGAGTGCTAAGCATAACTGCCATATAGCTGAATATACTCCAAGGCCTGCTGGACGATCAGGAATATCATCAACAATTTTACTGGCATTCATGTCATTTCTGTAGTCACAAAGAGAAGAGGATTCCAGAGGACCACAGTCTGTAAAAAGCTCTTTAATCAGCTCACTGGTGTTGAGCCTGGTATATGGATTAGGGAAGGCTATCACCGCAGTAATGGCAGCAACAACAATGACTTCAAGAACAGGATACTTTCCAAATTTGGTGGATTTGCGTCGACGACACCAGGCAATATTTGCCCTAATGAAAAAGGCTCCCCAAAGCCCGCCAAATACCCCGAGGAGAATAAAAGGAAACAGTTCAAAAAGGTACCACGGTGTATGATACTCCACATAAAAAAGGACCAGACGGCTATTACCAAATGGATTGATGGATCTCAAAACAAATGCAGCCACTAAAGCAGCAAAAAATGATCTCCATAAAGTTTTAAGAGGAAAATAATAGCTAACCTAAAAAAAAGAAAAAGAAAAATTAATGCTAGCATTTTAAGATATTTCTGATACACTATAACTTGAATGGCAAATATCATAGTCTAATTTTTGCTGCAGCTAGAATTTACATATAATAGATTTTACTGTGTTAAGAAAAAGACTGATGTTTTATTAACTTTGGCTATCACATCATTACAGATTCAAAATATAAAGTGATCAAAAATGTCTAATAATTACTTCAGATACCTAGCATTGTTTTATTTTCAAAATTGAATTTCACCTCCAATTCAATCATGTAGAGGGAATAAATACACCATCACCAACTCCTATGAGCTCATAAAGAAGTATTTGCTTCCTCTATATTAAAGAAAAAAAAAAGAAAAGAACACAGACAATGGGAAAAGTAAATTTTAAAACATTCCCAGTCACATTTTTGTGTAAACATGTAAAAAGTCTTGAGAAAACAAACTACACTGGTGACACGACTAAAATCATCTTCTTCAACATCAATCACTGTCACAGAAATAATCATATAAGAAAAACTCACAAAAACAAGTTAGGAATTGATTAAATATTTTTAAAATAAAAACATGGGCTATAATGTAACAAATAATGCTTAAATATTTTCTATTAAGTCAAATTCACTTCTGCTTACTTTTAAGTATGTCAACAAAGTAAAATTTTAAATGATCACTAATATTTATACAAGAAAAATATTTTTAAAACTTTTCTCAAGGTAAAGAACACATGTAACATATTACTCTTCATGTAAGAATGAGTGAAAAATAACTATGAAATTAAATCTGAAAACTTAAAAACGTCTGCTATCTATTACACTACTTATAAAACTGAAAAGTGTGCAAAATACATTTGTAGTAGTAATTATACATAGTTTTAATTGCTGTATTTTTTCACCTACCTCTTCCAGGCTAAAAAGAACTCCTCCAATCGGTGCACCAAACGCTACAGAAACACCTGCAGCTGAGGCAGCTGATAGCACCTAAAAAGAGGTTTTGGCTTATTTCAGATATTCTTATAAATTCAAATATGTCTAATAAAAATTCTTCATGTTGCCTGAATTTTTGAAATGCCTCTTCTGAATTTAACTCACATGTCTACCCTCTGCCCCAAGCAGAGGCAGATACTTATTTCCTCTAAAAAGATATTTTTTCTCTTCTGCTTTAATTGAAAGGTCATTCATATATCCAATATTCAGTCAAAAAACATTTATGTGAGATAACTACTGTTTTCTAAATTCTACTAAAATATCCAGAGAACTTAAAACCTATTGAGTTTCCTTATTTTCACTACTCTGAATCCTGTGACAATACTGCATGCAACTGCCAATATGGAAAACCTCATTCTAAAGCACAATGGCTACCCCTTATGACACAGTCTTTCCAACTAGAAACCCTACAATAAAGTTAAAGACAAAAATATCCACAAAAGCTCTTACAGATCCTCTCTCCAGCTCCCCCAGACTGTCACTTGGACACTGCCCACTTCCCACCAGTGCAAAGTCAAGCACACATATAAATTCATTGGACATTTCATGTTGTAGTTACTTTTCTAAGAGTCTTTATTCCTTTCACTATTTCATTCCAGTAAATATCTGAGGCTATCAAAACATTTTTCATGAATGGTCAAGTTTTATATTTCTGAAAAAGAAACTGGAAATAAACTTAAATTATATATAGTTAAGAACATGATCTCCATTGTCAAGCTGCTGTCTGGCAAATTAAAAATAAGCAAATACTTTTTTAATTAAAGTGTACCTGGCTTTAAAAATAAAGAATGTGCTTACTTGGGAGAGGAGAGAAAATTTAACTATTTTGCTTTTTTTCCACCAACAGGATTGCATTTAACTCTGATTAACTCTAATTCTGATTCTATATTTAATATAATAGAATTTTACAATCAAGCTAACATCCAAGTACCCATAACTCACACACACATTTTAATGTTTTATAAGTACCAAGAAATCATTAAATTTAACTCACACACACATTTTAATGTTTTATAAGTACCAAGAAATCATTAAATTTAAAAATTAAATTTAAAAATTTAAAAATTTAATTTAAAAATTCAAGGAAGTGAACTAGGAAGAACGCGAATATATGAGGCCTTCATGCTTTCAACTAACAACTAAACTCTAACCATTTATATACTAAGGGTGAACAAAGTTAATATGTACATTACTAAACATCACTGTGTATCTTAACATTTAAGTGATTTTAATTTCTATAACATTTTCCTATTAAATTACATTTTGCACTTAAAATGAATAAATAAAAATAAAAATTTACCCCCAAAATGTCAAGGTACAATACCAAATAAAGGAATTGCACTGGAGGGACAAATGCTATAGCTTCATTTCAGCCACTGATTTGTTGTTATAATACAGTTTTAGGTTATGCTCTTTTTTGTTTTGAACATAAGCACAGATCCACACAGTCACAGTAGTGGTAGTAGTAGTAACCAGTGTTAAGAAGTATAGACTCGAGTCAGAAAAGTAAATTTTAATCCAAAGTCTGACATTCTGCTATATAATCTTGGTCAAGTTAGCAGCTTTATGCCCTAATTTCCTATCTATAAATGGGGATTTAAATTTTAAAATGCAAGTAAAAAACTTGTCACAGAGGCAGATACATAGTAAGTAATCAATAATGTCAGCTATATTATTCAGAGATGGAACTATGATGATCTGAAGTGTTCCACTTTTAGACTATCTGGGGCCAATGCATGAAAAATGTGTTAGTACTAAACTGAACTAGAATCATATCAACTCAAGAACTAAAGAGTTTGATAAAATATTCTACTCTTTTCTTGTATTATTAAAAACAACAGGATGAAAGGCTTGTGCTAGGACCACAGACCTCTGAGTTCTCAATATTTAATGACATAAAAATATCATACCTTAAAAACTCAAAATGCTCTATGCCATCGTGGCCTACTGATTAGAAGGGATTGGGCCCCCAAAGTATAGAGACAATACAAAAGGTCTCAGGAGCCCATTTTCCTTCTAGAAAATATCCATAGCAATCTAGAAACATTAGGAAACTCTATAAAGTTTAAAGACCTCCTAGAAGATCTTGGGTTGGCCTAAAAAATGGTAAAGGAAAAAAATGTTCCTAAGTAGCCGAATAAAGAGGAATTCCTATATTCCCTTTAGTGTGAATCTCTGATTTAAACCTCAAGGGGTCCTAAAGGTCCTCAGAACATCTTCATGATGCCAGATGGCTCTCTGCAGATGACATACATCTCTTGGGGGCATTAGACAGTTCTTCCAGAGGAAAAATAATGTTATGCTTGGGGAAAACTTCAGAGGAAGAAAGGTGTAAGGCAAAGCAAAAACAAATGGAAAGACCTTTTGTGAAATTCAACTGAAACCAATGGACACCAGATAGTCCATCAAAACCTCTCTAAAATATAGGGGTAACTGGGCAGCACTGGGGATGGATTCTAGAAACACATTAGAGGTACTCACAAAGGGAAAAAGTAGCAAACAATTCTCACATTTGAATCTGAATACAGAATTTATCCAAAAAGAGTAAAAATGTGATCTTTATACTAAGAAATTTTCAGATATAAGTGTACATAATAGATATTTATCTGTCAAAAAAACTACAAAAGACACTTACCTCCCTTTTTTTAGCTTCATTTGTGCTATACTTTGGAAAGAGGTAGGAAAAAATATTTCCACAGCAACAGGCAACATGTACCAGAGGACCTTCTTTTCCTAAACTCAAACCTGATGCCACAGCCAATACTAATGTGATGGTTTTAATCATTAAAGTCCATTTTCCCAAATAACCTCTGATGATGAATCCACTTAAAATAGTTTTAATCTACAAAGGAAAGATGAAGACAGCTTAATTTCCTTTAAGAAACAGGATAACTTAAGTCACTCTCTTGTTTTATTCACAAAACCACCCTGCAAAAATTTTCATGTGGACCATGGAACAATTCACAATTTTTCAAAAGCCTTAATTATTATGCTACATATAACAAATCTGTATCATATTCTAATTATCTTCTCAAGCAAAGATCGAAGGCAACCCTATCTCATGAACAAAACTAAAATACAAGGCCATGTTAAAGGAAATACAGACCTTAATACAAAGGTTGTAAATTACATAACCAGGAAAAGGCAAATTTGAGTATTTCTGTTGTAGAACATAGATACATTTCAGACACTCTGTCAGAAATAAGGTATTATGTCTTCTCAGAGGGCTGTCATCATGTACAGTACTTTCCTGTATATTAAGAAGGATAAGTAGAAACAGCTAAATGCTGCCTGCATGATATTGCCCCTTATTAAAGACTTCTTTTTTCTTGAGAGAGAGAGAGAGGGAGAGAGAGAGATCATGTGTACACCAGCAGGGGAGAGGGCAGAGGGAGAGAGAGAGAACCCCAAGCAGGCTCCATGGAGCCTGATGCAGAGCTTGATCCCACAACCCTGGGACCAGGACCATAGCTGAAACCGAAAGTCAGATGCTCAACCAATTGAGCTACCCAGGCACCCCAAGACATTCTTAATTAACAAAACTTTAAAAATCACTAAGTTTCAAAAGGAAATGAGCTAGAAAAAGCTGATAACTTACTTAAGACAGAAATATTAAAAAGAGAAAGGAATGAGTTCTCATCACATTATTCAATCTTTAGTATATTCTTTAAATACTGTTGATAGGGGCGCCTGGGTGGGTCACAGTCAGTTGAGCATCTGATTCTTATTTCGGCTCAGGTCATGATCCCACAGTTCATGAGTTCAAGCCCCATGTCAAGCTCTGCACTGACCGCACAGAGCCTGCTTGGGATCCTCTCTCTGCTCCTCCCCCACTCATGCTCTCTCTCTCTCTCTCTCTCTCTCTCTCCCTCAAAATAAACTTTTAATTAATTATTAATAATCCAAAAGTTTGTACTATTGATCCACTATGATCAAATGTTTATTTTAAAATGGTTATGGTATAAAATGGTTATAAATATTATCTACCAAATTCAAGAATTATTAACTCATCTAATTAAAAAATAGTCATAAAAGAGAATTAATGTATTCAAGTCAGGTTCATAGCAGCAAAACATCAACTAATCCATCACAGAACTTTAGGCCACATAATAATTTTCCAGTCATGTGCTAAATTAGTGGTGGAAAAAGAAAAATCAACCTCCCCAGTTAATGATGAAATGACTATGGGGAAGAATTTCTTTCAATGATGTCTACAATCAGCTTACATTTTTATAATTTTCTTTCTCATATTACAAACCATTTCCCCAGAAAGACCACTACTTTTTCCCCCTAATGGCAAAAAGATAAACACCTTAAGAGTTACTAAATGATTAATGATACTAAATATTGCATGGTTTACCTCTGGAATTCCAGAGCCACAGGCATATGGAGCAAATACCTTGACCAGGGAAACGGCAAGAAAGGCAAAACTCAAGGCCCAGAAGATGTACATTATGTAATTCATGATGTAAGAACCAGGACCCTAAAAGGCAAATTGTTTAAATAGTATAAATTTAATTTACAGTGCATCCCTAATGCAAGTGCTGCCACATAAGAAATTTGGGTAAAACTCATAAAAGCTTCCTGGTTTACTTCCACAATAGTAAAAGCTTTATATGAACAAAATTTTGAAGAGAATCAAAAAGACCTATTCATTTACACAAGGGGCCTTAATCTATTTAATGTTTTTTCTAGCTTTTTCCTGATCCCTAAAGTCTTAATGTCAAAAATCTGCTACACTTTAATCTCTGCCTACCCACAAACCACATTTTGGAAACAGTTGTGAAGACAAAATTGCATTCCCACTTAGATCTCATTCGGCTGCAATTTTCCTGAGGATCAAATGAGAAACAGCATACTGGTCATGTTACCAGCAAATATATTCTTTTTATAGCTTGAAAATTCAGCTATACCAAAACTTTAAAAATACACCCACATATGACCATTTAACTACATGTATTATATAACATTCTAACTTCTACAGTGTTCTTCAATACAGAACATCAAGAATAGTAAAATAATCATTTAAACACTATAATGCCACAAAGAAAAATCCATGGATTTCTTTGAGACATCTCCAGTTACAAGGCTTATTTTACAAATTTTTTGATAATTCATACTTCCTGACAATTGTGAGATGTTAAGCAGTTTTAATAAACTGACTTCATATTAACTTTTTGTGATTATACAGATCCTATCACACTTTTCTACAATAAGAATGACATTTAATGTCATAATTGAATAGACCTGAATGTGACTATATAGTTAATAAGCAAGCTTCTTGAAACTTTACATTTTACTTGCTGCAATGTATTCTCATATTTTCCAATCTATCCTATTACACTTTTTTCTTTTAATGCAGTTGTAATAATCTGTGATTAATTCTGCAATTAAGTGAATTAGAGACTCAGTTTACTTTATCAATTCATCTTCAGACATAGCAAGACTTACTTCTGCTTGACCTATGATTAATTCTGCCCATGTTTTCCACTGTGGACATTTATCCCTCTCTTCAAATGTTGTTTCATTAGATCCCCAACAACACTGTTCATGGTTGTACCATAATGCACTAAGGCAAATGCCCTCCTTTAGGTCAGTCATCCAATCAGCAGCAATGTCTATTAATCCAGCCAATGCCCCTGTAAAAAACATGTTGGAGATGGTAACAAAAAAAAAAAAAGTAAATCCATTTTTGGGGGGCATTTAGAACTATCAAGTTAAAAGAGTCAAAGATAATGAGGACCCCCTAGAAATAAAGGGTCACATAGGGAATATTATATAAATTTAATATTTTTAACTTTTAAGTATAAATAAGTTTATATTACTTTAAAAAACTGTTAATAGCCACTCTTTAAAATAAAATGGTTATTCTTTGAAATTAAAACTAATTACATCATTCAAATTCATTGTGATTTGTAATTAAGGTGTTTAAGAGACACTAAAAACATCTTTAAAAGACAAATATCTGGCAGGATTTCACATATCAGGTTATTAAAGTCAGAGTTTTTAATGTTTCAATCTGAAACTTAATAAAATTACAAATGATCTCAATATTAAAGCTTAATGTCCATTTGAAGCAAGTAGTGAAAGTCATAGCATTAATGAATTACTCTGACAGATTTTCATTTTTATTTAATAACAGAAAATCAAATGTACTAAGATCATTTTACTGACAAAATAGAAAAATATACACATTTATGGTCAAAGTCTAGGTCCTTCTCATCATATAAAAAGATCAACAGGTCACATACACAGCGGCCACAAAATTCTTGTGCATGCCAGTTAGAGATACAAGTACTTCCCTCTAGTCTCCACATAAATTTTAATTTTCCTCATGTTCTTCTGGACATAATCTTCCATGGTGGAAACTGAAAGCCATTAAAACAGTCCTTAACGTTTGTTTTCAGATCTTCAAGTGCTATTTCTTAAAATCTCACGCAGAGGGACTCTGTGGGCACTCTATATAGCACGGTAGTTAAAATGCAGGCTCTTGAGCTAAACCACCTAAATTCAAATCTCTGTTTGGCCACTCACTAGCTATATGACCCTAGTCAACTGACTTAACTGTCTCTGTGCTTTATGTAAAATGGTGATAATAAGAGCACTTGTTCCATAGGACTGCCATGTGGTTTACATACATGTAAAGATTTTAAGGCAGTGCATGAAACATATGACACACTTAATAAATATTAGCATTATGATATTAACATTGAAAGCTACTTTATTATCTGGACCAAACCATATATTTTACAGATATAGAAACTGAATCCAGAAAGATCAACCAAACTGGATAAACACTTAAAGTGACAGAGCCAAGACTAGACTCTGAAGCTTCCTGCCTCCTAGTCTTATATTTAAGGTTTCTTGAAAGAAACAAAGCAAATCCTTTTAAAAATCCAACAGGACCTGGAAAAAAAAATGCAGGAAGGAGGGGACTACTATTTATTTTTCTGTTAACCAAAAAGGATTACATTAAAATTTTTCTTTACCTGATGCCAATCCTGTTAGTGTTACTACTAGCCATCCTGACCATGCATCATATAAACTTTTTGTCATTTCCCATGCTGATTCTTTCTTTTTGCTGTTGATCTGAAATTAGAAATGTTTATGCTTCATTTTTCAAACTATGAATAGAAGACACAATTCTAGAATCTAACAATTTTTCTCAGATATTATACATGAGACAGTAGTCTATAAACTAAATAATGGGAAAGGTGAGTTTGGGGGCAGAATCACTATGTCAGACAGTTGTTATACCTATAAACCAGATGCTAAGCATTACCCAAAGATCTGCATTTTTTACAAAAACCTCAGAATTTGGAGCAAGGGATCCACAAACCAGAAAGAGTCTGGCCTAGGCTCTTTTAAAAACTGAATCAAATTTAGCAGATATACATCTTTTATATTAACAGAAATAAGACATTATAGATTGAAATGTCTGTCATTCCATGGCCATTTTCTGGTCCTAGCAGTTAAGTGGATTATAATATTCTTTAAAAGGTAAGGTCAGTGAATAACAGTACCATGCCCATAAATATAATATAGAATAGTCATGTGAATAAAGGGGTTGCCAAAATTTGTAAGCCCGTAAATATGCAGGTATGGAGAGCTTTAATTCCATCTGTGGGGTCCAGAGGCTCTCTTCTATCACGGTTTAAGGTAAAAGTGTCCTCTACTGAATATAGTGGTGGAAGTAAGATTAGCAGGATAGGAATAGATTTGATATCCAGATTTCACTCTACTAAGATGCAAGAAGGCAAGTCTTCCTTCTCTTTGTAAGAATGCACTTCTTAAGCTATCCCTAACTAGCCAAACCTCTTCCATTCTATTAGGATTGCTGCTTTAAAAAGCCATAATCTCAGTCTAGGACTTCAGTGTTCAAACTGTCCCACAGAATGGCAACAGCTGGAATTCAATGATCTGGTCTATTTTAAACATTTGGTCTATTTTAAACCTTAAGGCCTCACTAAAAAGACTCCAGTTAAGTTCTAGGTTGAATAAGGTGCAATTTTCCACCTTCTGTACCATAAGCGACCAATCACAGACACTAAGCATTCTTTAGAGATCGAAGTTAGGTTCACTTCTTCCGAAAATAATCAATAAACCCCATGTTGCTTTTTCTCAATGAGAGTAACTATAATGTTTCATACAATATGAGGTAAAAACTTGGAAGTCATCTAAATATTCATCAATATAGTATTGGTTAAGGGAATTGCAATTTAACTGTCTGAAGAAAAATTCTGCACTGAAAAAGAATGAGATAGAGGCAGTGTTGTGCAAGGGAGAAAACCAAAGTGGATACAAGTGTGTAAAGTATGCTTCCATTTACCTAAGAAAAATAGGTACATAAATATATATGCTTATATTTTTTAAAATAAAGGGATAAACCATAAAATGTTAAAAGTAAATCATTACTTTAACAGAAGGGAGGCAACAGGTTAAATGGGACAGGGACTTTAAAACAAAGTAATTTGTATGTGTAACCCTAGTAGGATAAACACTAAGAACAAAAAATATTATATATATTTAAAAAAAAGAAAACACTAACTTTTCAGTAAGCACATCACTGGTGACAGTGTTGGTAATATTCTGAACCTAGTGTGTATGTATTATGAAGTAAATCATATGGTTATATATGTGGTGTTGAGTGAGATTTTTGAAATGGCTGAAAGAGGATACAGATTTAAGAACTGGGAAGTTAAGTAACAGCTCAATAGTACTGAATTTAAGTTATTTTTTTTTATTCTTTTTAAATGTCTTTATTTTATTTTGAGAGACAGAAGCAGAGAGAGAGTGGTTAAGTTAGAAGTTTCCTATAAACTTATGAGGCTAGATAGAAAACAATGGCCAGCCCAGACACAAGAAGTACCTCTCATGCCCACACCACCTATAAACCATCTTCCTTCAAAGGAACCGGGGTTCCTTGGAGAAATGGCTGACTCCAGGTTTGGTGAAGGAAATGTGTAAGATGAGCTAGGATCATCTTGTTTTCCTAGAATATGCCAAAATCTACTAAGGATGTGTCAAAGGAGACAGGCATCAACCTAAGTAAGTTCCCACTGGTCAAAAATGGAACAACATATGCATTGATAAGGATAATAATGATGATGATTAAAACACATCTAATATGTTTAAATCTGCGAGTGCATCAAGATACAGAAACAAAAACCAAACGTGCAAACAAAAATCTCATTGGTCAACTGTGAGGATTCTAGGGAACCATTTAATTTCAAACTTTCTCCCATTTCTGTACAATGTGAACTTCAGGGAACCCAAATAATTGGTATGAAGAAGGTTCTCCTTATAGAAATTTTCAAGCTAATAAAAAAGGAATGACAAATTAGCGGCCTTTTGCAAAATACTGAAATAGTCATATTTGAAATGATATAATGTTGATTTGCTTCAAAATCTGAGGTAGGAGGCTACACAAGTATAATAAAAGTTTAGGGGAATGCACACCTGGGTGGGTCAGTTGGTTAAGCATCCAACTCTTAATTTCGGCTCAGGTCAGGATCTCACAGTTTCATGAGTTTGAGCCCCACATTGGGCTCTGTGCTGACCCTGCAGAGACATTCTCTCTCTCTCCTCTCTCTCTCTCTTCCCCTCTGCCTCTTCCCTCCTCACCCTCTGTCTCTCTCAAAATAAATAAATTAACTTAAAAAAATTTTTTTAAAGTTCAGGAGGAAAAGAGAATTAGGTAGGTATATGCACTGACACAAAGTTTTTTTTTTAATTTTTTTAAATGTTTTATTTATTTTTGAGAGAGAGAGAGAGAGAGAGACAGTGTGAGCAGGGGAGGGTCAGAGAGGGAGACACAGAATCCGAAGACAGGCTCCAGGCTCTGAGCTAGCTGTCTGCATAGAGCCTGATGCGGGGCTCAAATCCACGAACCCGTGAGATTGTGACCTGAGCCGAAGCCGGATGCTCAACCAACTGAGCCACCGAGGCGCCCCAAGAAAGTTTTTTTTTAACATAATGTTTTAAAAACAACAGTAAGAACATCTATATGTAGATTTTCCCAGGTTAAAAAAATTTTATGTTTATGTTAAGCATAGATCAAAGCAGAGAAAATGATATTTGACCTATCTAAAAAGAGAGGATTGGTCAGATTAGCTAGGACACTGCCTACTTCATATTATTTTAAATGTCATATTATTTTAAATGTTTTCAAGGACTATGGACTACTTTCAAAATTAGAGGGAAAACAGTATATTGTGGTTTCTTTTAGTTTTAATTTGCTTTAAAAATGTTATGAACATGATATCTTAAGGATACTTTCATACTACCTCACTTTAAACGCATTTAAACTACAACCTAAGTACGTTAATGACTTTGTAAATATATGTAATTCTAAGTACAACTGATTTACCTAACAATCATACAAGATGCAGGAGTTATAGTGTGCCTGCATTAGGCATACTGGATTAAAACACTGGTTCTTATAATGTGGCCACGGATACTCTGAGGGTCCCTGAGACCATCTCAAGGGGGTCTTCAAGGTCAAAACTATTTTCATCATAATATTAAAACTGATGTGCCCTTTTCACTGTTTCGACATTTTCACTGATAATGCAAAAGCAAATGCAAAACAGTTGCTCCTCAGCACAATTCAAGGTGGCGGCATCCAAACGTACTGGTGGTCATTACATTCTTCACTGCTACGCATCCCAGCAAAAAAAAAAAAAAAAAAAAAAAAAGATGAGTAAACCCCAGTTTCACTTAAGAATGTCTTTGATGAAGTAGTAAAAGTTATTCTGCTTCAATCATGGAGTCTTTTTTATTGTATGTGTGATGACTTAAATATATATAAAGGCTTTTGATGCATACTGAAGTATGAAATTATGTCTTGAAGAAAAGCATTTAAGTGATTTATCTGAGTCACAAAATAAACTTGACACCTACACATGGAACACCATTTTTATTTGAAACAAAGACACCAAAGAATAGTTTTTCAGACTTGAGAATCTGACAGGCATTTTCTCAAAAACAAACCAAGTAATCCTGTCATTTCAAGTGAAATAAAAGTATATTTGTCTCTAATGATAGAATTTGAGCTTTCAAGTAAAAATGAGAATTTTGGGAGACTTGTATCTATCACTATAAGGATGACATTTTCCCAATACTTAAAGACTTTTCTAAAGAGATCAGCACAGAGTCTGATGCAGGACTTGAACCAATGAACTTTGTGATCATGACCTGAGCCGAAGTTGGATGCTTAACCAACTTAGCCACCCAGGCATCCCTGGAATAGTTTATTGCTTAAGAAATTTTAGTACAACTCTTTATGCAAGATGTAACTGAATTATACATTTGCTATAAAAACTGTTTGAAATATTATTGCAATATAAGTAATTCTTTTTTTGATTAGTATTCATCACAATACTTACTATGCCCTTTACAGGACTCAATTTGAGAAATCTCAGAATTTGATACTGAGAAAGGAGATAAAAGAAAATAGCAAAATCCCATGAAATTATCTCCCCAGTATGTTTCTTCTTTGGCAATAGTATTATATGTTTCCTCTTTTGCTGTAGCTGCTGTGCTGCCCAAAATGAAAAATCATGCTGACTTCTATACCTTGATCTTCCTCCCCAACTCATGTCCTGTGTTTTCCCAGTCCTTCCATTTTTTTGTCTACTATACTTCCTTGATTAGAAGTTACATCGAATCCTTTCTAGGAGTAGAAGTAAAAGAAAGAAAGAAAGAGAGAGAGAGAGAGAGAGAGAGAGAGGGAGGGAAGGAGGCAGGGAGGGAGAAAATTACATATATAGAGGGGCGCCTAGATGGCTCAGTCAGTTAAGCGTCCAACTTTGGGTCAGGTCATGATCTCACAGTTCATGGATTCAAGCCCTGCATTGGGCTCTTGTGCTGACAGCTCAGAGCCTGAAGCCTGCTTCAGATTCCGTGTCTCCCTCTCTCTCTGCCCCTCCCTCACTCATGCTCTGTCTCTGTCTCCCTCTTTCAAAAATAAACATTAAAAAAAGTTTTTAATTACATAGAGAAAAAACATGTAATACTTATAAAATGTAGAAATTTACCTAAATGTACTTTAATACATAATATATATATTGGCAGCCTGAGATTATTAGCAAAAATATATTATTAAATGATGTAGTTATGCACTTTATTAAAAAATTATTGAAAACACTTACCCGTCTATGCCTTTCTCTGTCTTTACATTTCTCTCGCACCCAATCAATAGTATGGAAATCATCATATGTACCAACACCTGGAATTGGTTCATCCAAAAGATCCAATAAGTGTGTAGAACTGTTAATGCTGCCCCCATTTGTCATTGTATAATGAGTTCCTACAAAGCAAAAAAGAACAATGAGTATGTTTTATGAGAGACAATGATGAACTACATAAGCTTCCTTAGAAGTTCATTAGTAATTCATAAAAAAATAGTTATCACTTGAAATGCAATAAAACAGAGAAAGGAAAACATCAAAAAAAGTTAGCCAAAACTTAGAAATAAAGCAAAAAAGACCATGGCATGTCCCTTTAAACCCATACTAGAGTATCAAAAATAAGTCTGAGAAAAAGGACTTTTGATTATTTTCTATTGATTAGGGCATAGACTCTGTAAAGTTGGATAATGACTTAAAGAAGATTGATAAATTGGAAATTTCTGCTTTCATGTGGTAAAAACATAACTAAATTTCATCTAGTAGAAAAGATAATACTGAGAGTTGTAGTGTTGAGGTATTTTGGTTTTTCCCTATAAGAAAAATTTCATTCAATGATATTTCTCACACATCCTTCTCTAAGTCATCTGTCATCAAGCAAGTTTCCTCATTAGTATTAAATAAATCTTTGACATGTGCTCACTATATATTTATAAATGTAAGAAACTTAAAGATACCAGGAAGGACACTGAACAACAATTCACAAAAAAAGAAATACAGATAGCTCTTAAATTTTAAAAGTTCAATCCAACACAAAAAAGAGAAATGCAAATCAAACCTACGATATCATTTTCCTCTATTAGATTGGTAAAGATAAAAAAGCTGGCTAATGCACTGAGTTGCAAAGTTATGGGGAAAGAGGGCTTGCCACAAAATTATTAAAGTATAAACTGGTATAACCCCTCTGGGAAGGCAAAGCTACCAAAATTTAAAATACACAGACACTCTCGAACCCAGCTTATCCACTTCCAAAACTTTTTCTTGCAGTTACACTTGCATAAATCCGTAACTTATGCACAGTGTGGTATCTTACTGTGTGCTCTAGAAGGAAAACAAACAAAAATTAATGCCCAAGTGCTCATAATCTAAAAGGAGGGTCCGCAAAAGGGCCAGAGAGTAAATACTTTAGGCTTTGGAGGCCATATAGTCACAGCTATGAAACTCTGCCATTGTAGCACAAAAGAAGTCACTGACAATATATAATGAATGGCTATGGCTATGTTTCAATAATACTTTATTTATGAAACAGGTAAAGAGCAGCATTTGGCTCAACCCCTGATCTAAAGTCTCTATACCACAAACCAAAGTCAATTGAAGACATTTATTAAGAATTTTCTACTTAGGGCACCTGTCTGGCTCAATCGGTAGAGCATGTTAACTCTTGATCTTCAGACTGTAAATTCGAGCCCCACACTGGGTGTAGAGATTACTTAAAAATGAAATCTAAAAAAATAAAAATAAACAGAATCTTTTACTAAATGGCACTCTTCCAGATATATAGGAGATACAAAGATAATAAAAATATGGTCCCTGACTTCAATGTAATACTGAATACTGTACTAATAAACATAATGTCTACTTACTTCTACCGGGTAGAAGAGGGTTGGTTCTCTCTTACCTCCCTATTTAATACATCTGAATATTTGCCTTGGAATGTGTAAAACTTCTAAAAGAAGAATAGTATATTGATTTCAGTGTTTTGGCAGAAGTATTCCAGGAATAAATAATTTATCATTCTTGGCTGAGGGTTTAAAAGCCCAATCCCTGCAAGAGCCCATGTTGATTTACATAAAACAACCTTATACTTTTGTACACTAGCTCTTTTTTCTTCTCTCTACCCTGATTTTACTTGCAATTTCCACTTGGTAAAAGCTGGCTAAAAGGCCACAAATTTTCCTAAGGAAAAAACTACTGGAGAATATAATGACTATTCATAATGTCTTGACAACTTTGAGAATCTCTGACTCTGCTTTCCATATAATATTATAAGTAGTTATTTACAAAATGTTTTTGGCAGGACATGTCAAAAGACTCTGGCCTTTGTATACGATGACATCATTTCTGGCCAAAGGAAAAATAAAATAAACCCAATTTGAGGGAAATCTTACAAAATAATGGCTTATATTCTTTAAAAATGTCAGTCATGAAAGACAAAGAATGACCAAGAAACTGTTCTATATTAAAGGAGACTCAAAAGACCTGACAACTAAACAGAACACGTGCTCCTGGATTATTAGAATGGAGACCAAGAAAAATGATTTGATTTTTTTAGTTCCTATTAAAGGACAGAGTGAAACAACTGGAACATTTGTAAACAGTCTGTAGATCAAATAATAGTACTGTATCAGTATCAATTTTCTGATTTTGAAAACTGTAGTATGGCTATATATAAGGAACTTCCATTCATAAGGAAATACACATGCATTTATGTATTATATATACATACACAAAACAGTGTACGTTATACACAGAATAGCATATATAACAGTGAAAGAATAAGAGAATAAACAAATGTGGTAAAATGTTAAGATTTCGGAAATCTGGGTGAAGTATAATACGTGTGGGATTCTCTTCACTTTTTTTTTTTT
>CM053567.1:54955507-55098334 GCA_028646485.1 Cryptoprocta ferox
AGTGCACAGCCCAACATGGGGCTTGATCCCACAATTTGGGATTATGACTTAAGCCAAAATCAAGAATTGGACGCTCAACTGACTGAGCCACCCAGGTGCCCCTCTTTTTACTATTTTTCAACATCTCTGAAGTTAAAAGAAAATGTTTTTTCTATAATTCTACTATGTAATATTTTGCAAATTTCCAACCCCCCACCCCATGTTGCCCTTATGTGCATAGAGTTCTAGAACATGGACTGCTGATCTTAATTATTACTCTTCTATTCGAAAACTAAAAGGCAAAATTTCTGTATCACTTAACATACATCCACACAATACCTCACCAGCCACAAGATAAGAATTGTCAAGCTGTTTGCACCACAAAGATGATACGCAAATGGAGCATGTATTACTCTAATAGACGTAAGCCAGGAAGTAGAAAAGCAGACGCTCATTTTTATGAGGTAGCAAAGGTACAGCAGCACAATAAACAAGATTTACATTAACTCTGTCTTGTCTTTAATGATTTTCAAACAGTTAATCTGCAGAAACTACTCTGACATCTAATTTACAAAACTATGCAGCAATTCTAAATATCTGAAAACCAGAAATAAAACTTTAAACCAGGAGACCTTGTGAACCAATGTTGTGTGCTTTGGGGCTTTTAGATTGTGTCCCTTAGAACTGGGACTGCTACTGAACAGGTTAGCATGAGAATTAGCCAGAGCAGTCTGTGTGCCCAACAGACTGTTTGTAGGTCAGTCTGCCCCTTCACCCCTATTTGCTTCTACATTACAGAACAATACTATTTGAAAAAAGCAGATTATAGGGAGAAGTACTGATTGGTATTTTTGGTTTTGGGTGAGCCCACAGAAACAGAGTCACTGTCTCCCCTCTAAACCATTTCTAGAAGAAGTCTGGGTCATTCTTGTGACTCCTGCTATCAAACTGGCTTAGATGATAACAAAGATAGATTTGGGTATGAAAGTAAGATAAAAACTTTTTGCTGAGACAGAAATGATTAGAATATTTCTTTGGCTCTGATAAAATTAATTAAATGGAATCCCCAGGAAGAGAAAGGTAGACATTTCGATTTGGCTTTACTGTCTCTCCCTTTGTCCTGTCCCTTACTCACTGTCCAGGGCTATTACCGAAAACTGAAAGGCATCATGCGGAATGTGAAACCAGCATATTTTTTAATCTAAAGTTTGTAATTGCAGAGTGTTGCACTTGGTGGTCTGTCCTCTGCTCTTCTTCCCCTTGTTTTTTAACAACACAGAAGTGGGGACCTCCCCCTTTCCGAGACACATTTGACCCACAGATCTGTCACCTGTTTCGCAGTCATCACACTCATGGCAGGGATTCTGAGCTCAATGGTTCAGAGGCCCTCACACAAACTACAGTTGTGACAAAGGGTGTGGAGTCTCTCATTTGTACAGACTGGATTCGTCACACATTTACCAAGTCAAGAATTCCAGATAAAGTGTTTCAGCTTTCACCTGCAGATCATGAAAAATATGGTGGGAATCTATAAACCCTCATAAACTGCATAGTGTTACCAGACTAAAAAGTACAAAAAGATGTCCATATTGGAAAAAGATAATAAAGATGCTTGGGTTAGAAAAAGCACATACTCCTCAAGTTCATAAAACTATCCTCCTTCAGTGAATGCAAAACTGAAAGTAGTTAAACATTTGATAAGAATCAAGCCCCTGAAGTTTCCACAAGGACTTCCAGCAGAGGAAGACACGTATGACACCTGCCTCAAGAGCACTGGGGAATTAGTAATGTGGTGGCATCTAAACCCTATAGATCAGCAAGCAGTTAAGTCCTAATGCCAGAGCAATTTCATTTTAAAAAACGTAAATCATTTTTATTTAAAGATAGTGTGAGGGGCACCTGGGTGGCTCAGTCGCTCAAGCGGCTGACTTCAACTCAAGTAATGATCTCACGGTTTGTAAGTTCGAGCCCCGCATCGGGCTCTGTGCTGACAGCTCAGAGCCTGGAGCCTGCTTCAGATTCTGTGTCTCCCTCTCTCTCTGTCTCTCTCCACTCACACTCTGTCTCTCTCTCTCTCAAAAATAAACATTAAAAAAAATTATTTTTAAGATAGTGTGAAAGTGTTCTCATTAAAATGTATTTTAAATACTAAAAAAAAGTTTGTAATTGCAAAAAGATTGCTAAATAAAATAAAGGAGACTTTAAAGAGGAGTTAATACCTATCCTTCTCAAACTATTCTGAAACACAGAAAAGAAAGGAAAGCTTTCAATGTTTCCATTCTATGAGACCTACATTACCGATAGCAAAGCCAGACAAAAATACTACAAAACAAGAAAATTACAGACCAACATCCCTAGTGAACAGAGATGCATAAAATCCTCAACAAAATACTACCAAACCAAATTCAAACACACATTAAAAGCATGATTCACCATGATTAAGTAGATCTAAAAAGATGGTTTAATATCCACAAATTAATGTGATGTACCACATTAACAAAACTGATAAAAATCATATCATCTCAACAGATGCAGAAAAGCATTTGACAATATTCAACATTCATTTATGATAAAAACTCTCAACAAAATGGGTACAGAGGGAACACACTACATTATAATAAAGACTACATAGGACAAAACCACAGCTAACATCATACTCAATGGTGAAAAGCTGAAAGCTTTTTCACTAAGATCAGGAACAAGCTTTGCAGAATCATTTGAAATATGAGATTGTGATACCTCCAGCTTTGTTTTTCTTTCTCAAGATTGCTTTGGCTATTTATTAGTGGTCTTTCGTGGTTCCATACTAATTTTAGGGTTTAGAGTTTCTGAAATAAGACATGGATTGAGAAGAGCTTATAAGCTCTTTATTACTTATCATACTTACTAAAAACTATCTTATATCATTAACTGCATATGCACATCATTCTTAACATATTTCAGATTACTTAAATTGTTATGACATCCTGTAATTTAAACCTCCAGGTTAGTTTGCATTACAAACAGTACATACAATAAACATGTGAGCCTAATTAGTCATCCTCTTTCCCAATTGATTTTTAAATTTTTAACTTTTTTCTTGTTCTTAACATTTTTCCCTAGCTGCATGCCCAGATATTCAATATCAATGACCAATAACCACATTAACCAGTAGCTGTCCTCAGATTAGGACTATTATTTGTATAATGGTCCCTTATTGACTTGGAAACCCCTTTCCTTTCTTTCTGTAACATAACCCAATTATTTTTAGGAAACTTCTACCCCTCATTGCATGCAGTCTTGGTGAGAGCACAAATCAAGGTATCCTCCCCTCCCTAGCTAAGAAAAAGGCACATGATCTAAATTAGACTAATCAACTTAGAAATGTTAATGGAAATGTAAATCTTAAGCAGAGTGCTACAAAGACGTTGGGAGTCTATTAATTTCAATGACTTAACTTCAAAAGTATATAGGATAGTCCCTGCTACTTGAACTGTAAGAAAGTATAATCTGAAAGTAGTAGAGCCCAAATTTAAGAAAAAAATTGAAACACTCTTTTGGAGGTCTGGCTACCAGATGCCAGTGATTACCCTTCTACGACACAATGGCTGAAACACAAAAGCAAAAAGACTGGAGAAAAGACTGCTTTCTTTTCAGAGTGACCCAGTAGAGAAATTCCATGACCCTTAGGCACTGTGACCTTAATGAACTTGTAGATCAGAAAGACCTACAGTCCTATTTCAGCTCTGTCACCTATTAGCTATATAATCCTGCACACATTGCTAACTAACCTCAAGGTGGGTTTTTTTCGCCCACTTTTAGAGTAGTATGTGTAAACTGGAGACAAATCATGTAAAATATCTAATAAATATCTGACAAACAGGAAATCAATAAACATGAACTATTATTTCTGCTCAAATATTCTGGCATTTAAAACTTCATCAGGCTGCATTATATTACTCATTTATATTACTGATGTGGTATTATTCTCAACCCAAAGATTGAAAAAAAATGACAAAGAAGGGGGGAAAATGTCTTACAAACTTCAACAATGAGCTCTTCTACAACTGTATATTGAGAAAAAGTCCTGTAGATTTACTCAATAACTTAATTCACCATGCCCAGCTGGTATGGACACAGAAACAAATTTCTAAAATCAGTCTATGGTCAGTAACCAATCTTTCCATGAAATGGACATTTTGCAATTCAAATATCACCAACAATATTTCATAGTTCAAGTATCACCAATACTAAAACACCTCAGTAAATAGGAAAAATTCTCCAATGAATAAACTGTTAAATGGGTTGCAGTTTTCTTGTAAAAAATAACTATTGATAAGAGAACTTACTTATCTCGTTTATTTTTCCCCAGATCCAGAACTTTTTAAAATCCATACATCCCTCTGTATAGCCAATTAGCAACCCCTCTCCAATCTCTTCTACCCCTTAGCCCCTAGCAACCACTAATCTACTTTCTGTCTATACAGATTTGCCTATTTGGCCATTTCATATAAATGGAATCATACAATATGTAGTTTTTTGTAGTTGGGTTCTTTCATTCAGCATAATGTTTTCAAGGTTCATCCATGTTGCAGCATGTATCTGTACTTCATTAATTATTATGAGTGAATATTACATTCTATGGAATACCACATTTTATTTATCCACTAATCCACTGATGGATCTTTAGATTGTTTCTTCCTTTTGGTTATTATGAAAATGCTTTCTTAAACAGTTATATACAAAAAAATTCAGACATATCTATGTAAACAAAAATTCATTTACTAATACCTGAAATCTAAATAAAAAAGAGTTATTAGTCTTTTCAATAAATGATGCTAGGACCACTGGCTATCCACATGCAAAAGAATAATAATGTTGGACCTGTACCTCACACTATACATAAAAAAAATATTTCAAAATGGATCATAGGCCTAAATGTAAGGGCTAAAACTATAAAAGTCTTAAAATAGGAGTAAATGTCTGTGACCTTGGGTTAGGCAATGGCTTTGCAAATAAAACACCAAAGCCCAAGTGATGGAAGAAATAACAATTAAACTAGACTACATCAGAATTAAAAAAGAATCTTTCAAAAGCCAGACACTGTTATATATCTGGTATCTAACAACAATAAAACAGTATTTACATTGTTCTTGGCACACTGGACATTGTTCTTGGCACTTTACACATAGTATTAGCTCATTTAATCCTCACGACAACCCCATGAAATAGGTAATGCTCCATTTCATAAATTAAAAAAACAAAACAGAAAGTTAAGCAATATGCCCAAGGTCAAACATATAGTAAGTAGTTAACAGGGATTCAAATTCAAGCAGTTTGATTCCAAAGGCATTTCTTACCACTATGTAATACTGCCTAAAAATAATTTTATGGTTAGTTTGCCTGCATATGTATATTATAAGATAATGTGGACACATTTCTCAGTAGGTTAAGAACTCTTCGGTAGTGCCTTCTCCCAAAAACACTTGTGCACGTGCACTTTGCTCTTAGACATTACAATCCCACCTTCACTATTTTCATCCTTGTCTTTGGTTCCAGAAGACTTGTCCTGTCTTACTTAAAATGCTGAAATGAAAACCTGTTGCAATAGTAGTCATGGCCACCGTTCTGCTATCAGCACTCATGTCCCTATGCTTTAGCAGGGGTCTAACACATCGCATTCTTATCGTCAGGCTGCTCCAGATTCATTTTAAGATCTTAGGAAGGCCTACCTTTACCCCAGGAAGAGCTAGCTAACTGCCTCTCTGGGTGTATACTTAGAAATTGGTCTTCGAACTTTTTTGACTGTAGTCCACAGGAAGAAACATTTCTCACTGACATAGTGAGAAGAGTTCCCCAGTAAAACCAAAGTTCAGCATACTTACTTTGTGGCAAACAAATAAAAATCATACTTTACTTTCTATTTTTTCTTTTCTTTTCTTTTTTTAATTTTCTTTTTTAACATTTATTTATTTTTGAGAGACAGAGAGAGACAGTGTGATCAGGGGAGGGGCAGAGAGAGAGAGGGAGACACAGAATCTGAAGCAGGCTCCAGGCTCTGAGCTGTCAGCACAGAGCCCGACACGGGGCTCAAACCCACGAACCATGAGATCATGCCCTGAGCCGAAGTCAGACACTTAACCAACTGAACCACCCAGGTGCCCCTATTTTTTCTTAATACTGGTCATAATCCAGTTGATTTCATGACCACATATTAAAATGTGCAATCTGACAAACACTGAACTAAAACACAGACATTAATAAAAATTACACCTGAAACTGAGCTTATTACTAAATTTCACAGACACACATGGTCAGCATCTAAGTTTCTTCTCAAAGAGGAATAGCCAAATAGTAGTTTTGGATGAAAAAGTAGGCATATATTTATTTACTAAGACTATTATTATCTCTAGAGTCAGTCTCAAAAGACGTGGAAGCTGTGATTCCTGGCATTTACAGTCATAATGCAGACTACTGTCCTATCATACACACAACAAAACATATATACTTTTTCTTAATTATGAAAGAAGGCAAGCAGAAATCCTAAATTCTACATATTCTGACTATCCAGTTTCTTCTGTATATTAAGAACAGAAAGTTCTCATTGTGCTTTTTTTTCCCTTCCTTCTGTGACCTTACTGATAAGAAATGGTCATCCTGATGAGGGAGGGGAAAGTAAATGTAAGTTGATAGTGTAAGTTCCAGAATGTTAGCAGACTCCCAAATGAAAGATTAAAAAGGTAATGGCAGGGGCGCCTGGGTGGCTCAGTCGGTTGAGCATCCAGCTTCGGCTCAGGTCATGATCTCACGGTTCGTGGGTTCGAGCCCCGCGTCAGGCTCTGTGCTTATAGCTAGCTCAGAGCCTGAAGCCTGTCTTCGGATTCTGTCTCTCCCTCTCTCTCTGTCCCTCCCCTGCTCACTCTCTCTCTTTCTCAAAAAATAAATAAAACATAAAAAATAATTTTTTAAAGGTAATGGCAAGCACAGTACCAAGTTCTTAGTAGGTGGTCAATTAAATGTCTGATAAATGAATAAAGTATATGCTCTTGATATTTGTTCTGCCATTCACAGTCATATTTAATTGTGATCTATTTAAACTGCCAAGACTTGGAAATTAAAACCAAATTCTAAAGAATTTGACCAGAGATATACAGTCAGTAGCAGTGCTCAGTCCATTGCCCAATTCACTGTTTTCTTCTCTGTTCCATTGCCATCCCAAAATAAAAAGTCACATCCTTAGGCAGAGATGATAAAGTGGGTATTAAGACAAATGTATAACTAGAAACAAGTTCCATGTTCATTACATAAATAAAAAGAATTTGCTTTCTTAAAATGGCAAGAAGGGTAAATGGGCAGAAACTATATCTTTTTTATTTAATTAAGGTTGTAATGGACTACAAAAATTTACAAATTAAATGTTTATTTAAAAACAAAAAAAATTAAATATAACTTAAACCACCAGTCTCAATCCCAGGAAAACAGCCAAAATTATAAACCTAATCTATGTGGCAGGAGATCTGCTCACATTTTGAAATCTTGATACACAAAGCATTTCTGACTTACTGACAAGCCATGAGATATTAAAGTGTCAGTTATTTTTAGAAAATAGAGCTAAAGATAGTAATATGAACCAGATTTTATTGAAGGTTTTAAATTTAAATACTGTAAGCAAAATAAATTTAAAGATAGGCTTTGTTTTGGGGCACCTGGGTGGCTCAGTTGCTTAAGCGTCTGATTCTTGATTTTGGCTTAGGTCATGATCTCCTGGTTCGGGGAGTTCAAGAGTTCGAGCCATGGAAAGTGCTTGGCATCCTCTCTCTCTTTCTCTCGCATCCTCTGTCTCTTTCTCTCTCTCTCTCTCTCTACCCCTCCCCCACTCCCTGCGCACATGCTCTCTCAAAATAAATAAATAAACTTTAAACGAAAAAAAAGATAGGCTTTGTTTTTTTATACTATTGTTTTAGAATACAAAGAGTTTCTGACATCAAATAAAGAATATTTGTTCTTTTAATTTACAGATACTTACTAGATGAATTAATTTGTAAGAAGAGATTTAATTTTCTAGTTGGCTAAAAGAAGTAATGGAAGTACACTAAGGACCTGGATCCTAAAATCATTTTACAAAGAGCCTACAGAAGAATGTCCCCATGGCAGTAAAAATACCATCTACCACCTGTAATTCCAAATAATGTGCAAAAAATGCTAACTAATGATACTTTTTGGAGGAAATAAAAATGATCAAACTCATATAGTAACAAAAAAGCTTTACTCAAATATATTTCTGAACTAATGAATATCAAGAAAAAATTTCAGGCAGAAACTGAGTAAGACCCCAAACTTTTATTTTAATAGCAAGGTCCCACTTTTTGAGCTTTAAGATTATTATTAGTCTGGCATTGAAGCTCTCCCAGTGTCTGGCACTCTTCTGCCTAGCTATACTGCCCCCTTTACTGACCCACTGATAAAACTTATCAGGGAACAACATACTAGGCATTTATACCCATTAGAGCATTTATGCATTATATCCTCGCTACTAGAAATGTCACATCAAATTCTCATGTGTACTTGAAAACTTGGCCTACTTTGATAGCACTTGTCAAAAGGAGACTGATCTCTTCCTCCTCTAAAGTCCCACAAACTATGTACTTTATATCATTCACTAGAAATGTATTAATTTCCTTGGGGTTTCTTTGTTTTTAAACTTGGGAAGTTTTCTTATGACCAGGCCAGGCTCCAATGCTAAGTATTACAGGAATACACATAGTGAGAAGCAGTATTTCCCCATATTTGAGAGTATGAACCAAATCATCTGGATTGAATCCTGACTTCTCTTTATTATTTCTTTACCTCAGTTTTGTCAACAGGAAAATGGGGATTATAACAGTACCTAAGTGACAAGTCTGTGATGAGGATTAAATAATGTTACATGTGAATTGACATACATATCTACAAAAGTATTTGACAAACAGTAAATTCTATACTATTAGCTATTATTAATATTACTATTACTACAACCATCGTTCTCCACAGCACCTAGTAGTGCTTTATACATACAAGAACTCAATAAATACTTGAATGAAACAATTAATATTCAAATAATTTTAAATGTCCCTCATAGTGTAAAAGGAGGCTCAAAGCCCAAAAGATCAAATCCAGAAGAAAGGCCTGGTAGATTTCAGAGAAGAATTCAACTCACCAAACTACTCAGACTTCATGATCAAATTAAGAAAAAGTCAAAGTATTGGGGCACCTGGGTGGCTCAGTTAACCAACCCACCGGCTCAGGTCATGATCTCACAGTTCCTGAGTTTGAGCCTCATGTTGGGCTCTGCGCTGACAGATGGGAGCCTGGAGTCTGCTTCAGATTCTCTTTCTCTCTCTCTGTCTCTCTCTGTCCCTCTCCCTGTTCCGCTTCCCCTCTCAAAAATACATATTTTTAAAAAAGAAAAAGAAAAATTCAAAGTATTAAAACAATCCAAACGAACCAAGTTTTTTATCTTTTCCCTGATGAAAATAGAAAAGACATGAAAAAACTTGATAGTTTCTATATAGGAAATTTATCTTAAAGATGGCCATTTCTATAATGCCATCTTAATTTCTAATCTATTAACAATATGCTAATTCTATGTTTAATCTACTTACATTTCCAGTCTCTATATTATCAACTTAAGAAGGAAGCTTCATCATTTACCATCTCACCTTGAAAAGTAGAATTGAATTTTATTTACTCCACAAAGATAATCCCTAACTCTAGCACTCAGAGATTCAGTTACAGATTCATGTATACTTTATTAATACCCTTTACAAAGTTATATTTTGATTATCGGCCTCTTCACTCTTATTAGCCTAAAGAGATATTTCTAGTTATTGTCATTTTGTCCTCACAGGAAAGCTGATTCCGTTTTCTTGATTTATGCTATCTGCCTGTTTCTACATCTCCTGTTCCTTTGTGTTGACCCATGGCTACAGTAGGTCATAAATTATAGGAAAACAAGTAACTTCTTATCCATAAATATCAGGATACCAGAGTACAGTCAAGTGAGCCTAATAACTGACTGAACTGCACTAGAAGGACAATGTTACTTTCAAACAACACTGGCTTATCAGAGCAAGTCTCATCAAGGGATAAGGAAACTATCTGGGCTGCCAAGAGTGTGCCTGATTTAGACCTTAAGCAAGATTCCTAAAAGACTATATATGAATATATAAGAGAAACAAAAAGCTTATGTTTTTAGCAATAACCACATCAATAACCATGCCTTACTCTCATATAAGCTTTGGCTTATTTCTCATTATTTGCGTATCTCATACAGAGATGAAGTCCATCGTAAGTTCAAAGACTGGCAAGCTTAACACTAGGAATTTAAATTTCCCAAGCCCAGGTTTTCTGATTTATCATCATCAACAAACAGATGTTGTAATAGCTCAGAGAAAACACAGTTTGTCTTGCTTTACAGTTTAATTACTGATTAGCAAATACCGTGACATTTGAACAGTCACCATTCATTTGCTTCCTGTTTAAAGAAATCCTTACCAGAAGAGGGATGATGAAAACACAGGAAAAAGGAGAGTTTATGAACACATTAAAAATTGGGGGAAAAAAAGAACTCTGGGTGGTGAGATTATGAGAAATTGTTATTTTCTTTTTTATGCTTTTAGGTATTTCCCCAAACATTTAAAATAATATTTATATACATATATACATAGAAATTTTATTGAAAGCAACTTTGTAAGTGAAAGTATACCATATGTTAACATGATCATATAGTTTTTCTCACAATCTGAAAAGTTAGCTTTAACCAACAACAGAACACTACAGGATATTGAATGTTACAACTGTTCAGAGCCTAAGATAGTGTCTAGCTGACACAATGCAACCAATAAATATTTGCTGAATATCATAACACTTTCTAATCATAATGGAACTTATTACTAAAAAAAGGTGATATCAGAATACAAACTATATTTTAACTAAAGCAGGCAAAATATGCTCAGGAAAATAATCACTTCCTTATTTGCTTCATAAATAAAAGTATGGGTTAACCCATACAATGAGTTTATAATATCATGCAGTAATTCAAATTAATGTGGCTCATAAATGAAATCATCTAGCTAAGAGATTTTTTTTAAGGTTCAATTCTTTTCTAGAACAACCACTACGAACCAGTCTAATTTTAGAATAGTTTAAGAAAAATTTAAAAGAGCAGTTGTATTAACATGTAATCAGTTTTACGAAGACCCAGGCAGTGCCTGCCAAAAGACTGACATGAATGCTGGGTGCTTTTCCGGTTTTTATAAACTAGTGATTATTATTTTTTCTGACGTATAACAATACCCCAAATGTTTTTATCATATCAATTTTTATGAAGGACGCGTAGAAGACAACACAGTTAATGTTAATCAGCTGAAATATATATTAAATGAAAAATATTAATATAAAAATTTGTTCATCTTTATTGCCATCTTAAGGTGTTCTAAAATGCGGTAGAGCTTTTACTATAAATTTACTTTGTGGTGGCAAAATCTAGACGGTAACTGGCAGCAGCTGAAACATACAGGTGCACAGACACACACTTGATTTCTCTGTGTAAATTAAAGGAAACACATAAGTTTTCCAAGAGAAGAAAAACATTACTTTTTAGGTGCTAACATGACTCTAGTTAGCTGTAAAAGTGGATTAATTCATTTTTGCAGTTAAATAGAAAGAGGATTTTCACACAGAAGATGGAGTCGGAGTCGGAGTCGGAGTCCGATGTGATCTGAAGCAGTACTAATCTGCACAGAGAAAACAATCAGGGACGACTACAGAGCCATTCAGAAGGCTGAAATTGCTCCTTACTAACATTCCAGGGCAACTAAACAACATACTACAATATATAAAGGACAATCCAAAACCTGTTTAAACTACAGAACCGCCCAGCCACATGCAAAACATACCAACAGAGGATTCACAGCAAGGGGATGGTATTACCTCTTTTATGTAATTCCCTCAAGGGAATACAGTCTCCTCCCCCGTCATAAGGCAAATAGGGATCGGAAGAAGCATCCATGATTAGAATTTTTATAAAGAAGAAGAAAAAGGAAAAGGAAAGCTCGCTAGCTTAAGAAAACACTGGCATTTTTTCCACCCCTGCACCAGCAGGCGAGGGAGATGCCATATTTGATGAGGGTTAGAACTGTATGTAGTTCGACTCGCTGAAGCAACTGGGTTCTTCCACAGTGGATGATGTCATCAAAGGGAAATTATTGCAGCCTGGTTGCTAGTGGCTACAATCTAGCAAGGCTTAGAGGCGGAACAGCCTTCTTAATCAGGTCCTGCTACGTATGATGATGACTAAGCTCCAAGTGTAACAGACAAAACTGGTTTGAGAATATTAAAGCTCTCACCATGCAGCTTCTAGAACATCAGTGGCAACTATAGTAAAACAATAGAAACATAATTTCATTTTCTTTTTAAAATAAATGTAAGGGAAACCAAGCATTTAATATAGAGATGTGAAAGGCAAATACTGGACGTAGACAATGCCTCTTTTCAATTCTAATGTAGAAAAATGGGAGAAACATACTAGTAAGATTGCATGACTTTATAATATAAATGTACTAATTGTTATATACATACCAAAAGCTTCAAAAAACTCGGTTTTAAAAGTCTATTCTTAATTATCTAAACCGTACTACAGACTTCTATTGTGGATTAAAAATTTTAGTAACCGAACGGCTAAAGAGTGTTTTATCTCACTAATCCCCTCCAGCAGCCTCTTGTTTCCTTCCTTCAAGGAACTAGCTAATAAGACGTTCTAGCTTTTGAGAAGAAAACATACTAAATAACTTAGCTATTATGTGTAGAAAATATGCAAAAAGATATACTAGTTAGGAGATTTTTCTCTCTTCTTTTTTTCCTAATTTTCCTACCTCACAAAGATTTGTGCTTCAAAAAAAAAAAGGCTTTTAGTAAAATGTGTCTCCAAAGTCTATTCCAACTGTTTCTTTGCTAAAAATTTTTATGGAATTCAGAAATAAAGTAACTCTTTGTTTCAAACTGTCATTCCAAAATAAAAATAAATCGATGCTCACTTAATGAGTTCACATTTTTACAGCTATCTCTGAGGTGATTCCCCTAGACTAAGGGATTCTCCTGAAGTAGCTAAGTTGCTGCAGTGCCACTAAAGAAAAACGTGCTATTAATTAGAAGCAATTCCACAGGATTAAGAGGTTCTGTAAAAGTCCAAGTCAAGACATTTATATGAGAAATGGGTTAAGAGAAGGAAAGAAATGACTCAGGATGGCACTAAACAGAAGGGACTAATTCTGTTTGTCTAGTACATTAAGTTATTCAGGATCTTTTTAAAAATTAGGTTGAATAAAGTTTTATATTTAAAAAAAAAAAGTCTGAACCTCAGAAAGTTAGCCCTTCTTATAAAAGCTCACCTGAAATTTAAGAAAAAGGATTCTAGGAAAGGAATATAGTCTAGAATAAAGACTACAATAGGAGTATCTATCTAATTCTGATTTGGGCTATTAACATTTACAATAAGACTGTGGGTCTTTTTTTGTTTTCTGTATTTTTCAAATTTTCTTAGATTTTTTTAAACAAGGAAAGCTTTGACACAGAGCTAACTTTACTAAATTAAGCAAATGCAAATTTCTTCCTCTGTGGTCCTTTGGTATGCATATTCTACTATTGTAAGACTTTAAAAATATATATATGCTATATAGCATTTATGAATAACTTAGTTTTTGTGATAGTATTCTTCTACACCTTTCAGATAAAATGAAACTGTATCAGTAAGTTTTCCTGGTATTTGTAGGCACTCTCTTAACTTGTTTTTCCTGATTTACAACTTGGTCTTAAAGGAAAAATTAAAATTTTAACTAGCTAGCAATAACCAGAGGAGGAAGAATACCTTCCCTATAAAATATATGGACCATGTTGCATAAGTAAAAGTTTTGTACCATAAATACAATCTGAACTGTTTTTAAAGAGCAAAACTTTTGTATATAAGTATATATAATATATAATTGTATTTGTATAGAGTGAAGTCTAGAATGAGAAATTGTATTTGTATAGCATTAAGTCTAGGATGAGACACACCAAACTCTTAGTAATTGTTATCGCTAAGGAAGGAAAGAGGTAGAAGTGGGGAAGATAAAATGGTACATTTGGTTTTTACTATATATAGTTCTACACAGTTTTACTTTTTAGACAAATATGTTACATATTACTGAAATTTTTAATAACTATACTACTTTTGTGATAATAAATCTGAAAGTTGAAAATTTTTTCAAAAGTAATCAAATCTCATACTTAAGAGATCCATGGCTGCCACTTTTGCTTAAAAGAATTACTACTCAGGCTAAAGTGCTTTTCAACTGTACTTTAGAAAAGGGCAAAGTAGATGGGAAAGTGTGGCAAAAGAGGACTTTGACACAGATTAGGTTATTGTCAGCTTAATAAACTGAATTACAGTCAGCATGGAGCTCAAGTGGAAAGAAAGAAAAGCCAAATTTAAGAAATCATAGGCACAACTAGGGGGAGTTTCATAGGGGGATGATGTTCCAGATGGAACCTCTGAAGAATAAACACACTAAAATGGTAGCACAAAAAAGAACTTAAAAATTCAGAAGGGGAAGATACTTCTACTCCCAAATGCACCCTCAATGCTAACCTCAACCTTGATGTGGGATTCTAGACAAACCACAACCTCTTTGAGATGTGTAAATCAGGGAGGCAGAATAGATGACTATAGTATTCTAACTATACATATATAACTACATATATATGACTATAGTACTACAATGTTCAATCTTTAAGTCCCTTCTAACATACATGATCCAAGAAATCTATAACATTAGAAGTACTTACAAAAAAATGAAAAATGATCTTATTTCTTCAACAAATATATAATAAGACCAAAAAAAAGGGGAAGTAGGGAGACCTATAGAATTTAAACAAGGGGAGCCTGGGTGGCTCAGTTGGTTGAACAGACAACTCTTGATTTTGGCTCAGGTCATGATCCCAGGGTTCTGAGATCAAGCCCTGCAGCTGGCTCCACACTGAGTGTGGAACCTGCTTAAAATTCTCTCCCTCTCTCCCTCTGTCCCTCTTCTCCCTTGCACACTTCTCTCTCTCTCTCTCTCTCTCTAATATTAAACAACAAAAAAAATGGGGGTGCCTGGGTGGCTCAGTCAGTTGAGCATCTGACTCTTGATTTTGGCTCAGGTCTTGGTCTATGGCTTGTGAGACTGAGCCCCGTGTAGGGCTCTGCACTGATGGCACTGAGTCTGCTTGGGATTCTCTCTCCTCCTCTCTGTGGCCCTCCCCTGCCTGCACCCCTCCCTCAAAATAAATAAGTAAACATTTTTTAAAAAGTAAAATTAAATTTAAAAAAATAAAAAACCAAGTATTAAAAGATACATCAATTTCAAAGTATAATTTTTTATGAAACAACTGAAGAAATGAGAAATAAGAAAGATATGTGATTTTAAGCAATTATATTTTAGATGTGATAATGATGAGGGAGCCTAAGGCAAGCTGAGGACAAAGCACAAGCTAACCACCTTCCCCCAACCCTTCCACCCCTGTGGGATATGTGTGATATTCTTCAGCCACTCCTGGCTGCCCAAGAACAAAGGAAAAGGAAAAACAAATGGTTAAATGACAGAGATAGCAGTCAAGCAGGACAGAAGTCTCCATCAGTGTGCAATGGTTTTAATGATTTACAAGGAAAAAAGGCAATCTCCAGAAACCTATAGATTCAGTTTCCCAGAGCCCTAACATCACCCTCCTCTCCATTGTGATGTGGGGAACAAAGAAGAAAATGTAGATAAAATAAATTCTTTATAAATTGTAGTCCATTGACAAATACTTGAGATAGAGTAAAACATTCCTTCAGGAACTCCCTACTGTCCTATGTTAATGCTTTGCTAGAAGGAAAAATAACTTTAGTTCTACAAGAGCAAAGCCTCCAGTATCTTGAGAGTCTTCTTTAGCATATCAAAGTCCTTTGGGGACTTTACCAATGGCCCAACTCCCAGATATATAATCAGTCATTCCTCACAACCCCAGTGCAGCTCTTCCTGACCAAGAGTCCTGTCCATGTGCTTTAATAGCCTTTTTGTACCTAAGACACCTCAAGAATTCTTTCTCGGCCATCAGCTCTGGACCCCTTAAAAACCTCCTCAATAATAGCCTATAAAAGAATTCTTATCTTTTAGAGATACATAATGAAATATATAACTGTCTAATAGTTAAAACACATAAAAACATATTTTATTCAAGACTACTGCAAAAGGGGAAAAGAGATCTCAAAACAGAATCTGGCTCAATTCTCAATACAACAAAAATAGGCGGGAATTCATAACCAAGGAGAAGGGTTGGGGGTTTTCAGTGGATTGGGTAAGAGGGATTCTGACTAAGCAGACCTAACAGGACTGAAGGCAGCACTGGGTGACAGGGTATCACCTGGAGGATAGTGAGGGAGGCCAGGGTATTGAGGTACAGTATTCTGGCTAAGCCAACTTGACAGGATTATTGCCCAAACTGAGCAGTACAAAAACATACACATAAGATCAACGTTGAGACCTGGTTGGGAAGAGAATTCAAATGAGCCTGTCTAAAGTTTGATCAGGGTGAAACTCTATCAGTGTATCTATCTAAAATAATATAAGGTTTCCAATTTATTTCAAAATTATAGAAAGTAGTAAAGATAAAACAAAATTAGACTTGAATTGATAATTATTTAAGTCTTGAGAACAAGAAATACATAATCTCTTCACTGTACTTTTGCATATGTTCTAAATTTTCTAAAAGATACTATATTTAATGAAATGCTTATAAATCACTTATATGAGATAAAAGTTAACAAAAAATTACATCCTTGACTCAAACTAAATTATTACTATCAGAAGTGTCAGATTAACTTTAGTTTATATTGCATTAAGTAGAGCTGCTTTACATTTACATATGACACACTATATGGCATTAAACTTTAACTTGTATACTATCAATTCTTCTCCCTGAGCAAATACATCAGAGGAAGAAAAAAAAAGAGGAAAATCTTTCAAGAAAGAAAGAAGAAATCAATTCAAGCTATATAGACAGCTGCAAAGTTAATGCAGCACAAAAGAAAAAGGACCTGGAAATTCTTCAGAAATGACAAGCCAGAAAATAAATGGAAAAAACACAGAATGGCTTTGCAACATTCAACCTCACAAACATAAAACGTTTCAGTTCTCAACATGGCTGTCTGATTACTCAAATAATGTGTCATAAGATTAAAAATATGAAAATACCATATAATTATCACTTTTTCAAATTCAGAACAAAAAATAGCCAATACTTTTAATGCCTAAGCAATTCCTTTTCAAGAAACGTGCCAAATGTCTTTCTGCATGTACACAAACTGGTACGAAGACTGAGTAAAAGACTATTTTAAGAGTTCTAAGTTTTAGAAATACTGAAATGCAAATATAACAATATTACATTAAGTATAAACATGCTAAAATGCTCCAATTAAATCATAAGCACTATCTGGGGCACCTGGGTGGCTCAGTGAGTTAAGCATCTGACTCTATTTCAAACCAGGTCAAGATATCATAGTTCCTGGTTCAAGCCCCCTAGTTGGGCTCTGCACCTTACACTGGAGGGCCTGGTTGGGATCCTCTCTCCCTGCCCCTCCCCAACTCGTGCATGCTCTCTCTCTCTCAAAATAAACATTAAAAAAAGATAAACACTATCTAATTGGATTTTTAAAAGCCAAGTATATAATTATGAGAGTATCAGCTAAAACATACCAATGCAGGAGGCTGAAAGTAAAAGGATTAAAAAAATAGAGCGTGTGATCCCTAATCCAAAGAAATCCAGGGAGCTATATTGATATCAAAGGACATTTTAAAGAAAATAATATAATTGGAAATACAGAGAGTCACTTCAGAGTAAGGTGGTTCAGTTCACCAGGAAAATGTAACTTAATAACATGAAATCAAAGTATATAAAGCAAAAATTTACAGAATGACAAGTGGTAGTAGATTAGTCTACAAATACAGTAAAAATTTTTAATGTATCACTATCAAATACCTGATAGAAATAAACAAGGAGAAAAATCAGTAGGGAAACTAGAAATTTCAAAAGTAGAGTATCAAACTTTACCCGATGGACACAAAGAGAAAAACATTAACCAAAAGCTTCTTGTTACATACATACCATAGGTGAAACACTGACAAAAACAGAGCTTTTCCTAGGCCACAATGCAAGTCTCAAAATATTTCAATACACTGATAGGATATGATATATATTCTTTGACAAGAGTGTTCTAAGTCAATTTGAAATGACGAGAAATTCCTCATATGTTTGGAAATCATGAACTATATTTCTAAATAACCTTTAAGTCAAAATAGATATCACTATGGAAGTTAGAAATGATTTTTAATTTGTGATAATGATAATGAAGGCATATGACATGGAGATAAAAGCTGTATTGGAAGAGACATTTACAGCTTTAAATGTATCTACCTGAACAGAAGCTTAAAATTAAGAAGCTAACCTTACTTCAAGAAGCTAGAAAAAAAATACAGCAAATAAACCCAAAGAAAGTAGAACAAAATATCAGAAATTAATGAAGCAGGGGCGCCTGGGTGGCTCAGTCGGTTGAGCATCTGACTTCAGCTCAGGTCATGATCTTGCAGTTCGTGGGTTCGGGCCCCGCGTCAGGCTCTGTGCTGACAGCTAGCTCAGAGCCTGGAGCCTGTCTTCAGATTCTGTGTCTCCCTCTCTCTCTCTGACCCTCCCCTGCTCGAGCTCTGTCTCTCAAAAATAAATTAAAAAAAAAAAACATAAAAAATTAAGAAATTAATGAAGCAGAAAACAAATACAAATAGGAACAAAACAACAAAGGCAAAGCTAGTTCATTGGAAAGACTAATGATTGATGAATCTGCAGTGACAATGATTATAAGGTGAAATAGGAAAGAGGATATGGAAGGGGAAAGGAAGGGAAGGAGAACTCTCTCAATGAGAGAGCAAATAATCATTATCAGGAAGAAAAAAGAAGACGACTATGGAAACCACAGGCAATCCAATGACTTTATGCCAACATTTTTTTTGAAAAGAAGGTACATATTGAAAAATTACAATTTATCAAACTCATCTGGAAAGAAACAGAAAATCAAAATAGTGCTATAACTATTAAAGAATTTGTAACATAATTTAAAACATTCCTATAAAGAAAATTCTAAGCCTAGAGTTTCTTTGGCAAATTCTACCAAAAGTTAGGAAGAAATAATAATGCCAGCCTTTCATAAACCACTCCACAGAGACTGGAAGAAGGAGGCATCATCTACACCTCACTTTATAAGGGAAATAGAACATTAATACCAAAATGAGAACAGTATGACAAAGGAAAGCTACCAGTAATCTGTTAAGAGCAGATGCAAAAATCCTAAACAAAAGCAAACCAAATCCAGCAATTTATCCATAAAAGAAAAAGCCAAAACAATACACTAATATGTCAATGATCAAACTGAGTTCATACAGGAAATGCAGGTTGGTTTAAGCATCTGAAAATCAACTGTTCATTAATAGAAAAGAAAAGAGATAAAAATCAAATGATCATCTCAAAAAATGGAAGGAAAATGACAAATTCTACAACATTCATGATTTTAAATTGTATACTCTTAAGTCAACTACAAATAGATGTTAACCTGTTTAATCTGATGAAAGATAACACAGAAATCCAGATTAGCATCATACTTAAATTTGGAGTTGAATACTTAATGGTGAAACTTCAGGATCAGAACAAGACAAAAGACACTGGCAATCACCAGTTCCATACAACAGTTTACTATAGACAAGAGGTCCTAGCCAGTGCAGTTGAACAAGGGGAAAGGAAGGGGAACACTATAAAGATAAGCAAGAAACAAAATGGTCATTATATGCCAATGATATGACTATAATCTTAAAAGACATCACAGGGGTGCCTGGATGGTTTGGCCAGTTAGGCATCTGACTCTTGATTTTGGCTCAGGTCATGATCTCACAGTTTGTGAGATCAGGCCCCATGTCAGATTCTGCACTGACAGCAAGGAGCCTGCTTGGGATTCTCTCTTTCCCTCTCTCTTCCCTTCCCTGACTCATTCTCTCTCTCTCTTTCTCTCTCTCAAGAAAAAAAAAAGGCATGACAAATAAATCATTATAATCAGAGTTAAGACTGATAAATTTTTAAAAATCAAAATTCAAAAAACTAAATTCCAAAATACACCAGCAGACAGAATGTATTTTTTTAAATGTTTATTTTTAAGAGAGCACGAGCAGGGGAGGGGCAGAAAGAAAGGGAGACAGAAGATCTGAAGCAGGCTCTGCGCTGATAGCAGTGAGCACAATTTGTGTGTGTGGGGGGGGGGGTCAAACTCAAATGTGACATCATGACTTAAGCTGAAGTTGGACACTCAATCGACTAAGCCACCCAGGAGCATCCAGCAAACAGAATATTAAAATAAAAACAGCATTAAATTGCAGTAACATTAAAAAAGAAAATCCAAGAATGAGTGTAAAAGACAAATAAATAAAGAAGACAAAAATCACTAGGAATGACTAAAACTTTATTGGAAAACATTTAAAAAGACTCAAGTATAGAGAGAAGTATACCATGTTCATGAAATTAGATTTAAACTGATCTACAGACTCAATTAAATGCCAATCAAAAACCTGAAAGAGGATTTACCTCCATTTTTACCTTAGTCCATACTTGGTAGCAAGTTCTTCTTTCCAGGTTACCTTTCAAGTCAGACAAAAGACCCAAAGGGCAAACCATCCTGCGATGGGAACTCAAACTACCCCTCAAGCAATAACAACTGCCCTGACACAAGCAAGACCCCTCATAATTGACATAAAGGCAACGACTGATCTGACCTTTACTGCCCACCTGCTTATACCCACCAACCTTTGTCCCCACATCTTCCTTACATAAACCTAAACGTGTTTTCAGCACTTTGGAGACAGTCTTTGAAACGCTAGTCCATTGTCTTCCCAATGTTGCCTCACTGAAATAAACTCCTTTCTTGTTTCACCATCACTGGTCTCTCTGTCTTTGAATTATGTCAGCAGTGAGTGGCCGAACCTGGTCTGTTTGGAAACTCTGGAGATAGGTGCTCTTGCACCCTGTTACAAACCCAACAGGCTTTTTTTTTATGACAAATTATGCTAAAATTTACATGGAAATAAAAAAGCCCAAGAATAATCAAGACAATCTTAAAGATAAAGTGAGAAGATATGTTTTACCAGATACTAGACCTTTTTAATCACAGTAACATTATAAACAGAATGTTTTTGGCATAAAGCTAAAACAAACAAACAAAAAACCCCAATCACATAGAATAAAGAGTTGAGAAATAGATCCTCCTATATATGAGCCTTGATATAGTCTCAGGGATGGCCCTACAGAAGAATTGGATAAAAAATGATTTTCTGGGGTGCCTGGGTGTCTCAGTCACTTAAGCGTCCGACTTCCGCTCAGGTCATGATCTCACGGTTCCTGGGTTCAAGCCCTGCGTCGGGCTCTGTCCTGATGGCTCAGAGCCTGGAGTCTGTCTTAGGATTCTGTGTCTCCCTCTCTCTCTGATCCTCCCCTGCTCATGCTGTCTCTCTCTCTCTCAAAAATAAATAAAACATTAAAAAAAATTTTGTAATGATTTTCTTAGTAATTGGCATTAGGACAACTGGTTGTTTATATGGGAAAAAAATTAAATACACCCTAATCCATTCTCTCTCTCTCTCTCTCTCTCACACACACACACACACACACACACATACACACCACTCAGGTGATTATAAAGCTCTTACAAAATTATATAAGAAAATACATTGATGACCTCGGGGGAGGGAAATTTTTCTTAAGACACAAAAAGTGTTAGCTATAAAGCAAAAGATTAACACAAAGGACATTACAGTAAGAACATTTGCTCTTAATTTGTCCATCATAATGCTACAGACTGAATGTATCCCACCAAAATTTATATGTTGATGTTAATCCCCAGTGTAACGTTATTTGGAGGCAGGATCTTTGGGAGGTGATTAGGTCATGAGGGTATTCAGGAATGGAATTAGTGCCCTCACAAAAAGACTCCAGAGAGTTCCCTTAAGGACACAACAAAAAGATGGCAGACTGTGACCCAGAAGCAGCCCCTCTTCACTAGACACCAAGTCTATCCGTTCTTGCTCTTGGACTTCCCAGTCTCCAAAATTGTGAGCAATACATAGAACTGAAAACCACGTTTGTTGTTTAAGCCACCCAGTCTACAGTATTTTTGTTATAGCGGCCCAAACAGACTGTAACAGAAAATGAAACAGGACCCACAGAAGCTATTTATAAAAATATGACCAACAAAAAGCTTGAATATAGAAAATAAAGAACTTTTACAAATCTCTCAGGCACATCAATAGAAAAACAGGCAAATGACTTAAATAGGTCTTTAAAAAACTTTTTAATAGCCAATTAGCATGAAAAATTGCTCAACCTCCTTGGCAACCAAGAAGTGCAAATAAAAACCACAATCAGAGGGGCACTTGGGTGGCTCAGTTGGTTGAGCATCCAACTCTTGATTTCAGCTCAGGTCATGATCTCACAGTTTGCGGGTTTGAGCCCTGTATTGGGCTCTGCACTGATGGCATGGAGCCTCCTTGGGATTCTCTCTCTCCCCTTCTCTCTGCCCCTCCTCTGCTCACATGCACTGTCTCTCAAAATAAATAAACTTAAAAAAACACACACACAATCAGATCTATAACATAGCCAACAAATGGACAGAGTTAAAAGTGTGACCAATATCAAGAGGCTGAGGAATGCGGAGCAAAGGAAGCTTTCATACATAGTTAACTCGAGTGTAAACAGGAACACCACCATTAAGAGCATAACTTATGCCCCAACAGGTTCACTCCAAGTGAAATTTATGCACATATTCACCAGGATGAATGCAAAATATTCAATGCAGTACTGCTTATGCCCACCAAAAACTGCTTATAATTCAAAGACCCACAAATATTAACAGGTCAACTAGTATATCCATAAAAAAGAATAAGATAGTCTAGAGCAACACTGCAACAAACACGTACTGCCTATAATATAAAAGAATCTTGAAAACCACGTTGCAAAAACACAAGCAAGAAATACGTACTGTATGATTCCATTTATTTAATAATCTGTCATTTTCTAAAACAGGCCATGCTAAATTATCATTTTAAGGACGCATACTTAAACTATCAAGCCATAAAGTAAAGCCAAAAAAAAAAGTGACTAGACAAAGAGAAAATGGTATTTATCTCTAAGGAAAAGAAAAGGGTTGTGATTGGGAAGGTACCCACAGGAGGTTTCTGAAGTATAGTAATGCTTTATTTTCTTAACCTGGTTGTGCTGCAAAAGTGCCTTCTTTGTGATTACTCATTAAGCTGTAAAATTATGCTTTATGCATTGTTCTGTATGTGTTACATTTCACAATTCGAAAGTCTCTGAATTAGAAATTTATCCTACCTTTAATTCTATTATGATCTAACGTGGATTTATTTTTTTTCCCTTCCCTACCCTAAGCCATTCTAGTCTAATCTTATTTTAAAGTCTCGATTAGTTACAGAAAACAAGTTTGTAAGTGTCTACACTGACTTTTAGTTGTTCTAAGCACAGCTTGTTTCAAGGAATTTCCTCTAAATGACAGGATTTTGCAACTGTTTAAACAGATCCATGGACTCCCCATGATTTTATGTATTTACTTCCGTGTATGATTTTACAGGCTTAGCTTGTAACTTCTGAAAGCTTTTTCAAATAGAATTCTTAATTGGAACCACAACACAAAACATGATTTAACCAACTATTTTACACTTCATACATAATGTTCTACACGCACAGGAGAAATGTTAATTTATTACCTCATGGCGTTGTGAGAGAGGTAGAACACACAAAAACTACGCACTGACTTGGGGAGCCTGGGTGGCTCAAAGCGTCCGACTCTTAATTTTGACTCAGGCCATGATCTCACCATTTGAGACACCATGAGCAGAGCCCCACGTCCAGGTCTCCGCTGCAGCACAGAGCCTACTTGGGATCGTCTATCTCCCCATCTCTCTGCTCCTCCCCCATGCATGTGCATGTTCTCTCTTTCATAAATGAACATTTAAAAAACTTATTCACTCACTTAATTTTGGTTAACTTTCTGTGAAGTTAAAAATTATATGTATATTTTTTTAAATATATATATATTTTAAACATGTATATATATTTTTTTCTTTTATTGCAGAGCAATGATGCTACTTGTAAGGGAAATCTGGGGTATAAATCATCAGGTTCTATATATTATAATCAAAACTAAGCTCACTTCTTTCCAATGATCTTTCTGATAAGTCAGTGTTTGACTGACTGGCTTTCCACTGGTATTTTAAGCTATTTTTATCAAAATATCACTTTATAATACCAAGTTATTTTTCTTTGTTCATTAGTAACATCTTGAATTATAGCACTTCGTAAACTTAGCATGGGTTAGTTTTCCCTAAATGCACTACCTTGCTCTGACACAAATACACAAAGCAGAAAGTCCCTTACTCTACACACGTTAGGTGAGGTAGGCTGCTCTAACTGAAGTGACCTGGAGACAGAGGTGCAGAAAATGTTTACAAGGTAGTTGGCAAAAGAATGTAAAGAGTATCGAATTCATTAAGAATATGACACTGCTTAGAATAAGCATCACATGAACCTCAGAATTATTTATTTCTAAAAATAATTCTGAGTAGACTATTTGAAAGAGTTTTTGACCTTTTTCCAATAGACAGCTATTAAATGGTAGTGGTAGTAGTTTATTAACTTAATTTTAAGGATTTCTAAAAAAAACTCTTTACTGAGAAGATTTATGATGTAACCATTTCATGCTTTTTAAAGGCTTAATAGTAAAATGTTGCCAAATTCAAATTTAGAGCCAAGGTTCTCACTATTAGAACAATGCCATCAATGTTACCCGTACATGCCAGAGAAAACAGTAAGACTAAAATCAACTTCTCATCTACTAAAGACAACATGCACCAACATAATCTTTGAAATGCTGTAGCAAAGTCACATCATCCTACAGCATACATTTCTTGGATTTCTGAGTTCTACCACAACTATACACTCAGTAATTTCTTTTTGTCTATAAATCCACATATGAGGATACTATATTTACTAAAAAACTACTCTTGGATTATTTTATTATTAATGTTTTCTACCTGCAGCTGATATCAAACAAACAATTTCATTATTCTTATTCACAGAAAGCAACCAACTCTATCTTAGCAGCATTCAGACTTTTTACCTTAGCAACAATTTAACCATGAATTTTCAAAACTGTGTATTCACTGCACATTGACAGATATAATAAATGCCTTCCTCCCAGTATTTTTTTTCTAGGAATTTAGAATACATTCATGTATTCAAATATCACGCAATGGTTAAAAATTACTAAGATAAGCTTTTGTAACATAAGGCAATGTGCTTAATATTAACTGAAAAACTTCCCACCAGTAGATGACATTACTAGCTTCATATGCTAGCATATGGAACACTTTTCTCCCTTTTACTCACACCCAACCACCTCCAAACAATCAGTAGGTCTGGTTGATTTTACCTCTAAATCTACTTTGAATCAGTGTCTCCAACTGTCACTATGCCAGTCGGACACCATCATCCCTCTTCTGAACTACTATATTTACCTCCCTACTCTCAATACCTACCAATCCATTTGCTCACAGCAGTTGAATGATCTTTTAAAATTACAAAGAGGGGCACCTGGGTGGCTCAGCGGGTTAAGCATCCGACTTTGACTCAGGTCATGATCTTGTGGTCCGTGAGTTAGAGCCCCCCCCCCCCCGCTCCCCCCCGCCCCGGTCCGGCTCTGTGCTGACAGCTCACAGCCTGGAGCCTGCTTTGGATTCTGTGTCTCCGTCTCTCTCTGCACCTCTCCCATTTGTGTGCTTGCTCTCTCTCTCTCTCTCTCTCTCTCTCTCGCTCTCTCTCAGAAATAAACATTAAAAAATAAAATAAAATAACATAACATAAAATAACAAAGATCAGGCGCCTGGGTGGCTCAGTTGATTGAGCACCCTACTCTTGATTTCACCTTAGGTCATGATCTCATGATTCATGAGACTGATCCCCACATTGGGTTCTGCACTGACAGCGTGGAGCCTGTTTGGGATTCTCCCCTCTCTCTCTCTGCCACTCCCCTGCTGTACACCCTCTCTCCTTCTCAAAATAAACAAATTTAAAAAATAAAATAAAATTACAAAGATCATATTATTCCTCTGCTTCAAAACCCTTCAGTGGTTTCACATCACTCTCAGGAAAATTTCCAAAACTTTAAATGCATGATTTCAACCTTGTTTAACTACCTCTTCAGGCCCATCCCTCTATTTTCTAGCTCTTATTCTCCATACTCCAATCATCATTCATTCTAAAGCTCCAAGCTCCTTCTTCCCTGAAGGTTTTCTCACAAGCAGTTCCCTCTGCCTGTAACAGCCCCTGTACCCAAGCTCCCAGTAACCCCCAAACCACCCCTTCCCCTTCACCTGCCAGACTTCTCACTTTTCAGTTCTGACCTTAAGTGACACATCTTAGATTTCCTCACTTATGTGTTCTCACACCTACACTTTCCATACCACTTACCATATCACAACTGTAATTGTTTCTTGTGCAATTATTATTTATTTTAATGGTACTCTAATTGGAGTACAAACTCCATAAGCAAAAGTCTCATATCGTTCTTGTTCACAGCTCTATCCTAAGCACCTAGAATGGTATCTGGCCCAAAAGGAGCCTAATAATTATTGTTGAATGGAATATGCATAGAATTGAGTCTAGAAAAAAATACTAGTATTATCAGTTATCTATGGGTAGTAGGATTATGAATGATTTTCATTTGCAACCTTATATCTTTATCATTCACATTTCCTATAATAATCACATTTTGCTTTTATTATTTATAAGTTAACTCTTCCCAATTCATTTTTTAAAAATAAACCTAATTTTCAACTAATTTTAATTTACAAAAACATTGCCAAGACAGTACAAATAGGTCCCAAACACCTCCCACCTAGTTTCCTCAACTGTTAACATCTTATATTTCCATGTTACATTTGTCTAAACTAAGAAACTGACAATGATACATCACTATTAAGTAAACTCCAGACCTTATCTAAATTTTACCAGTTTTTCTATTAATGTCCTGTTTCTATTCCAGGTTTCAATCCAGAATACCACAATGTATTTAGTTAACGTATCTTCCTAAATTGGTCTATGACTATGTCCATGGTCTATGAGTGAGTTACTTCTGAAGAACAGAATAGCAAAAGAGGCAAAAAAAAATAGTAACTTCACAGTGGAGACACTTGGCAAACACTACTGTAACCAAGTGATGAAAGTTAATATCACCAGTGATGTCATATGGATATTAAATACCCCTAATATGTGATAGGAAGAGCACTTCACCTTTGTGATAATTCTTTTCAAAGACCTACAATTTTGCTCTAGCCACAATAGAAACAATACACAAACCTGGACTGAGAGGACATTTTGCAGGATACTTAACCAGTCAAGGTCATGAAAAATGAGGGAAGCCTGAGAAATAGTGGGTCTAGCCCACCCTTAAGGTAGGAGGTAGGAAATAAACTCCTCCTCCATGCAGGCAGAATATTTATGTAAATTATTTAAATTTTTTTTAGTTTATTTTCATTTATTTGGAGAGACAGAGACCATGCAAGTGGGGAAGGGGCGGGGGGGGGGGGATAGAAAACCCCAAGCAGGCTCCGCACTGGCAGCACAGAGCCCGATGTAGGGCTGAAACTCACAAAACTATGAGATCATGACCTGAGCCAAAACCAAGAGTTCAATGCTCTACCGAATGAGCCATCAAGGAGTGCCTATTTGGAATTCTTCTACAAGGGAGACTTGTCTCTTTTCCTCCATTTATTTTTCATTTATATCAGCTTATATCATTTAATGTCATAGGTATGTGCTCATTTATATTTATTTTACACTTTGGTTATAATCCAATTGTACATTATTTATTTTGTTGCTTGAATTGCTCCAGTTTCAACCATTTGGAGTTCTTTCAGATTAGTTCCTGTGTTCTCTGGACAATCCCTCATCCTTCTGTTTTTTGAGCATTTCCTTACTTCTGGTACTACACATGATCTGGGTTCATCTTGTATATTTCCTGCCCAGTTCTAGAATTAGCATCTCTCCAAGGCAATCCATTACTAAGTCCTGAAGTTAATCATTTAAGATTTTTATGAACCCAGGCTAATCTATCTGAAAGTCATGATGCAATCTGATGGCTGACAAAGTATAAATAAGTTTGTACCTGAGCCAAAATCGCCAGGAAAGCCTTTCATACATAATACCAACACTTCTGCCATTTCTTTTGCTACATTCTTTTGTTCCCAGAACGAGCTGAATTGGGTGGGTAGAATATCTTGCATTCATTTTTCAAATAAGAGAACTGAAAAACAAAAGTAATGACAGGAGTACCTGGGTGGCTTTGTCAGTTGAGCATCCGACACTTGATTTTGTCTGAGGTCATTATCTCATGGTTCGTGGGTTCGAGCCGCACATCAGGCTCCACGCTGACAGTACAGAACCCACTTCCAATCCTCTGGCCCTCTCTCTCTCTCTCTACCCCTCCCCCCATTTTCACTTGTTCTCTCTCTCAAAAATAAACATTAAAAAAAAAAAGCAACCTTTTAATGAACTTCTGCTGTGTACATGCCAATATATTAGGTGTCACAAGAAGGGAGAATAAAATAGGGCACCTGGGAGGCTGAGCTGGTTGAGCATCCAACTTCCGCTCAGGTCATGATCTCATGGTTTATGAGTTCGAGCCTTGCATCAGGCTCTCTGCTGTCAGCGCAGAGCCCACTTGAGATCCTCTGTCGCCCCTTCTCTCTCTGTACCTCCCCACATCACACTCACTCTCTCTCAAAAATAAACATTAAAATTTTTTTAAAAAAGAAGGGAGGATAAAATAAACAGCATACGTGGCTGTCCATGATATACTAATATCCCCTCCTCACAAAATTTAGAAATAAGGAAAATAAGATTGCTCATCAAGAGTAAAAATATGTAGGGGCGCCTGGGTGGCTCAGGTGGTTGAGCAGCCAACTCTTGATTTTGGCTTAGGTCATGATCCCAGGGCCACGGGATAGAGCCACACGGCAGGCTCTGCACTCTCTCTCCCTCTGCCCCTCTCTAAAAAAAAAAAAAAAAAAAAAAATTAAGTTAAAATATGTAATCAATAAATAATGAATCATTTCTAAACAAAACCATGTATAGGAAAAAAACAACATACAAGCCAGCAAGATTTATTAGGACAATCATACTGAAAAAAGTATAGCTTAACCTAGGAGGAAAGCAGACTGTAAAGAAAAAGACAAGTAAGGAAAGTCAAGAAAGCAAACACAGTATAAGCAATACAATTTACTACATAGGTGGGGCCCCTAGCCCAAACCTGAGAAGTCTGGTAAGGCTTTCCAGAGGAAGTAGTTCTAACTTGAAAAGCAAAGTACAAGTAATAACTGGTAAACGGGCAAAGGAAACATCTACAGAGACCTAGAGATATGACAGCCAGGCACAAACCAACCCTAACGTTAACAAGGCCCAGAGCAAGAGTACAAAGGAAGACTCATTTGCTATATGACTAAATATTTAAAAGTCATAAACCAAGCTAACAAACTATTAAAGAAATATGTTCTATCCTCTTACATTGACAAGTACACTTTATAAGACCTGGAAACTTCAGCTCAGTTTTATAAATCTGCAGCCAAACTAGTGACAATTTGGAAAACACTGCAAGGCATGAAGAAAAATTAAAAGCACCCAAATTCCATCACCAAGAGAAAAATCACTATTTTGATGTATTTCCCTCTGAAGTTTGTGTGTACATGAATATGTAATATTTTAAGAAAAAAAAAAGACATCAGATTGCATACATAGATTCTGCCCTTTTAAAATAAGCCCTTCTACTCTTATAGCTTATAATACAACAAATCACTGTATTCAGTTACCCAATGTGCATTTTACAGCTGGCTTATCTTAAAGTTCTCAATGTGTGGTCAAGTGTGTTCTGTAGACCCCTGAAGATCCCCAAGATTTTTTTCAGGAGGTTTATAAGGTTGAAACATTTTCATAATAATACACGTATTATTATTTAAATGACATATCTGTATCAGTTTCCTACTGCCAATGTAACAAATTACCACATATTTGTGGTTTAAAACAATACAAATGTATTCTCTTATAGGTCTGAAAGTCAGAAGTCTAAAAATCAAGGTGTCTGCTGGCCTATGTTGCTTCTGGAGGCATCATTAGTACAGACAATTATTTATGATATTGTGTCATTTCAGAGTATCTTGGATAGATGGATTGTATAGAAGGTTTCAGAAGTCATCAATGTGTGTGTATGTGCGCACATGTGTGTGCATTTACTTTTTATTTATTTATTTTTTTGCTGAGAGTTTGGTATACATTAGAGAACAGTGATTTTAGAATTATCTTGTGGAAGTATAACAAAGCTATTTATTTACATTCAGCTAGTTTTCTTTCAGAAACTGAGGAGCCTAAACACAGCCTAAGACTGAATAGAAAGCACTAGACTGCCTCAATGAAAAGTGGAGGTTGGGCATCTTTTCTGAAAATATTTTGTATCTGCCAGAAGATTAAGTCCAATATATAATATACCCAAAGAGAAAGGAACACAGAAGAAAACAGAAATAGCTACCAAACACGGAGTCCTTGCCATGAGCTACTTACTATGCTAACAATTCTATATACATTATTTATGTGCTAAGGTTTCCACACACACTGAATTCTCAGAACAATCATTTAGTGAGTACTACTTTTCTTTAAAGAGGGAAAAACAAAGGCATAGAGAGGCTAAGTGACATGCAGAGACAGTAACTGGCAGAGCCAGGATGTAAATTCAGGTCTACAACTTAAAAACCACTGAACATAACAGATTTTTATTCAACATGTATGCTGAACCATCAGTACTTTCCAGTGATTAACTCCATTTTTTTGATATACTAAAAAGTCATGAAAGAATATTTAATAACCAACTGCTTGTCCACTTCCATTGATATTGAGCAGGTACTGGGCAAATACAGAAATAAGCTCTTCCCTCTGACATCTGCCCTAGCCCCTGAGGATAGATCATGGCTCCCATTTCTTGTAGGACGTTCCCCTTCCAACCACTGTTAACAGGACCACACTAGCTATGCTGAAAGAAAGGATATCACTATCTTACCAAAGGACATTCGCTGTCTCAGAACATAATACCTTTTCCTACTGCTGAGACTGTGTGTTATTATCTCCCCTTCCAGAACACGCTATGCAATTCTAAAGGGGTATCAAAATAATAGCCTTTTTCTTTGAAGTGTAACATCTAAAATCTGTACCACCCAATTTAACACTTAGTTACTGTCAACTGCTGTTCCACATCTTGTACCTTCAACTAGACTAACCTCAAGGAAACATCCGTGGTTGCTTACCCTATAATATTCTAATTTCTTCCTTGCTAACAGAATTTTTATTTTGTTTGGCTGGCCATGTGTCTAATTGCAAGGAACAAATTATGATTGTTCAAACCAGTCAGTAATCCCATTCCTTTTCATCAGTGATTGGTCTATGTATGGGCACATGACCCAAATGTAGCCAGTGATATAAGAGGTCTACTGATAGAGTTATAGGAAAATTATCTTCTCTAATAAAAAAGAAAACATGGGGTGCCTGGGTGATTCAGTCGGTTAAGCATCCGACTTCGGCTCAGGTCATGATCTCACAGTTCGGCAGAAAAGATAACTAACCCAGACAGAAATATGAAAATACAGTATAAAAAGAAGAGCAATAGAAAAAGTGAAGATGGAGCTAAATCTAAATAGACACTGACATAAAACAACAACATCTTGTGAAAGTTTAAAATATATGAAGAGGGCGCCTGGGTGGCTCAGTCGGTTAAGCGTCCAACTTTGGCTCAGGTCATGATCTCATGGTCTTTTAGTTCCAGCCCCACGTCTGGCTCCATGCTGACAGCTCAGAGCCTGAAGCCTGCTTCAGACTGTGTGTCTCCCTCTCTCTCTGACCTTTCCCCGCTCCTACTCTGTCTCTCTCTCTCAAAAATAAACATTAAAAAATAATTAATAAAATAAAATATATGAAGAGGGGGTGTCTGAGTGGCTCAGTTGGTTGAATGTCTGCTCTTGATTTTGGCTCAGGTCACAGTTCGGTTCATGGGTTTGAACCCCATGTCAGGCTCTGCACTGAGAGCACAGAGCCTGCTTGAGATTCTCTGTCTCCCTCTGCCTCTGCCCCTCCCCTGCTTGATCTTGCAAAAATAAATAAATAAATAAATAGAAAATAAATAAATAAAATATATGAAGAATTAAAACAGACAACAGAACAAAAAGTGGGAGGGGAATAAAATGAGGTAAAATATCCTAAGGTCCTTGCATTTTCCATTAAGTGGTAGAAGTACTAATTTATAGAACTAAAAAGTCAAGAGTGCATGTTAGAGTAACTCACCAAACAGAATATAAGACAGTGTATAACAAAGTACTGGGAGGAACAGAAAGAAATAGAGAAAAAAGAACAACTATGACAAACAGAAAACAATAAAGATAACAGATTTGAACTCAAATATTTCAGTGATTACATTAAATTTAAGTAGACTATATAGACTACAAGTCAATGAAAGACCAATAAGAAAAACAAAACTCATATATAAGCTGAGTTTTGACATAAGGAGAGATAAGAATTTCAATGTAACAGAGTATAAAGCCCCCAAACAGACTTACAGAAATATATCCACTTGATATGTGATAAAGATGTCACTGCAGTACACAGGAGAATGGAAGGTTTTTTCAATAAATGGTGCTGGATCAACTAGTTATCCATATGGGAATAAATGAAACTAAACCTTTAACTTACATCACATATATAAGTTAGTTTCAAGGAAGATTATGAATCTAAATGTGAAAGACACAAAAAAATAAAACTTCTAGAAGAATATCATAGAACATCTTCATGACCTTGAAGTATGGGAAGAGATTACAAATAGATTACAAAAAGGACAAAGAATAATGGAAAAGATTAACTGGATTTTGTTAGAATTGATGGCATCTTCATGAAAAGATTCCATTAAGAATGTGAAAAAGCATACCAGAATGAGAGAGGACGTTTGCAATATATATATACCTAATAAGGACTTTTAATCAGAAGGCATAAAGCATTTATAAAATAGGCAAAAATATCAAACTGGCACTTCAAAAGAGGCAGTTTAAAAAGCCAATAAACATGCAAATGTGTAAACTCATACACCTTCAGATAAACGTAAAATAAAATCAAAATGTGTGAATACTGCATCCACACTAGAACAGCCAAAATGTTTTACACTGAGAATATCAAGTATTGGTGAAAATGTGTAACAACTAGAACTTTCACACACTGCTGGTAAAATGAATATGATACAACTACTTTGGAACAATCATTGACAGTATCTAGTTAATACTGAAATCCATATACTCTATCAAGTAAGAATTCAATTCCAAAGTATAAATCCCACAGAACTGTGTATATAATGTGCACTAAAATACAGGTACATGAAAATTCATAAAAGCTTTATTACTGAGAGCCAAAATCTGAAGGAAAAAAACAAAACCCTAAATGTCCACCAACAATATATGATGAACATAACAAATTGTAGCATGTGTACACGATGATAGTACGTGGCAATGAAAACAAATTAATTGCTGCTATATTCAGCAATATAGATAAATCTCAAAATACAAATCAATGATACCAGACACAAAACAGTATAAATAGTATAATTCCATTTACATAAAATTTAAATACCTGTAAAACTAATAGACAGAAGTCAAAATAATAGTTAACCTTTGAAACTGGAAGGAGGAACAAGGAAGAATTCTGAAGGAACTGGTAACGTTTTATTTATTTATTTTATTTGGGGAGGGGAGAGAGAGAGGGAGAGAGGGAGGGAAAGAGAGAGAGAGAGAGCGCGCGCGAGAATGCAAGCGGACAAGAGGGACAGAGGGAGAGAGAGAGAAAGAATATCTCCAGCAGACTCTATGCTCAGCGCAGAGCCCAACCCAGGGCTCAATCACACAACCCTGGGATCATGACCTGAGCCGAAATCAAGAGTCCGCCGCTCAACCAACGGCACCACCCAGGCCCCAGTTATGCTTTATTTTTTGATGAGGGATAGTTATAGGAGTGTATTCACTTTATAGAATCTCCACACTTACAATCTAATGATTGCTGTGATGGCTAATTTTTTACGTCAACTTCACTGAGCTAAGGGATGCCTAGACAGCTGGTAAAACTATTTATGTGTGTGTCTGTGAGGGTCTTTCCAGAATAGACTAGCATTTGATTCAGTAGACTTCAAAAGGGTGTCCTACGACGCAAGTGGGCATCATCCAATCAGTTGAGGATGTGAATAGAACAAAACGGTAGAGGAGAGGTGAAATTGCTCATTGCTTGACATGGGACATCTATCTTCTACCTTTGGACATCAGCACTTCTGGATCTGGGGCCTTGACACTCACACCGTCGGCTACCCTAGTTCTCAGGCCTCTGAGTTTGGACTAGAACTACACCACCAGCTTTTCTGGACTTCCAATTTGTGGATAACAGATTGTAGGACTCAGCCTCCACAAACATGAGAGGCAATCCTTCATAATAAATCTCTTTCTGGGTATCTATATCTATATATATATATATCCTATTAGGTTCTATTTTTCTGAGGATTCCAATTATGGTTGTATGCATATCCATATTATGTCACATTTAAATGTTTAAGCTTACCCACAGACAAGGTTTTCTTTCAGGGTAATGAAAATGTTCTGGAACTAGATAAAGTGGTAATTGCACAACATTGTAAATGTGCTAAATGCCAAGGAACTGAACACTTTATTTTTTTTTTAAGTTTATTTATTTGAGAGAGAGAGAGAAAATGTGCAAGCAGGCAAGGGACAGAGAGAGGGGAGAGAGAATCCCAAGGAGGTTCCACACTCTTAGCTTGGAGCCAGACATAGAGCTTGAACTCACGCACTGTGAGATCATGACCTGAGCTGAAACTAAGAGTCAGACACGTAAATGACTGAGCCACTCATCCACCTCTGAACACTTTAAAATGGTGTTATATGAATTGACTCAACTAAAAAATTTAAAGAAAGTATCCAAAACCTCAACCTCAATGTGTACATATTTATTAGTGGACATTACTACAAACATTAAAAGTTATAATGCTGAACTTACCAACTGCTGTGTCACCATCTAACAAATTGTCATCTTCAGAAGTTTGAAAGTCCATGATAACACCTGCTCCATCTAAAAGCTCCTCATCACTACTCGCACTTGTTATACTGTTATAGCTGTTTCTATAGTATCCTCTATGGAACAGCTGCTCAGACTCCATTTAGCTCTCTGATTATCTGAAAAAAGAGAAAAACGTGGTTTTAACATTTTCACAGCATATTATAAAAATCAGCTAGTTTAACATAACAAAAACAAACTTCTGATCTCTGTATTAAAAAAATACTAAGTTCACTCACTGCAACAATAGCTCACTCCATTAAATCTTTTGGTATGATTTATTAATTCTATTCTCACTATGCAGCTACAAAAAAAAACAAAGAATTTCTTATGGTAGCGGTATAAAGCAATCTGCAAGATCAGTTGTTAAGTTAAAAAAGTACAAAGAAGTGTTTTAGGTATACCACAATATATGTGTGTGGTGGGTTTATCCAAAAAAAGCAGGGGAGAGGATAGAGGGGAGAGGAAGAAAAACATTACATAACTGCTTGTGTAAATACAATCACTGGAGGGATTTCCAAGAAAAGTTGCCCACTGGAAAAAGAACAAAATGGCTTAAGTACCAGATCTAAAACGCAGATCCTTTGTCCCTTTTGACTATTTTACTAAATTCAAGTACTAATTTTAAAATGCTATAATTTGGGGCACCTGGGTAGCTCAGTCAGTTAAGCATCTGACTTCGGCTCGGGTCATGATCTCATGGTTCATGAGTTTGAGTCCTGCATCAGGCTCTCTGCTGTCAGCACGGAGCCCGCTTTGGGTCCGCTGTCCCCCATTCTCTCTGCCCCTTCCCTGCTCGTGCTGGCACATGCACATGCACTCTCTTTCTCTCTCAAAAAAAGAAAAAAAAACATTAAAAAAATAAAACGCTGTAATTTTTTAATGTTTATTTTGAGAGAAAGAGAGAGACAGAGTGTGAGGGAGGGGCAGAGAGAGAGGGAGACACAGAATCCCAAGCAGGCTCCAAGCTCTGAGCTGTCAGCACATAGTCTGACGCAGGGCTTGAACTCATAACTGTGAGATCATGATCTGACCTGACCTGAAGTTGGAGGCTTAACTGACTGAGCCCCCCAGGTGCCCCTAAAAAGCTGTAATTTAATTTTTTAATATTAATTTCATTCTCCTTTCATATTTTTTTTTAAGTTTTTATTTTTTATTTCTGGGAGAGAGAGAGAGACAGAGTGTGAGCGGTTAGGGACAGAGAGAGAGGGAGACAAGGAATCTGAAGTAGGCTCCAGGCTCTGAGCTGTCAGCACAGACCCCGATGTGGGGCTTGAACTCATGAACAGCAAGATCATGACCTGAGCTGAAGTCGGAAGCTCAACCAAGTGAGCCACGCAGGCAGCCCCTCCTTCCATCATTTTCAAATTTAAATCATAATTTTCTTTTTTTCAAAGAGGGTAATACTAAAAGTGCTTATGTTTTCATTGTTCTAACTCTCTACAAACAATATTACTCTTAAATAGTTTGATTTTTAAAATACATCTACTTACTGTTGCTCAACATCTAAATGGGAGTGCAAAACATAAGCAATAGAGTTGAAAGGTTCATGTGTGGGACTTGAACGATACAGTCATAAAAGCAGTCAAACCAGTAAGCCTTGTAAAACAAGAACTTAACAAATATGTCATAATAAGTACATATGAAAATAAAAGATAATGGGACTAAGCATACTCCAATTCTAGTGCTGAATTCTTTTTTTTTTTTTAAGTAGGCTCCAAGAGTCACATGCTCTACTAAATGAGCCAGCAAGGTGCCCCTCTAGTGTTGAATTTTAATAATGAAGACTTTAAGTGTTTTAAGACAATTCCCTGTCCTCAGTAAATTGTCTTTCTGCACAGGGGAAAATAAACTCAAAGAGTTGTAACAATTAAAATTATTTGTAGAGATTGTACACTTCTTTTTAGAAAAATAAAATATTGCTAAAATCTATTTTTAACAGATTTATTATATAAATTTCCTAACTTAAAGACTACTTTAAAGAAAGTGAAATTCTGAGAACTCCATGAGAGTGTGTCTCTATTCTCAGCATCTGGCATAGTCATTGGTACATAATATATGAATAATAAATGTCAAAATGTCAAATTGTTTATTCGGTCAATGAGGTAAAAAAGAGAAATGTATTCAGTTTTCAATAAACAAATGCTCTCTACACAGTACTAATCTGGTCTTGGAAGGATAACCAAAGATTTAGCACATGGATTACAAAGAAAACTTGCATACTTATTGCTTTGCAACTTCATTAATGTTTTATAGTTACCTCTACCAAAGACAGCCTATTATATCTTACTGAGATTTGTGTGTACTAATTAAAGCAAGAGTTTTATATTTAAGATAAATGTTAGAATAGTATGAAAATAATTATTCACGCGAAGAACTTTGCAGTGTCCGTAGAGGCAATCGAATTAAATATTGTGGCTCTTGAGTAAATAGCCAAAAGCCTTTTAAAAAAATAAGCATGAATCATTTTAATTTTGATGTATCAAAGCCCATATGTAAAGATTTTGGAAAGAACACATTCTGTTCATCACTTCTTTACCTCATGATCAGACTAGAAGGGCTTAAGACATGTGATAACACACATCAATGAACGTTAGTTAGAGGCTACATATCACTGGGCAATCTCTAAAATAATTGAACATTTCTGTGTACTGGGACCTCAATCAGCAATTCCAAGGTATCTCCTCCATTTCCCTAAAAGTCCTCAAAAACCAGTAAGTGGTAACTGGGCACTTAACTCTTGCAAAATGCTTTAAAACCTTAATTTCACTAATACCTCTGAGACATGTAGCTTCTATACCTTTCTTTATAAGAAGAATATCTAAAATTCTGTAGTAGCATAAAGGAAATACACAGAAGAAATCTGGATACCAATGATAAATCTTTTTTAAGTTCTAAACACAATTCCCAGGCTTGCCCACAAAAGGCTATTAAACCACAATATGGCAGCTGAAATTTTGCATATTTAAAAAAATGTAAACAATACTACAAAATCATCTTGTCCTTTTTATCAAAAAATATATTTAAAGTCATTTCAAAACATAATAGACACACAGTGGTCTGTGAATATATTCTTGCAGTTATAAGGATTAGAAATAACCTATGAAAATCTCCAGGGATAAAACCTAGTGTACTGCAGTCAATTCCTAAATGATCTACGTACAATCACCTTGACCCCCTCTAATCTGATCTCCATACTACAGTCATCATGGTCTTTTCTGAAAGCAAGCCTGATCAGTAATCTCTCCGCACTCCATGGATTAAAGTCTCAATCACTTCTCACCAACCTTAGCAGACAAACTCTTAAACCTAGCAGACAAAACCCTATGCAGCCTGGCTGGCCCCTGCCTAGTTCTCTAGCTTCACTTTGAAGTGTGTACTTCTTGCAGTTCTCTACATTCACTGATCTTCCTCTCAGTCCTAACTACCCTGTTTCCTGGCTTACAGCTTCCTCAGCTTGGAATGTACCCTTTTCTCTCCACCTAATTAACTTTCCTACTCATTCTTCACATCAATTGTCTATTTAACAGACTCCTAAATGGGGGCACCTGGGTGGCTCAGTAAATTAGGCGTCAGACTTTTGATTTCGGCTCAGGTCATGATCTCACTGTTTATGGGTTCAAGCCCTGTATCAGGCTCTGCACTCGCAGTGCAGAGTCAGATTGGGATTCTCTGTCTCCCTCTCTCTCTCTGCCCCTCCCTCACTTGTGCATATGAGCACACTTTCTCACAAATAAACATAAAAAAAACACTTTAATTTTTTTAAGGTTATTTATCTTGAGAGAGAAAGAGACAGTGCTCGTGGAGGAAGGGCAGAGGGACAGAGAGAGAGAGAATCCCAAGCAGGCTCCGTGCTGCCAGCACAGAGCCTGACGAGGGGCTCAAACCCACAAAAGCATGAGATCATGATCTATGCTGAAACCAAGAACTGGATGCTTAATCAGCTGAGCCACCCAGGCACCCTTCCCCCCTCAAAAAATCCTTTTAACAGAGTTTATTACATGTTCAGCATTATCCTTAACATGACACAAATTAACTTGTTTATAGTTGTATTAAATATAATCACCCTAAAGCTTAGGTACTATTATTATTCTCATTTAACAGATGAGGAAACTGAGGCAGAGTTTAAATAACTTACTCAAAGTCATGCAACTAATAAGGAAAGCCTCTTTGACCTACTTACTACCTGGGCCGATCTTCCTTCACTAGGTCAAATTTTCGTTGTTAGCTCTTAACTCTCTCCTTTATCATTTACTACACTATCTCCTTTATCGTTTACTACAGTTGTAATATTATACTTATTTATGCGATTACTTAACACTGTCTTCCCAACTAGAATGCATCATGAGATTTGGCACAGTGTCAATTTCTGTTTAATATTGCATAATCGATGCTTATTAGCATAGTACCCAGCACATATTAAGTGTTCAGTATTTTTTAATTCAACTTTTTGAAATAATTGTGATTTCACATGCAGATGTAAAAAATCATACAGAGGTATCCTGTGTACACTTTACTCAGCTTCCGCCAATGGTAACATCTTGCAAAACTACAGAATGTCACAACCCAAATACTGACACTGATAGTATAGTCAAGACACAGAGCATGTTGGGAAACCTGGGTGGCTTAATCAGATGGGTGTCCAACTCTTGATTTCAGATTGGGTCATGATCTCCCAGTTCGTGAGTTCAAGCCCTGCGTCAGGTTCTGCTGACAGTGCAGAGACTGCTTGGGATTCTCTCTCCCTCCCTCCGCCCCTTCTCTGCTTGTACTCTCTCTCAAAAATGAATAAACTTAAAAAAAAAAAAAAAAGGATACAGAACATGTGCATCATCAACACAGGGATCCCTCATGTTGCCCTTTAATAGCCACACCCACTTTCTTCCAGCCTTACCATCTCCCCTTACTTAACTCCTACCAACCCATAATCTGTTTTCTATTCCTAGGATTTTGTTATTTCAAGTAGGTTATATAAATGTAATCATATAGTATGTCACCTTTTGGGAAGAGCTCTTTGCACTCAGTATAATTCTCTAGAGATTCATCCAGATTGCTCTATGTATCAATAGTTCTTTCCATTTGATTGCTGAGTAGTAGTCCATGGTATGGATGTACCATAATTTAACCATTCACCCATTGAAGAATATCTGGCTCTTTTCTAGGTTTTGGGTATTATGAATAAAGCTGCTATAAATATCCATGTACAGGTTTTTGTATGAACTCAAGTCTTCATTTCTCTGGGATAAAATTCAAGGAGTGCATTAACTGGGTCATAGGGTAGTTGCATGTTTAGTTTTTTAAGGAACTACCAGTTTTACATTCCCACCAACAATAAATACATGGGTGATTCAGTTTCTTCACATCCTTACCAGAACTTGTGTTGTCACCAATTTTTATTTTAGCCATTCCCTTAGGAGTGTAGTACTCACTGTAGTTCGTTTGCTTTTAATAGCTAATCATGTTGAACATCTTTTTATGTACTTATGTGCTATCTGCCTATCCTCTTCAGTGAAATGACTGTTCATCTATTTTGTCCATTTTCTAGTTGGATTGCTTTTCTACTGCTAAGTTTTATACTTTAGAATGTATATTCTATATGCCAGTCCGTTGTCAGATATGTTGTTTGAAAATAATCTCACTTTATAGCTTAACTTTCTTCCTTTTTTTTTTTTTTAAAGTACTCTCTAGGCCCCATGTGGGGCTCAAACTCATGATCCTGACACCCGGAGTCACATGCTCAACTGACTAAGCCAGCTGGGTGCCTGTGACTTTCTTCCATTTAACAGGGTCTATCACTGAGCAAAATATCTAATTTTGATGAAACTGAATTTATCAAGTTTTCCTTTATGGATTATGCTTTTGATGTTATCTAAGAAATCTACCCCCCAAAGATTTTCTTCTAATTTTTTTTTTTTCAGAGAGAGAGTGAGAGAGAAAACATGAAAGCAGGGGAAGGATAGGGGGAGAGGGAGAGAGAGAATCTTAAGCAGGCTCCATACCCAACACAGAGCCTTATTTGGGGCTCAATCTTATGACTGTAAGATCATGACCTGAGCCGAAATCAAGAATCAGATGCTTAACCAACTGAGCCACCCAGGTGTCCCTATATTTTTTAAAGTTTTACACTTTACATGTAAGTCCACGATCCATTTTGCATGAGTTTTTGCATAAGGTGTTAAGACATAGGTCGAAGTTTTTTTGTTTTTTGGGAGGTTTTGGGATTTTTTTGATATTTGGATGTCCAATTGTTCCAGCAGTATTTGCTGAAAAAAGTTATATTTCACTGATTTGCTTTTGTTTTCTTTCGCCTTTGTCAAAAATTAGTCAGGCATACTTGTGTGCATCTATTTCAGAGTTCTGTGTTCTGTTCCAATGATTTATATGGCTATATCTTCAGCAATATCACAGTCTTGATTACTCTAGCTCTGAAATAAGCTCGAAATTGGATAGATTAATTTCTCACACTTTCTTATTTTTCAAAATTACTTTAGGTATTCTAGTTATTTTACCTTTCCATATAAATTTTATAATATTATTTATATCTACAAAATCTTGCAGGGACAATTAATACTTATAGTATAATAACAAATACATAACAAATGAATGGTACATGTATATTTGGATGTTATATGCAAACTCTAATTCAACGAAACTGAAACTGAATATTTGTCCCACACTTGCCTGGATCTCCTACATTCCCTATCTCAGTTTACAGGATCATCATCTCCCTTGTAGCTAAAATTAGTTTTCAAAGTCACTTATTAATATATTTGACAACCACTTACTCAGTACCCATCATGTACCAGGCACAAAGCCAGGTGCTAGGGTAATGAGTAAAATATGGTCCCTATTCCCAAAGCAGTGAAGGCAAAAGACATACAAATTACTACAGTATGATATGATAAATATCACAGGAAAAGTATATAGAAGATATTTGATAACACTGAAAAGGAATAAGCATACTACCTAGAAAAGTCTTAAAAGTGAACATTCACTTAGAAGTGAACTTTTTTTAATTATTTAAAATTTTTTTTCTTAACGTTTATTTATTTTTTAAGAGACAGAGAGAGACAGAGCATGAGTCGGGAAGGGGCACAGAATCCAAACCAGGCTCCAGGCTCTGAGCTGTCAGCATAGAGCCCAACATGGTGCTCAAATCCACGAACTGTGAGATCATGACCTGAGCCGAAGTCGGACACTTAACCAACTGAGCCACCCAGGCATCCCTAAAAGTAAATATTTAATAAAGGGAATGTTTAAGCTGAGTATTGAAGGATTAGGATGCATGAACTGGGCTAACTATGAGGTGAAAAGTCAATACAGGCCAAAAAAAAAAAAAAAAGTACATGCAAAAACACAGCAGAATAACAAAACCTGCTTAGGTAGCTTAAATAAGAGGTAAGGGGCTGGAGGGTAGCTGGAGAGGTGGACATAGGCCAGATAAGAAATGGAGGAGCTCATACGTTGTGCTAAGGAACTTATTTACTCATTTATATACAAAAGAAACCATTAACAGTTTTAAAGATAAACCACATGGCCAAACAGGAATTTTAGCAAGGCAACAGGAGCAGCAGTATGGAAGACAGACTAGAAGAGCAAAAGGCTGAAAGAGGAGTTAGGTAACCCTAATTCCAGCAGAACCCTGAATAATCCTAAATATGAGATCCTGAAGGCATAACTAACCTTAGACACCACAATATGGAGTAAAAAGAATTCTGAAAGATATTTAAGAGGATGTGGTAACCAATAAACTGTGAGGAACAGTGAAGAAATCTAAAATATCTGCTAGGTTTCTGACTTGACTAATTGATTCAAAACAGCTGGAAAAACAAATTTCATTCTTCTACATCTTATGGGACTCAAAATCACAGTGTTCTTTCCAACTATAGAACTACACATCTAGGCTTTAGTCCTATTCAAGGCTAGACTACAATGAGGGAATGGTTGCCTTCATTCAGTGCACCAACCTAGCACCCAAACTGCGAACACTAAGTAGTACACCACCAGAATTGGGGGGTGGGAAGAAGAATTAGGAAGACTCTGCAAATTCGTGGCTGAGGGACCCACAGCCTGAAGTAGTTACACCAATTTTCCATAGCTCCCAATCAAGTTTTGTCTCTCTCGGAAAGAAGACTGGGTAGGGCTAAGGATCATGGCTAAGTTTCAAAGGTGTTATCAGTCAGCTATCTGGCTGGCTAGTAAGCTAAATAGAAAAGTAGGTACAATATCACTGAAAAAAGAAATGAAAATCCCAAATATTAGTAACTAGAGAGATGGACAAAAGTTTCACAACCATAATAGCAGAGGTAAAACGCTAACTGATGTAGCCATTTGTGTGTAAGAAGCATTTTCATAGAAATACTTTAACCATCCCATATAAGTACTATAATTGTATAAATATTTTAACTGTATTGTTAAGTACTGGTCAAAAATCAAAATGTGGCAATGAATTTCAACATAATCACTCATTAATCTACTAATGTTTACAGAATACCTACTAATGTACCAGAAACTGTAAAAAATATAAAGACAATTTTTATTGATTAATGGCATACTTGCATAGGCCTTACAGATTTCAGTAAAGTTGAGCATAATCTGCATTATACACTGTCCTCAAAAGCAATGTTGTAATACTTTCCTATAAAGTAATGTATACAATAAAAGTCAATATATGACAGATGTCATAGAAGACAGCAGTAGTGTTATAAGAGCTCAGAAAAAAGAGCTCATCTCAGTGTAACTGAAGGTGAGAAGCCTTCTTTGGAAGAGACACACCTGAGTTCGACCTTAAAAAATAAGTGGGATTTTATGGGGCAGAGATGGGAGAAGTTAACTGAATCACAACTACTGACATGAATCATGCTGTGAAGCCAAGAAGGCAACAAAAATATTTGAAGATGAGTATATATACGGAATACAAGTCCAGTAAAAGATTTTGTGGTCAAGTAAGTTTGGGGAATATAGCATACCCCATTCTAGAACTATAATGGCTAACAGCATACGGCTCTTGAGAAAACCTGTAGTAAACACTAACAAAACCTATGAAAAGCTTCTCAAATTTATTTTACCAAAGAATGTCCTCTCCACCCCATACAACGTCATGAAACTTAGGTCAGATCATCACAAGAGTAAGAAAGATTTTATTCTCATACAAATTGTTTACCACATACAAGATATGACAGTAATGAAACTGATTTCTCCCAAAAGCATTATTACTTGATATTTTATCTCTACGATTATTTAGCTGCATCTCCAAACTGCTATGTTTGTATTTTTCTTCAAAAGAAGTATTAAATGAATAACCCGCTAAAAGAAGTAGAAACTCTGAAGGAAGTTTCCTAGATTCATAAAAAATTTGAGTCATTCAAAAATTAAATACAAGCTGATTTTAAAAGTAAAAACACACACATAAATATAAGGCTTAGACTATAAGAAAAAAGAAAGATAAACAATAATCCAACAAAAAGAAGCTGTGGAAAACTAAATAATTTTCATTATTTTACAAGACAGAAACTGTTTAACTACTTCTGATTGCAGTCAAAGTTGCAGATCAAATCTCTGTATTTCAGCAATGCAAACGGGCAGTTTCTCATCATGTGTTGATCCTATTTTATACTTTAACTGAAGAATATTTATCTTTAAAAATCAAAATAAATCATAGCTACAATGCTTATATACACATGTGAATGTGCATATGAAAAAACACACAAAAAGAGTTGGTTATAGTAGAATGAAGGTTTCAAAAATTTATTTTCCAGAATTACTTTTATAACTGAAAAATAATTGAACCTATGGTGCCGTATCTCTCATCCTAAGTTTTCTTCTGGCATTTTAACTGGTCTTACCTGAAATGTAGTGCAGCCATTGAGAGCAAGAGCTCTGAAACCACAAAGCCAGTTGTAACACTTAAGTGAGACCTTGGGCAAGTTAATTAACTGCTCTATTCCTCAATTTCCACATCTCTATAATGGAAAAACAAAGTACCTATTTCACGGAGTTGATGTGATAATTGAGATAATCCACAAAAAACACTTAAGAATGAATCTAAACCATAGTATTCATTCAAAAAATACTAACACTTATTATATCATATTATACGTTTTAGATCACTGCTGACAAGTCTCACTAGAAACTTAGATGAAAGTTCTACAAAGCAGTGAGAGTGGCCAAATGCCACAGGATACTGCTTTGATATCTGACCCACCACAGAGCTCAAATCTGGCTTCCTGAGCGGTCTGAAAATTATTACCAACCTGTCACGCGACAGGAAATGGAAAGTCTATCACCAACATGACCTGGAAAATAGCCAATTTGTTCATATAAAACCATAACCTCCGCAAATCTGTTTGAACTGTATATACCCATTACCAAGTTGGATTTTTACATTTGTAATGAGCTTTGTATGACTGAAATCACATGCTTAAGACACAGTTTCCAAGATGTAAGTACTATATATTTCTATTGACCTCTTAAAATAATTTGACCCATTTTCCAAGCAAACAATCAAAGTCTTCGAAGAGTGTGGGAGGTGGGGGGGGGGATGCCATGGATTCTGCCAACAGCGGCTGTTATCAATCAGAGGTCATTAAAGCATACTCAGTCTGACAAATATCTGTAGGTCACACACCTGGTTTTTAAGCCACAGTATGTAACAACAATCAGCAGCAGCACCTTTTAAAATGAAAATCAACAATATCTACATTAGCATTTTAACTCCTATCTGTACTCTCCAGCTACATAGTATTTTCTAGTGACTCACAAAGGCATGTAAAATTGACTGACATCAGTTATTTTCATACCCACCTCATCAAGAAAAGACTCTTGTAAATTAAACTGTTTAGACATGAAAAGTAAAGCATTTCTGGAAAGATTCAAAAATCAATGATAAAAGCCACAATGATGCTGCAGTAACTAAATAGCATGGCTTAAAAAAAGTTTATAGTATAGTCTTCAGAACTGAACTTTTGAATTACCGGGAAAAAAAAGTTGATTCAAGTCTCATAAACAAGGGTTTTTTTCCCTTCAAAAGAAACAGAAATCTCAGAAATCTTATACATAACCATAATGTATAGGTAATTATCTTCTATGTGCTCCAGTTTAATGTCCTATACAAATAAAGTGTGTATCATATGCAAAATTAGAGATTCTAAGGTACTTTCTGATCCAAGTGTAACATCAAACACAAATGTTATATATATATATACACACACAACCTATGTCTTGATATACACATAAATTTAGACGAAAGATAGAAAAACTGAATATTAACTTTAAATTTGGGCAGTTTTAGAGAAAGCAAAACCCTAACTCTGACTTCAATATTAATCTTTTCCTGGAACCTACTTCCTCTCTATTCAAAGGTCCTTTGACAGTTCCCAAAGGAAACAGGCGAAATCTTAATTTCTGAGGGAATACACCTATCAGGGAAGGTTTAACATCATGTAGGGTTCCGTTATAAGATAAACCAAGACGAGAGCCCTGGCATCACAGTTGACCCAAAATCCGTGAACATGACAGCTAACGAATTTTAACTCATACAATTCAACTCACCTTGCAGCTCAGAGGCATAGCAAAATCGGTGGCTGTTTTTTGCGCTGCCTTTGGATTCTGCATCTGTTTTAAACCTAAAAACCTAGCTACCCTGGGAGCTCCACCTGAAGAAAGCTTCACACACAACGAAAACTACTGCGATTTAAAAGATACCTTGGGTTTTCTACTGAAGAGGTTACGTTAATTTTGCCAGGTAAGGACCTTTTTTGTCCTCTCCAAACACGGGAGCAGCATTGAGTTAAATCAGCTTCTTATGGAGGGCCCTAAAGTCAACTGCTTCCACCCAAAATTAAAAATAAAAATCTCCAATCTCACTTCCCTCTTAAAAGACCAACTGAATCCATGTTCCAACTCGGAAATGAAGTAGAATGCCTTTCAGCCCAACACACTCTCCTGCCTCATTACGCAGGAGGCAGGACGAACGGGGACTGTAAAAAGGGGCTGTGGGTTCCGGACCACACCGGCCCCGAGCCACGGAAGGGGAAGAGAAACAGCAGGAGTCGGGAGCCCGACAGGTGCGTCTACGCGTGACGTCACCGCGTTGACGTGAACGGCCGCTCAGCGTCGGGCCGCGGAATACTTCCTCCACCGGCCGCGGTTGGAGACGCGTTGGCGCCTATTGGGCAAAATGGGACCGGTGGGCGGGCCGGGGCTGGGGCGGCAGGAGGAGGAGCAAGGCGAGCTAGCCAGCCCTGAGGGACCGCGCTGGGTGTGAAACCCTTCCCTGGCGATTAGCTCACGTCACTCAAGCTTTGCTATTTGCCCCTCTGGTGACCTCGCGAAAGGACAGGAGGTGGCCGCCTTGGGGCAAACATTCTCAGAAGGCCGCAAGCGCGCGCTGTACCCAGCATCCTCGGAAGCTCCCAGTTCCACTCCTGCAGAAGACCCGGAGCAGCGCGTGAAATCCCGGCAAGCTTCGACCCCGAAAGCGAAAAGCAAAAGCAGCGGTCCTCGGGCGCAACTTCCTAAAACAGAACGAAAGAATTGGCCCTGAGCACCAAATGATGCCTATGTTTCTCGGTTAGGAGCAGGGAATGCAGCGGCCTTACCTCGCCTTATCTGTCGTGAGGGAGTTATATGCCCGACAAACTTGCAGAGAAAACAACCCAAATTTAGCCATTATGCAGTTTCAAAAATAATGATTGGAAATAAAGTATTTTGGAGAAAATAGGTAATCCGAGGATTCTACACGGTCGAATTGAATGTATTTCCTTTTAGCAAATGTTAATTAAACTAGCGTGTGCCAACCGAAATTCAGTAAACCTGACAGGCGGGCTCAAGGGGTTTATGTTCCGGTGCAATAAAGAATGGCTGCTCAGGATAAGGAGCACGCTTCTTAGAGAGTAATGTGGAAAAAAATCTTTACAGAGCAGTTGACATCTGATCTGGATTTTGAAAAAAAAAAAAAAAGTTGAGGGTCAGGAGTTGGGGTGAGAGGCGCAAACTATCAGAAATTTGAGACAAGAAAGGAAGAAATTGAAAATTCTATGTTATCGCGGTATTACTTGAATATAATGTGCAACATGTAGAATGGAGATAATGAATTGAGATAATGATGCATAAGTCAGCAGTTATGCCAAAGAGTTTGTGCTTTACCCTAGATAACCGGGGATGGTTGGAAAGTTTTGTTGTTAGTAGTTTTTCCTCCAAGTTGTTAGGAAAATGTCTGGGAGCGCCTAGTGGCTCAGTGGGTAAGTGTCGACTTCAGCTCGGGTCAAGATCTCAGGATGGGTGAGTTTGAGTCCCCCATCTGGCTCTCTGCTGTAGGCGCCAAGCCCACTTGGGATCCTCTATCTCCCTCTCTCACTACCCATCCCCTGCTCACTTTCTCTGTCCCTCTCAAAAATAGTCAATCAATAAATAGAAAAGAAAATGTCCAAACATCCAGAAAACTTAAAAGAATAGTACACTGCATATTCATATGCAATGGTTGTTCATTTCTTTAACGTATATGATAAATATTAAAAACTTATGTTTGTGAAGAAAAAATTCAACTTACAATAGTTGTATATTGAAGGGTTTTAACCATGGGCATGACAGGATCACTCACCTACATTCAAAAATTCTGCTATAGTTGCTTCATCTATATTTGGATATATTTTTCCCCCTGAAGCATGTGAAAAGTAGGATGCAGACATTATACTTTACCCTTAGATAGTTCAACATGCATCTATCTCCAGGGCCCCTGGGTAGCTCAGTTGGTTAAGCATCATACTTCAGCTCAGGTCATGATCTTGCAACTTGTGAATTCCAGCCCCTCATTGGGCTCTGTGTTGATAGCTCAGAGCCTGGAGCCTGCTTCAAATCTGTGACTCCCTCTTTCTCTGCCCCTCCCACCCCCCTCTCTCTCAAAAATAAGTAAACATTAAACATGTTTTTAAAAAATGCATCTCCTAAGAATAACAACTTCCCCAACACAAGAACAATACCATTATCACACTAGGAAAATTAGCAATAAGTCCCTGATATCTAATAACCAGTCCGTATTTAAATTTTACCAATTGTTAAACAAAAAATCTTTTGCAGCATTTTTTTTCAAACCAGGATCCTATCAAGTTTCAGGCATTGCATTTCCGTTGTTTCTTAAATCTCTTTTAATATTTAAGATCTCCTCCCCTAATTTTTCTTGATAGTGATGTTTTAAAGAGATGAAGGATGTTGTCTTGTAGAATGTCTCACATTAGTTTAAGAGTAAGCCATGGCTATTATAGGCTGACCATGTCCCCTCAAAAGATTCCCCCCCTGCCCCCTAAATATGACTTATTTTGAAAATATATTCTTTAGGAATGTGATCAAGGTAAGGTCATCAGGATGGGCTAATTCCATATGATTAGTGGCCTTATAAGAAGAGAAGAGACACAAAGACAGGAAGATGACGATGTGAAGATGGAGGCAGAGACTGGAGTTAACACTGTCAAAAGCTAAAGAACAATTGGGGCTACCCGAAACTGTAAGAAACAAGGGAGTCTTCCCTGAAGCCCTTAAAGAGAGCATAACCTATTGACACCTTAATTTTCAGACTTCTACACTCCAGAACTGAAAATAAATTTCTGTTGTTTTAAGCTCTTCAGTTTGTGTTACTTGTTACAGTTGGCTTCGGAAGCTAATGCAGTGAGGTAAAATATTTTGAAACAATACAGAAAATACAAATTGAAATTTGGTGTCCTGCACAACCTGATCAACCTTAGTGTCACTGTCCACAAAAAAATACAATTAAGTGTGTCTTGGGTAACTTTCCAGGAACTTTCTAGGCATATACAAAGATATTATACATATAAAAAAATGGAGGAAATTTTATTTACCAGTAAGCCCTATTAAGAGCTATCTCCCTTGGCTTGGCCAAACATTTTGATAACTGTTTAGGGTAGAAGCCCCTAGATGTGTATCAGCTGGTTCCTAGAATTCAGGGAAGCACATGAATTAAGAGAATTTTGATTTCCTTTTGAGAAAGGAAAGGGAAGAAAAAGCCAGGTTGCCCCAGAGAAGGGTTGGAGTCAAGTGTTGGAGAGGAGTTTGTCATCAAGTGTTTTTACAATGGGATATGCTAGAGAACCTTCTTCTTTGCTTCCCTGCCAAATTTTTATTAAACTGTATATTACATTCCAGAGCTTTTGACTGTACATTTCTTGGGCCCTCCAGTACAAGTGAGTAATGAATATCTGACTTACATATATATCTTGTATCTTCATGGTACATAGCACTCCATTAGCATTAATATCAATATTCTAGTTTCAACACTTTTTTGATAGTTGCATATAACAGAAAAGGGTTTTAATCAGGGTCCTGTGACAGTACATTTGTGGTTATAGGACTGAGGTCCCTGTTTTATTTCAAGTTGTAGGACAGAGTTCTCTGCTTTCTTACTAGCTATTGACCAGGATTGCTCTCAGCTCCTAGAGACCGTCTTCAAGTCCTAACTCCATGGCCCTCTCACCACATAGTGGTTTACCTCTTCAAACACAGCAGAAGAATTTCTCTTGAATTTCTCTGACTTCTTTATAGGAGTCAACTAATTAAGTCAAACCTACTCATCATAATCTCATTTTTTAAATTAATTCACAATCGATTAATAACCTTATAATGGAAGTGAAATCCCTACATTCACAATCTGGCCCACAGTGAAGGAGAGGCGATTATACTTGGTGTGTACATCAGGGCGTGGGAATCTTGGGGCCATCTCAGAATTTGCCTACCACAGTCTGCCCTCTAGCCCCTGATGATTTACAGGTAAAACACCAACTTTTCCAAGGTTCTGAAAGGTCTCATCCCAATACAGCATCAACTTGAAATCCAGAACTACCTCTTAGTCTAAATATCATCAACTCAAAGTCCAAAATCTCTTCCAAATCAAATGAAGAGGACGCTCCTGCTTATAATCTATTAATTCTTCATCTGTGGACCTGTGAAACTAAAGAGCCAAGTTATCCACTCCCAATACTCCCAAAATGCAGTGGTGAGATGGGTATAAGATAGCAGTTGTAGGCATTCCAGTTCAAAAAGAAAGAAGAAAGATAGGAGTCATTGTTCTCAAATGCACAGCCACCTACCAAAAGTGATGAAAGAATGCTCCTTTCTTTGATACAGTAGTCAGTTTGGGATTTTTGTGCTTTGTGTTTGATTTTTTTGTTGTTGTTTTAAGAAAAGGAAATCCTCTTTGTATAACCCTCACCCAAAAGGGTTTTATGCCTTAATAGGCTTAAGCACCAGCTTTTTTGGCTCATATATCTGTTTCTACCAGCTGACAACTTCACAGACTCAAATCACTATTTACATCCACTTTCTGATTCAGTGCAGGCATTAACCCACGAATCACATTTCTCTAAGTGTGACTTTTTTTTGAACCCCCTTTGCCCTTCCCTGTCACTAGGTCTTGCATGAAATTAGAGCTAAAAGATTACACATATTTCCACATGTCTGAATTTCAGGATATACCACTTAAACAAACAGGCAAAAAACTCCAAAAGTTCTTGCTATCTAATCCTGGAACAATGAGGTCTTGTCACCCAACATTACAGTAATCAGCGGGCCACTCAAGTGACCTTTGTAGGATCAAGAAATTTAGCTTCCTCCAGTTAAAACAAAACAAAACAAAACAAAACTCTATGCTTCTATAATCAATATTCCAAAAATTTCTAATCTGGTTAATTTCGAAATCTTAAAGATTAAAAATTCTTCTAAAGACATATCTTAGGACCTACCAAAATTAGGGATTCTCCCCTTGTTGCCAGGAAAGTCTATACTGGAATTTTTTTGAGTGCAGAGTTAAAAATCATGGGCTATCAGGCAAAAGCATTTCACTCTTTTGAAATTCTTTATAACATACCATCTTTATAATATACAGATATTACCTGCTTGGTTTTGTGTGGGGAATTACATTAATAAAATGATACCCCCAATATACCAGACAAGCTATCTCAGAGGTCACAGAAAGACTAACATACCATCAGAAGCAATGGAGGGAAAATTAACACACTTAAGATAAGGTACAAGTGGAGAGGAAAGACCCATGATTTGAAACATGTGGTTATGCAATGCTCATATGTCCTGTCTCTATTTTTGGCATATTAACCTTTCTGTTGATAGTGAGGTAAATAGGACCACAGTTGATGTTTGAGCAAGGGTTCAGAGATGGAAGGTGCCTAAGCCAATGGCACTCTGGTTCTATTAAAGAGATGTAGGGGCAAAGAGTGCCTGGGCACATCTGCAGCTTGCCAGTTAACCTGGTGAGCAGGTACAGGTTTTGCACTTTTGGAGCAGGTCATGTGGGACACAGTGTGAGTGTCACCATGGAGCCACGTAATTAAGACCTGCGAATGTTGAGAGTTTCATGTATATTGAGTATGTGATGAGTACATTAGTGCTTAATGAATACTAGATGCCTCTCCTGTGTTTAGTGCCTCATTAATATTAGGCATCTCTTGGGCTTTCCAGACTTCTCTACCTATGTTAAAAAGGATATGTCCTGCTGACTTTATCTGTCCACCATATAACACAGGTTATTAACTCATCTGCTTAACACTTGAGTGTTATTTCTTATACTATTTCTTTGTTTTTCCCCCCAGGGCAGAATTGAATATTCTCAAATATACAGTTCTGGGCTACAGAGTTTGTATTGTGCCCATGGTAATAATGGGGGTGCTCACAGTACAGTCAAACTTTTTATGACTCTTTCCTAACTTTTATTAAGGTAGAATTCATGGCATCATGGTAATGTCCAAGCACAATTTTATTTTACTTGGAACGTTGTTGGGCAAGTCTTACAAGAGATTTACAGACATTAGATGTTTTCCTGTGTCACTGCAGATATGTAGTCTAATTTCGGGAAGAAGCACATAGACTCTGAGAATAGTAGAGAATAGTCAGAGGCTATTAATCAATCATATCTGCTTTCTATGATCCTTTTATAAATAAGTCCTAAATCCTTTTATGGTAGTGTATTAGGTCCTACAAGGCGGATTATCCCAAGGATCTCTTGTAAGTGGGCAATGTGTCTACTTGCACATTTGGTTTTCTGTAATATTGTTTATACCATGCACTACCTTACTTTTTTACAAGAACGTGTTTATTTTAAAATCCTTAATTTCTGGGGCACCAGGGTGGCTCAGTCGGTTAAGCATCCGACTTCGGCTCAGGTCATGATCTCACAGTTCGTGGGTTCCAGCCCCCCAGAGCCTGGAGCCTGTCTTAGGATTCTGTATCTCCCTCTCTCTCTGACCCTCCCCTGCTCACGCTGTCTCTCTCTCTCTCTCAAAAATAAAGAAAACATTAAAAATTTTTAAAAAAATCCTTAATTTCTGACATACAACCATCTTGCCAGTAGTTCTCATCCTTCACTCTGCATCAGAGCCACCTAGGGAGCTTCAGAAAAATACCCTTGCTTGAACTCTACTCTCAGAAATTGTTTTAATTATTCCAAGTTTGGGCCTAAGTATCCATATTCTTAATTATTCCCAATTAATAAGCAGCATTAAGTTAGAAGCACTACATTGGACATGGACAATCTATCTTAACAATATACTATGCGATATTTTGGTGATAGAACAATAGAATACATCCAGGGAAGAACCTTCTCTGTAATTCCTCTAGTATTTGTATTAGAAAAATCTAGTGATGTTAAACCTGCTCTTCAACATACTTGGGTGTTTTACATGGTAAGGACTATAACCAGATCCCTTGAACATTTTCTTTATGTATCATAATGTGAATACTTCCAGTTTGATTTCATTGCTTCTCAGCAAGTGTTCCAGAAGGGACTCTGTCTGGTTGGAGTTCTTACCAGATACTTTACTTTAGGAAAGATGATTAAGAAGGAGCTTCCTTGGGCAGAGAGAATTCCCAATAAGTAGTTTTTACAAATCTAGTTGTGGGCTTTTCATACACAATGAAAAGAATTTACCAGTCAGCCTGACCTACTCTGCTCCTAGAACTTTAAAAAATTAGAAATTTGTATTAGTATGTTATTACAACAGATTCCCACAAATTTAGTGTCTTGAAACAACACAAGTATATTATCTTAGAGTTCTGCAGGTTAGGAGTCCAACACAAATCTTAATGGCTAAAATTAAGATGGTAGCAGTGTTGGGTTTGGGTTTCCTTCTAGAAGCTCTCGGGGAGAATCCATTTCTGTGCCTTTTGCAGCTTCTAGACACCACTTGAATTCCCTCCTCCTCCATCCTCAAATCCAGCAACAGTGGTTTGAGTCTTTCTCATATCCTATCATTTTGAAATTCTTCCACAGTAACATTTCCTTCTGATTCTGACTCTCTTGCCTTCCTCTTTCACTTTTAAGGACCCTTGTGATTACATTGGGTCCACCTGGATAATCCAGGATCCTCTCCCTATTTTAAGGTCAGCTGATTAGTAACTTTAATTCCATCTGCACCTTTAATTCCCCCTTGCCATATAACCTAATATATTCACAGATTCCAGGGATTGGGGGGACAGGGACATCACTGGGTGGCCTTTATTCTGCCTACTACAGGGTGCTTAATTTATCTTTTGACCACAGGTCGTAGTATCCATTTTAAAAAGCCCTCAGTAGGGTGAAGTGTGTGTAGGGGGATTTGATAGAGATGTCAAAAGCTACAAACTTTTAGTTATAAGATAATTAACTACTGAGGATGTAATGTACAACATGATGTCTATATTAACACTGCTATATAGTATATTTGAAAGTTGTTGAAAGAATAAACCTTGTTCTTTTTTTTTACTTTTATTTTTTTCAATAGACGTTCTCCTAAGGGAAACACAACTTTTTCTCTTCTTTGTATGAGATAATGGATATTAGCTAAACTAATTGTGGTAATCATTTCATAATATATGTAAGTTAAATCTTTAGACTATACACCTTAAATTTATATAGTACCGTATGTCACTTATATCTTAATAAAACTGGAAAAGCCCAAATAAAATTAATAAGAACCCCTCAGTATATAGGAAATATTAGGAGGTATAGCAAAATAAGTTATGTGAGTAAAATCAATTTCTTGTACTGGAAATAATATTTTCTTTTGATTAGAACTGAGCTGACACATTAGAAACAAAAACTCTACCAATACTTAAATTGGTTTTATTCCGTCCTCACTAACTAGCCAACAAAATCTTTAAGCCCTCAGGAAAGAGGAAAAAAGAATAACTCACAGTGCTACGAGTTTATCTATTCCAACCAGATCTAGAACTGCTTGTTCACTAGTCTTGCTGTTACCCTGGGAGATACAGAGAAACAAATGGTAGAGATTATCAGGGAGTGGTGGTTGTGTAAACCACTCCCTTCTGCCAGCAATTCTACCATTCTGAGAGTGGCGGGTTGTATGGTGCTATTTTACAGACTTGGCAAAAGAAGTCAAAAGGATATGCATATTGCTAGCATGACTTCTACAAAGTCTGTAGCAGTTTATATTCCCACCAACAGTTTATAAGAGCCCGAAGAATTATCTAAGGAAGTATCTGACTAGCCATTCTTCCTGAAAGCAGCAAAAGAGAATTTATTTAGATTAGCAATTGGCAACATTCTTATGTTGCTTTGCTGTACAAAGGTACGTGGGTAGAACTGGAGTTATTGTGCATTCAGACACCAAAATTCCTGCTAACTGGGGGTGGGAGGGCACAGAGGAGGTTAGCCTAGAAATGAGAAATTGTGGAAAACAAGTCTTTTGAATGGATGGAGATTGAAAAGGAGATAAACCAAAGCAGATTTTCTCTAACTTGCCAGGTTGGATGACTTGCAGTGCCATCTTCTGGCAAAGAAGCCAAAAACTTTCCATTTCCATGCCAGTAATAAAGTATTTCTTTTCTCTTCTTTCTTTCTTTTTTAAAGTATTTCTTATGAGCATGGCTAAACTACAAATTGGGAAAACTCAGAGGGGTCTTGGGTGTTGGTGTATCAGAAAGAGTATGAGAGAGAGAAGGAAGCCCATTTCTTTGAAGCACTGATCCGAATATTGACCTCTGAGGTCTTAGCCATAGAGCTACTCAGGACGACGATGGTCTTGATCCCTTGTCACAAGAAAATCTGTTCCTATCTTTGAAGGTCCTGCCATAAAGAATGGTACTTGAACCACCTTTCAATATACCGGCAAGTAATTTATACACACATTATAGCCTTAAAAAAAATCAAGACTTAAATACTTTCTTGCTGTAATCATCCAAGACATAGTAGAAAAAAGCTTGCTTTCTAAAGCAAAATTACTTTAAAACATGCGGTATTCCTAAGTAACAACCTTCACGTTAAAAAAAAGAAGTGCTATTCTGTGTAGTATAATGTGGGACAAATTTATAATATGCTTTAATCAAAATCAGCTTCCATTCGTGAGTTCTAGCCCTCATCTCTGGCTTACTCTTTTCTTCCCCTTTTTTCTTTTCCTCCCCTTTTCATCTTCTCCCACCTGCTGTGCCTTTGCCCCACCCCGCCCCGCCGCGCCACTCCTTTCCCCCACCCCCAACGCGCGCCAGCTTCCGCGCGCTGACGTCACACGCCAGCGCCAGTGACGCGCTGGCCGCTCCCCCTTCCTCTGCATTCGCGCTAGGGGTTGGGGGCGCTAGGGTGCATAGTCGTACCCTCGGAGTCCTAAGCAGTTTTCCGCGTATCCCCGAGTCCAGAACAAGCGTCGCGAAGCAGAAGGACGTGGCAGGCAGGTAGCCTCCCAGTCTCAAATGCCAGCCCCCCACCCCCATCCCTTCGAGGCCACTAGCAACCACCTCTGAAGTTGCAGGGGCGGTAACCCAGGCACTCCCTGTGCCGCCGCCAGCCGTTTCCAAGGGGCTCAGAAACCAATTTGTTTGCTCTGAGTAGTGTGGACCTGTCTCATGGGGCGTTGCCGGAGGCGGCAAGGACTCAAGCCTGAGGGGTCAGCCAAAGTCTGGTGTCGGGTGTAGGAGCCTCCTTGCGCCCCTTCAAGTGGCCTGTGAGCTGCTGTAGGTTAGATAGTCTTGGTTTCTCTTTCAGGATGTCATTTTCAAACTGCGGGATGGTGCCTCTGACTGATAAACTGCCTTAGGAAGGCTGCTACACCTAGACCGATGCTTGTCAATCCTCACCGTTATTCAGACTAACGCCCTGTGTCGTTGAGGTGAGTTGCACTTGGGGGAAGCAATGATATGCAAAATAGTAAAATCGTATTGTAAATGAGGAGATCCTGCTTAGACTTGCTTATGTAGAGCTTGCAGGGATACTAACTTTAAGTACATGGAAAATAATATCTTCATCTCATTAAAATGTTAATTCTCTAAAGAATAGTATGTAATACAAAGTAGTCCTCGGACATTAGTTAAAAAGGTATAGTGATAACTAAGTTAAGATAATAATAAGTTAAGAAATCTTGGTATGCATAAACAATCATTTACATTGCATATATGTTGTCTCTGATTTTAAATTACATATATATTTTAATAAATAAGTAAGAATTAACTGGTAGCTTATAATTTTATGTTTCAATTTACATAATTTGGAACAACTTCCATATGTAAGGCACTAAAAGATATACTACTTTCGGAGTTCATCATAACTTTTTTTTATACAGACCTAATTTTTATTCTCTAATGTAAGCTCCGCCCCCAAGAAGCAGAAATTTTTTTATTGCCTTGATAAGTAACATAAGAAAAATTTATGAAGGACTAAAAGTAATATCCAGTAAAATAATAGTCTTTTCTTGTGATGCAGCAGTATTGTAGAGATGGTGGAGGAGAGCCAAATATGGAGGGAAGTAGTGCTTTGTTTCTAATTTAGATTTGTTTGGTATTAGAGAGTCCATAGATCTATTTCATTTCAAATTGCTCTTTGTTCTAGGTGAAAGGTAAGGAGCATCTTTTGTGGGAAAACAGGTTTTTGCACAGTAAGAGTCAGAATTAGGAGTTTAGTAAGGGTTATGGAACTTGGCCACAGGAGTTCTATTGAGGTAATTTTAATACATTGGCATTGTATTCCTAGTACATTTTACTCCAGTCTCTACCTTCTAATCTAAGTTGTGGACATGACACCATTTCATTAATTTAAATTCTTTATTTACATGTTGGTAGTTTCCATTAGGGAAGCCATTAATTGTTGTCTGTATAGACTTACAGAGAAGAAAAATGTTTTGATAAAAGTCTTTCTAATGGAGTCCCATTTTTGCTGTCTGCTTTTTTGAGTAATAAGAAATAGGTCAGGGACTTGACTCACTGAGAAGGTAAATTGTCCTTCTCCCACCTTTCAAAATGTTATTTAATATTTGGAAAACCATATGTATGGATTGTAGCTGCAGACAGAACCATAAGGACTTCTTGGAATCTGTTGACATTCCTCTACCAGTGTTTCTCCTAGGGGAAATTTGTCCATGAGAGAGCTAAAGAAGAGCCGAAGAGACTGAAAGTTCCAGATTGGTGGAGATACAGTTTTCGTTCATATACTTCGGAATTTTTCATATTTGGTGCACAATTTTTATTTTGTCAAACGTTCCTTATTGTGGCTTAAAAAATTCTTAGTTAAATGTGAGAAAAGATGTCTAATTTCAGTAGAGGCTAAGATACCTTTTTGGAGCTTAGTTGACATTGTTGAAAAGTTTGCCCTATAGGAGAACTTTGAATGTCAGGGTTAAAAGTTTGGAAATGGGTAACTGTTGAAGGATTTTAACTGGAGAAATTGATTTAGCTAGCATTCTTACGTCTTTCTGTCAGCATTTATAATTTTTTTAAATTTTATTTATTGTTTTGAATAATTATTCATATGGTTTAAAATTCAGAAGGTACAAGAGATTGAAAAAATCTTCCTCTTAATTACTCAGTTCCTTTCCCTGAACGCAGCCAATAGTATACCAGTTCATTGTGTATCCCTTCAGAGGTACCACACATACAAGGAATTATGTGTGTGTGTATGTGTAAGGATTTTATATATATATATGTATACTCACATGTATAAGTAAATAAGTATAAACATACATATATTTCCTTTTAATAGGCAAATGGTAGTATGCCATATTTGTAATTTTGGTACCTAGAAATTAATTGATATCAGGACTGGGTGGCTTTAAATGTCCGACTCTTGATCTCAGCTCAGGTCATGATCTCATGGTCCTGAGATTGAGCCCTCTTGCTTCTTTTTGATTTGCTTGTGGATATTTACACTTTATCATTTCGAACAGTGTTACAGAGGATAAGTTTGTATATGTATCATTTTCATACATTTGTAAATATTTGTAAGGTAGATTCCTAAAAATGGAATTGCTGGATCAAAGTGAACACTGATAATAATTTTGGTAGACATTGTGGGATTTTATTTTTTATTAATTTTTTAATGTCTTATTTATTTTTGAGAGAGAAAGAGAGAGAGAGAGAGAGAGACAGTGGGAGCAGAGGAGGGGTAGAGAGAGAGGGAGACACAGAATCTGAAGCTGCTCCAGGATCTGAGCTGTCAGCACAGAGCCCGACCCAGGGCTGGAACTCAGAAACTGTGAGATCATGACCTGAGCTGAAGTCAGACGCTTAACCCACTGAGCTACCCAGGTGCCCCGATATTGTGGGATTTTATATTCCTTACTATTTGTATCAATTTGTATTCACACCATATTCTGTTTTTTTTATATTCCCCTCCAACATAGTACAGTAATAAACTTTCTGAATTTTGCCATTCTGATGGGTGAAAAAATGCTAACTCTTGTCCTTTTTAAAATTGAGGTAAATATGCATAACATAAAACTTATCTTTTGTACTTTTATTATTATTATTATTATTATTATTAAGTAGGCTCGGGCTTGTACTCACGACCCTGAAATCAAGACCTAAGCTGAGATCAAGAGTCAGATACTTGGGGAACCTGGTTGGCTCAGTTGGCTCAAGTCATAATCTCACCCTACCTGGGATAGAGCCCTGTCTCAGGCTCCCGTGCTGGGTTTGGAGCCTGCTTAAGATTCTCTCTCTCCTTCTCGTCTGCTCCTCCCCCGTGTGTGCTTGCATGTTCTCTCTTTAAAAAAGAAAAAGAAAGAAAAATCCTCCTATTTTTTTCGTTTTACATTTAAGTAGTTTATCATCTGGAATTAGCATTGATATAAAGTGAAGAAAATGAGTGTAAGCCCTGTTTTTTCCCCACATTACTACCTAGTTGTCTATATATTATTTCAAAATTTTACTTTTTGACACTGAGTTAAAATGTCACCATGCTCATCCACCAAGTTAAAAAATGTTTTTGATAGGTTTCTGTCAAAAACAGATTTGATTTGCCTGTCAATTTCATAATTATTGTAGCTTTAATATATGACCTTTTAAAAAAAAAGTTTATTTTTTTGAGAGAGAGAGAGAGAGAGAGTGGGGTGAGGAGCAGAGAGAGGGAGAGAGAGAGAATCCCAAGCAGAATTCGCACTGTCAGTGCATAGCCTCACCCAGGGCTTGATCTTATGAACCATGAGATCATGACCTGAGCTAAAATCAAGAGTTGGATGCTTAACCCGCTGACCCATCCAGGTGTCCCTTAAAATGCATCTTAATATCAAGTAGAAAAGTCTTCCTTCATTGTGTTTTTATTAGGGCAGAATTAAATGTAGAGACTGAGAATTAAAATCTTTCTGATATTGGGGTGCCTGAGTGGCTCAGTTGGTTAAGCATCCAACTTCGGCTCAGGTCATCATCTTACAGTTCATGAGTTCAAGCCCTGCATGAGGCTCTCTGCTGTTAGTGCAAAGCCTGCTTTGGATCCTCTATCCTCCCTCTCACTCTCTGCCCCTCCCCTGCTCATTCTTACTTTCTCTCTCTCTCTCTTGCTCTCATATTAAAAAAACCCCCAAATCTTTTTGATATTAAATCTTTCCCCATATTTTTCTTTTATATGTGTGTTTTCTTTCTTTTTTCCTTTTTTTTTAAAGTTTTATTTATTTATCTTGAGGGGGAGAGAGAGATATTGAGCATGAGTGTGTGTGTGTGGGGGGGGGTGGCACTGAGAGAGAGGGAGAAAGAAGGAGAGAGAGGATTCCAAGCATGCTCCTTGCTGTTAGCATGGAGCCCAATGTGGGGCTCAGAGCTCACAAACTGCGAGATCATGACCTGAGTCGAAATCAAGACTCAGACACTTAACCAACTGAGCCACCCAGGCTCCCCTTGAATACCTTCTGTCGGTTCATTTTCCAGGTTAAAAATCCTGTCTTCTGCTATATCTTATCCTGTGTAAAACCATGCGATGCCTTCATAATTTCAGATACCTTGTATTTTAGTTCTGAAATGTTCATTTAATTTTTAAAAATAAATTTCAGTTCTTTGTTGAAATTCTGCATCTAAAAAAAATCACTTTTGTTGATCTTTTCCTCTTATTGTCTTGAACATACTATTCATGGTTATTTAAAATCCTCTATGATATGTCCATATTTGAGTCATTTGTGATTTATTTCTATTGTGTATTTTAGCTTTGGTTATTTCGTACTTTTGTTTTCTTTTTCTTTTTTTTTTTTTTTTTACAGGCCTCATAATTTTGTTTTTAATACTTGTTTATTTTGAGAGAGAGCAGGAGTGAGAGTGGGGAAGGGGTGGGGAGGGAGAGAGAGAGAGAGAGAGAGAGAGAGAGAGAGAGAGAGAGAGAGAGAGAGAGAGAGAGAGAGAAAATCCCAACCAGGCTCCGCACTGTCAGCGCAGAGCCCAGCTGAGGACTCTTTCCCACCAGTGTGAAATCATGACCTGAGCTGAAAGCAAGAGTTGGACGCTTAACCCAACTGAGCCTCCCAGGCACACCTTATCTGTCTGTCTGTCTATCTATCTGTCTATCTTTTTTTCTTTCTTTCTTGATAGAACACAAGGTGGGGGAGAGGAGGGGGGGGAGAGAGAGAGAGAGAGAGAGAGAATCTTAAGCTCCATGGAGCCTGATGCGGAACTCATCCCACAACCCTGGGATCATGAGCTGACCTGAAATCAAATCAAGAGTCAGCTGCTCAACTGCCTAAGCCATATAGGTGCCCCACACCTCATAATTTTTGACTGGATGCTAGATGTTGTGAATGAAAAGTCATAGAGGCTCTGGAACATGTATCTTCCAAAAAATTGATATGTGTTCTGGCAGGCTGATGGGAGTATTAGCAGATTCCTTTCTTTTATCCTATCAAAGATTGTTAGGCTTTGTTAGGACTAGTCTGTTTTAGTCTTGCTTTGGGTATGCACAATTTAGGAATGGGGTAACTGACAGGAGAAGAATTTATGTGCAGAATTTGGCACTTTTTCTGTTCTTTTTCCTTCTCTCTAGGATTTTGGCAGCCTTAAACTCTGACCTCTCTTCTCCTTAGCTCAGTAGGATTGGTGCTTTCTACTTAAGCTCCATGGTGCTACAACACAGTTTGGAAAATGTCCTTAGGTAGAAGGCTGGGGTAAATGTGGAACTTACTAGTATTTTCTCACCTCTCAGTGATTATACCCCTCAATTCCTGTCTGTTGTTTTATAAATTTTACTAAGTGTTTTGATTTTTTTGGAGGTAGGACGGTCTGATACGAGCTGCAGAATCATGGCTGGAACCATTTATCATGTAGACCTTCGCTTAATCTCCCAGATATATATGGCACCATTTTCAGCTCTGTTGGTATCCCTAATCTAGAGACATGTCTAGTCTTTTGCCAGCATGAGAGAGTGGTGGTTCCCTGACTAGGTGAGATGGAAGAGGCAAACTGTGTGTCTAATGCTATTACACAATCTTTCAGCCAATCCTGTTTTAGTTCTGGTATTCCTCACTCACAGAGGCACCTTTTTCTTCCTATTATTGAGCTAATCTGTAGTGGGAATTGACTTATTTCCCACTGTTGGGTTACAGTACAACTTTCTCTAGTTTCCTGAGTCAGCTGCTGCTTGTTCTTGTGTTTGTCAGCTTCCAGAAATTTATTGCTGTTGCTTTCTCTCCTGTTCTGCCTTTTTGATCCCTTAAAGTTGTGTTAGGTCTGGGAAAGAAGTCGAGGTAAATATGTATGTTCTGTTTGATATGTTTAAATTGCCATTTATTTTTTGACTTTTTAAAGATACAGGCTGAAGAAATTACTTTTGTGTTTTTTTATTTCTTTGAAGGAAAGGCTTTGGCTGCATTTCTTTGTCATTCCTACTCTTTGTGGCTAATGTTACAATTCTAAACAATGTTGAAGTTTACTGTTTTATGACCTACTTTTTTATTTTCTTCTCTTTGAATCATAGACTATTAGAGTTTGTAGGGCCCCTAAGGTAGTATTATCTTTAAATTGTTAGTATTTTTATTTTTTAAGTTTTTTTTAATGTTTATTTTTGAGAGAGAGAGAGAGGGAGGGAGAGAGAGAGAGAGAGAGAGAAGGAGGAGAGAGAGAGAGAGAGAGAGAGAGAGAGAGGGAGAGAGAGAGAGAGGGAGGAGGGGAGAGAGAGAGAGAGAGAGGGAGAGAGAGGGGGGGAGAGAGAGAGAGAGAGAGAAAGAATCCAAAGCAGGTGTCAGGCTTTGAGGTGTCAGCGCAGAGCCTGACGCGGGGCTCGAACTCATGAGCCGTGAGATCATGACCTCAGCTGAAGTCGGACACTCAACCAGCTGAGCCACCCAGGTGCCCTAAATTGTTAGTGTTTTTAGATGAAGGAAACAAGGTGCAGAGAAGTCAGGTGGTTTGCTTTTGGTCACGTGGTTTTTCCAAATCCACCGTTTTATTTATTATATCACATAACTCTTTGGAAAGCTCAGATATCAAAAACGTCTTTGATTTTATGTCTTGAATATCTTTAATACCAGATACATATTATAGAGATTAAATTGGTATAATTATTAGAGACTTTGAGAATAGCGTCAAGTTGGTATTGTGATTTTCACTTGATGTTGGAAGCAGAAGTACAGAAAGGACAAACGTTTGTAATTTCAGTTTATTACAAATATGAAATTATAACAGGATTATGATGGTTCTTCCGTTATATATTAGGATTTTGGATGTGTAAGCCTATAGTACATTTTTTCACTATTTTTCATTTGGTTTGAAAAATCTTTTAGGATTGTAAGGCAGCTGAGAAGTCTCATGACTAGGAAATAAGTAGCTTGGTTAAATATGTTATAAGGCACTGAAAGTACTCTATCTTTTCATGTTTTCCCCTTTACTTCCTCCAGTATACAACAGTAGTCTTAGTGTAGACTCTGCAGAAAAGGAGGAGTTGTGAGTTGCTCTGAAATCCATTGACCACAAGCTGTTTATTGTTCAGAAAGCTTTCTGCACTTGACATTATTTGCTTGCAATTAGAATCATTGTTTTTCACTACCAGGAGCAGTAGATTCTCCTACGCTGAGTTGTCTGAACCACAGTGCTCAGGAATGTGGTAGGCAGTAGAGTGCGGTACTTGGGACTCTTGGAACTTCTGTCTCGTCAGTGTAGTCCCTGGAAAGGAATTGGCAACTGAATTTTGAGGCAGAGCCAAATTGACTAATTTTGTTTCTCTTTCTTGGCAGTAGTCACAGAATAATGATGGTTGTGAAATAATCTCATTATAGTTATTATTTAATGTAATTTGATTTATGAAATTTAGTTTTGTAAGATGAGTTTATGTGGCTGTTTTTTCCTAAATAGCATGGTAATATAATATAGTCATGTCTGGGAGAAATCATTAAATTCTGGCTGGTGCCCAGATAGCCATTATATTATGTCAGTTGACCACCTTGGACTTGAGTATGTTTGGAGTGACTTCTTTAACTCACTGATGATGCTATATTGCTATTATAATAGTTAATTTTCTATTTTTCTTAAAGTTGCTAAAAGCCTCGTCATATCTTACAGAAATTTTGAAATGTAATATGGTTGTGATGTTTCCTAAGGTAGAAGAAGGCTCTTTCCCACAGAAGTTCCTAAGGCATAATTATCCCATTGATTTTTACCACAGGTTGGGTTCTGGACTTTAGTCTTACAGGTCCTGAATATAAATTTTGTCATTTAAGGAGATTGGATCATATTTTAGAGGCAAAGTAAATTAAACAAATTTAGTATTGATGGATGAAATGAGAATATGGATTTGTTAATTTATAATGAGAAATATGGTAAAGTGTCACAGAAATATTTATGTGGTCTTCATGACAAGCCCATTTTCTCCTAGAAGGGAATCCTACATTGAAGGCCTGCTTGATGTGAATAGACATAGAAAAGAACAAGTTAGATAAATTATTTTTTAGTTTTAAGTTAATAAAGTGAATTAATTTACTATAATTTTGGGTAATCTTGCCAATAGACTGTGCTAATCATTGTGACCATTTCACTCTCTTTCCCTCATCCTTCCCTGATTTTTTTTTAAAGCTTTCACCAACTAGCATTTGAACTCTGGCTTCTCTCCTGACCATCACTTTCCTGAAATTACTATTGCTAAAGTTACTAAAGTTACTAATGAACCTAATCAAATATCTTGGTATGGTAAGGGTCTAATTATGATACCAAATGCAGAAATATGAAGATTAATAACATGTTTAATTAATATCAAAATAATATTAAAATAAATTTTTGTATGTAAATAAAATAGAAAAGCATGTAGCATATAAGGAAAAATATTTATGACAGAGAGAGCTAACATCTTTAAAGAGGGGGCTTTTACAAATTAATAAAAAAACTATCCCATGAACAAAGAACATGAATGAGTAGTTCAAAAAAGGAGAAATATAAATGTTCAATAAACATTGAAGAATTTTTCAAATTAACTGATAAGCAGCAGAAATTCAAATAAAAATGGGATGCCATTTCTCTGTTGAATGTAATGAGTAACAACAACAAATAGTGACAGTGCTCACTATGTGTCAGGCATTATTCTGCAATAGAATACTGAAATTAACTAATCCTCCCAGTAGTTCTGTAAGTCTGTACTATTGTGATCCACATTTTACAGATGAACAAACTGAGGCACATAAAGCTGAGTAATTGTCCAATATCACATAATAAAAAAAGTGATAAAGTCAGGGTTTAAATACAGGCTCCCTGACTCTTAAGGTTTTAGTGTCCATTAACTACTACCCTTTATTGTTTCTCAGAGATTTTAATAAATAACAACCAGTGTTAAATGAGTATCTAGAAACAGATACTTTTATACACTGCTGGGTAGCATATTAGTAGGGGTGCCTGAGTGGCTCAGTTGATTGAACATCCAGCTCTTGGTTTTGGCTCCAGTCCTGACCTCAGGACTATGGTTTCAAGTCCCCTGTCATACTCTGTACTGGGCATGGAGCCTACTTGAGATTCTCTCCCCCACCCTCCCATCTCCCCTACTTGTGTGCCCTTGAGATTCTCTCCCCCACCCTCCCATCTCCCCCACTTGTGTGCCCTTTCTCTCTCTCTTAAAAAAAAAAAAAAACATTTCTGTAAGACAGTTAAGCTCTATGTTTGAAAATTTTAACACATGCATATTCTTTGAACTAATAATTTATCCTAAGGAAATCCTTATAATAGGTACATAAAAATGTATGTACAGAAATTTTATTTAAAGTTCTTCTATAATAACAAACAGTATAAATAATTTAATTTCTAATAAGAGAGGATTAGTTAAATGATTTTGGAAAATGCACTCTTATTGGAGATAATAAAATAGTGCTGCTAATTAACTCACATAGGAAAAAGTCGTCTCTCCATATGTTAAGTATATACAGTATTTGACTTTGCAAAGCATTCTTAGAAAATTGAAATGTCATTGTTTTTCTCTTTTTAACTATAACTAGGTTGTATAAGTAAAATTGAGATAAAGTTAATATAACTTTAAGATTTTAAATATCTTTTTAAGTAAGCAAATCACTAAGGAATTAGAATTGATTTTAACATAATTGTTAGGGAAGAATGCTTTATATCTGTTAACTGTTACTTTTTTTAATGTCTAGTATATCTGTTAAGATGCCTTAGGAAAAAAAAAACATGGAGAAGTATATTAGACTACAGAAGATTGGAGAAGGTTCATTTGGAAAAGCCATTCTTGTTAAATCTACAGAAGATGACAGACAATATGTTATCAAGGAAATTAACATCTCAAGAGTAAGTATTTTTGCTTAGGTTATTAAACTAATAGTCTGGTTTCAGTAGGGCTCATCATTAGAGAATAAAAACAAACATGGTTCTGTAACTTCAGTTTGAACATCTTAACATGTTTTTACTTGTGGATTATTTTTAACTTCTGTCTTTATTTTGTTATTTGGAGTGTGCTTTATTGGTACTGTTACATTTTAACCACTCTCTTACTGATGGACTTTTAGATTGTTTGTTGATGGTTTAATTTCTTTCTCTCTCCCATTTAAGATGTCCAATAAAGAAAGGGAAGAGTCAAGGAGAGAAGTTGCAGTGTTGGCAAACATGAAGCATCCAAATATTGTCCAGTATAGAGAATCATTTGAAGGTCAGATACATTTTGCAAGAGAGTTCAAAAGAACTAAGCCATGTGACAACTTTTGGATATTTTCCTTATAATGTATTTTCAGGAAGAAAAGCATATATTTTTTGCTTCAATACATATGTATATGAGTATCAGCTTGATTCTAGGGTAATACTAATGTTACCAGTGGGAGAGTCTGCATTGTGTGAATGGAGGTCTTAGTCCTTGGATTCCCCACAGGAAGATTTCCGTAGGAAGATTTACGTGGGGATACTCGCTGGAATAAAGACAGCCAGAAGGGAAGTAGCAAGCCCAAAGCAGTTTATTAAAGCGAAAGTACACACTTCATTTGGGAGAGCTGGTGGAATCTATCATAGGTTGTTTTGGGATTGGATGTTATTGGGTCTCTCTGGGTTGGGTGGAGCAGTGACTTACAGTGGGGTGGTCTCTAATAGGGAAGTTCCTCCCACAGACTGGGAGGGGGAGTTTTTGACCCTACTGAGATTTGTACCTGAAACTCAAGGCAGCCTTTCTCCAGGGCAGGGTAGAGCTATTCATCAATGCAAATGTATTATAATTAGTCTAGGGGTTACCCTGGGCAGATGTGGTAGAGGAGAGCACCCCAAGGTCTTGAAGTCTTAATGTGAGCATGTTGTGCCCCAGGGCTTTTAATGTGTGGCTTATTTATCACCTTTCTTGCCTCCAGCTCTTGTCTCTGTCATTCCCCTTCAAGGACTTGGGACTCTGCCTCAGGGTATTACTTCCACTGCTCCTGTCTGTCCTCTACCTAACACTAACACCACACTGTGTAATTTTATATTGCCTCACTGGTACTATGATTGCTTAAAAAGAAGCAGTGTGGTTAAGCATAAGAATTTGGACAAAGCAAAAACAGTAATGTCATTTTAAACTGAACTTCCTTTAAGTGCTACCACTACTGCCACTAAGAAAATGTTGTGATCTTTAGAAAGTATCCTAATCATTTGTGTTCTAGCATACCTCATTATCATAATACTGAGGTATGTTGACAGTGTTCTCAGGTTCTTAAAATGTCATAGCTATAATGCTGTTTTTGGAAATATATACCATTACATTCGGGATTGTAGGAGCAAAGCTTCTCTCAATGCAGGTAAAGATGGTTTGTTGAAGTCCTTTGGAAGTCATTCCCATTGTTATCATAAATCCCTACAAATTACAAAACAGAAAGATTATGTATTCTTTAGTTAACAACATTACTGTTTATTTAAGGCAATGGGGGTGGAAAGAAGAAAAAAAAGAAACAAAGAATAGCTACTTCACCTCCTGATTTTCTGCTACTTATGAGTCCTAAACTTATAATCATAGTTTTTTCTGCTTTCTCAACCAGTTCCTTGTCCTCTTCTGCCCTCTGCAGCATCTTGGCTGGGTGTGGTCTGTTTTGCCTAGTGGAAAAACTCAAACCATGATCACTGCAGGATCTGAGTCTTTGAAAGTCCTGTATTTTTGGCAGTTTTTCATGAATTATGGCTATTTGGCAAGAGAGGAAAAGAGATACCTTAACGAATCCATTGGGTTCCAGTAATAGTCCTCCTTGGCTTTATTGTGTTTCAGCAACACAGTTTCTTCTTGATAATCACAATTCACTTCAGCCAGCACAGTGATTCTTAACGAAAGATAATTTAGATAGAAAGTAGTAGATAGTTTAAATGTTTATTTCAGGGTTAAATCACATACCAGTTACAGAGTCTGAATTAGAGCAAAAGTATCCTTGTTCCCAAATTAACTTGGTATGTACTAAAGGAGAACATACTTTAAAAAATATGGATCAATTAACACATTATATTATCAGATACTCAGTTCATTTATTTTATGATGGCAGTGAAGTGAGGATTTATACAAGTGAAAGGGTACAGTGTTAACCATCTTCTCCTTCCCATGAACTTGAATTTCCTTTATCTTTATCCTTGCTCCTCTTTTAGTTTCATTTCTCTTTCGTTAACCAAAATTTTAATACTTCAAATAAAAAGGTTTGAATATATGTCAACAAATATTCTAGCAGGTGTTTTGTAGTTATGTAGAATGCTTCACGTAGAAACATCTAAATGATTCAAAAGAGGTAGCACGTTCTTTAAGGTTGTTTTCTTTTAATAGTGCTATTTAATTTTAAAGGAATACATGCTCATGGTAAACATATTCAAAAAGTACAGCTGGCAGGAGCCCTAAATTCTCTGTTCCTCTCACTCCATCCTCATTCCCATTCCCCTAGAAGTAAACAGTCAGTGTTATGAGTTCAGTGTTTCTTTATTGTAGTTTCTGGAACAAACATATACGTATAGTACTTAACATTTAAAAACAAGTGGGATGATACTATGTATTTCTCCATCTTGTTCTTTTCACTTTATATCTCATGCATATCTTTCTGTGTCATTAGGTATTAATGTACCACATTCTTTACAACCTCTTATAACACCTGTAGCATATCCCATTGTGTGCATTGTATGGTTCTATCCAGTTTGTTTAGCCAGTCTTCTGTTAGGGACACTTAGATTGTTTTTAAACTTTTCACTATTGCAGATAATGTTGCACTGAATATCCTTGTACAGGTGTCTGTGCACTGTCATAATATTCTGTAGGAGTGGAGATGTTAGACTAAAGGAAATGAGAGTTCCTGTGTCTCTCTCGCTTTCCGACCTTGGCTTATAATTCATTCTAAAATTTATATAATATAACTTTATCGGTGATTCATATATATTTTTGCCTTAACTGAATGCTCTCATTGTAATCTGTGTACCTCTTTGAACCTCTGTAGTTTTAGCAATAGCTTTTAGGAGCTCTAAAATACAAATGTTCTATAAAATGATTAAAATAACTTATATATGCAAACATTTAAAATCTGTCAATTTTAGGGGTGCCTGGGTGGCTCAGTCAGTGAAGTGTCCAACTTTGGCTCAGAGTCATGATCTCATGGTTCATGGATTTGGGCCCCATGTCAGGCTCTGTGCTGCAGCTTGGAGCCTGGAGTCTGCTTTGGATTCTGTGTCTCCCTCTCTCTTTGCCCCTCCCTCACTTGCACTCTGTCTGTCTCTCTCAAAAATAAATAAAAAATGATTAAAAAAAAAGGCATCAAAGAAATTTAATATTGATGTCATAATTGTTAGATACCATTATAAGTAAGTCTTCTAAAGTCATTTAAAAGGCAGTATGGTTCTGTTGTGACAATCATACAAATAAGACCTCCAGTGTGATTTTTTTTTAAAGTCCTAACATTATGCATATGGGAATTAGGGCATAGAAAAAATTCCATTGACAACATAAACAGATTTTAAAATTGCTGTCTTTGGGGAACCTGGGTGGCTCAGTCAGTTAAGCGTCTGACCTTTGATTTCAGCTCAGGTTATGACCTCACAGTTCTTGAGATCTAGCCTGGAGTCAGACTCTGTGCTGAGAGTGTGGAGCCTGCTTGAGATTCTCTCTCTCCCTCCCTCTTTACCCCTCCCCTGCTCTCTCTCTCTTTCTCTCTCTCAAAATAAAGTTTAAAAAAAGTGCTGTCTTTCCATTAACTTAAAAGGAAAAATGAAGGTCGTGTGTATTGGAAAAACTGATAGAAGAATCAATAAAAGATGCTGATATTGAAGGCAAAAGTGAAATGTTTCGATAAAATTGTTCTATAAAACATGTGAGTGGGAAGAAAATAGTATTTCCAGGCATATAAATGTATAACTGGATTATAATATTACATATCATTAAGTAGACACTTCTTTGTTTTATTACATACCTAAAATTTATAAAGTAAAATTTTAATCATCAAGAACATGGGGGATTATCTTGTATTACTGTATAGTTGGGTGTACATTTTACTCATTTTTATATCTGTTTTTGGTTATTTGTAGCTATCACCTTTTAATTTCGTTATTTTTATTTTCCTACATTCTGTGGTTTTTATCCTCTTAAGTTTTATTTCTTATTGTTTCTAAAGTAATTTTTATATCTTTGATGGAAGCTTTTCAATATCATACTTGGATATAGGTGTTAGCATTCAGTTTGTTCTTCATTGGTACTGCCAGAATCTAACTTCTCTACTTGAAAAAAACTCTTCTTTGAGGCTAAATTTGGATTGCTTTTTGCTGCAGGTAATAGAGAATCTAACCAATATTGGCTTAAGTGGAAAAGGTATTTAATTAACTCACCTAACAGGAAGTCTTAATCATAAGCAGTCCTATAACAGGGCATGTATGGTAGCTCAAGAGTGTTACCAAGATTCAGCCTCTTCTCTTCTGCCATTCTTAGTATGTAAGTTTTTCAGCCTAATGCTTTTCATCTTGTTCCAAGATGGCTCTTGGAATTTAGGCACATGTTTTCATCTAAGGCTGAAACGAGGTAGTACCAGCAGGGCTTCTTGAATCTGTTCCTTTAGTAAGGTAAACGGTTTTTTAGAAGCCATTGCTCAGATTTCCTCTTATGTCTTATTGGCCAAAACTGGGTCAGTGACCACTCTAGCTGTAGGGGATACTGGAAATGAGAAAATCTGGGATTTTTTCCCCCAGCTTCTCAGTTGAGGAGTAATGAAGGAGAAGAGGGTTATAATTAGCTATTGAGTTAGTCAACTAAGTGTATGCTTTGCTCATTGGTTGTGGTTCGTATCCTCATTACTGTGTTTTTGTTAAACTCTTAGTCATTTTCTAACATGCATTGAGGCTTTGTCACTTGTCTTATAGTCTTTTTGCCCCAACTTCAAGCATTTTTATGTGGTGGTGGTTTTTATGAGTTTCAGAGTGTGTTTGTTCATTATTGTGTGAGCCCATTGGTGATAATGGTTTGAATTATATTTCTGTATCCCTAGCATCTTGTGTGGAGTACCTGGCACATAATGGGCACTTGGATGTTTGAATGTTTGAAGAAATACAAAACAGATGAGTACTTCCCTTGTGGAAAAAAGACTTGTCTGTTGACCTTACATTTTAACTAGTATTTATCCCAAAAGTAATAGTAGATGTATTATAAGCAGCAGAAGATGTTATAGTTTATGTACTAGAGCTTAAACATTTTACTTTTTAAGTATTTTTTACATTTATTTATTTATTTATTTAGAGAAAAGGAAAGTGGGGGAGGGGCAGAGAGGGAGACAGAGAATCCTAGGCAGGCTCTGAACAGTGCAGAGCCCAATGCAGGGCTCAACCTCACAAACCGTGAGATCACCACGTGAGCCAAAGTTAGAAGCTTAAGGGACTGAGCTACACAGGTGCCCTTAAACATTTTATTTTAGAATTGCTTCTCCATCCCTTTCTTAGGGCCTATTTAACCTTCTCTGTCTCTCACACACATATACACATATACTCACCTTTTTTCTTTTGATAGTTTCATTTTTGATACATGCATTGGCACAAAATTCCTTTAATTTTTTTTTTATGTTTTTTATTTATTTTTGAGAGGCAGAGAGAGACAGCGCGAGCAGGGGAGGGTCAGAGAGAGAGGGAGACACAGAATCCGAAGACAGGCTCCAGGCTCTGAGCTGTCAGCACAGAGCCCGACGCGGGGCTCGAACCCACGAACCGTGAGATCATGACCTGAGCCGAAGCCGGACGCTTAACCAACTGAGCCACCCAGGCGCCCCAACAAAATTCCTATGTTCTGTAACAATAAAAAGTTTGCCCTCTATTCTTATCTTTGAGCCACCTGTTTACTTCTTAGAGTTTAGCCATTTAACTAAAATCACTATCTTGTGTTTCAGAAATATTTGAAGCATTAATAAGCATATACAAATGATAGCATACTGTACATAACTGCTTTTGTTATGCTACATAAATGATAACATCCTATACATATTTTTTTTATAACTGTATACAGTTTTCTGGGACTTGTATTTTTTTATTCACATTGTGGTATCTTACATGTATATTTGATACCATTCATAAAGAGTTATACAGATTCTTTTATTTAGTTTTAATTCCAGTATAGTTAACATACAGTGTTATATTAGTTTCAGGTGTGCAGTATAGTAATTCAGCAATTCTCTGCATTGCTCAGTGCTCATCAAGATAAATGTACTCTTGCTCCCCTTAACCTATTTCACCCATCACTCCACCCACCTGTCTTCTGGTAACTCTCTGTTTGTTCTCTAGTTAAGAGTCTTTTTTGGTTTGTCTACTTTTTTTCTTTGTTTTGTTTCTTAAATTTCACATATGAGTGAAAACATGGTACTTGTTTTCCTGTGACTTATTTCACTAGCATTATACCCTCTAGATCCATCCACATTGTTGCAAATGGCAAGATCTTAATCTTTTTTTTTTAAAGTTTATTTATTTTGAGAGAGAGAGTTAGTGTGTGCAAGTCGGGGAGTGGCAGAGAGAGAAGGAGAGAGAGAATCCCAAGCGGACTCCATGCTGTCAGTGCAGAGCACAGTGTCAGCGCAGAGCCCCAGCTCCGTGTCATGAACCCTGAGATCAGACCTAAGCTGAAATCAGCAGTCAGATAGCTTACCTTACTGAACCACCCAGGCACCCCAAAATCTTATTCTTTTTTATGGCTAAGTAATATTCCATCACATATATATATATATATATATGTATGTATGTATGTAAATATATATACATATATAGTACATCTTTTTAATTCGTTCATCTATTGATGGACACTTACGCTGCTTCCATAATTTGGCTATTGTACTTAATGCTGCAGTAAACATAGAGATGTATTAAATGTATTAAATTATTAATTAATGTTAATTAAATATTTAATTAAATGTATTAAATTAGTGTTTTCATATTCTTTGGGTAAATACTCAGTAGGGGACTTACTGGGTCATGTAGTAGTTCTATTTTAATTTTTTGAAGCGCTTCTAAACTGTTTTCAAGAGTGGCTATATCACTTTTCATTCCCACCAACAGTGAATGAGGGTTCCCTTTTCTCCACATTCTCACCAACACTTCTTTATTGTGTTTTTGATTTTAGCCATTCTGACAGGTGTGAGGTGGTATCTCATTGTGGTTTTGATTTTCATTTCTCTGATGATTACTGCTGTTGACCACCTTTTCATCTGTTTGTTGGCAATCTGTATGTCTTTAGAGAAAGATCTCTTCATGTCTTCTGCCATTTTGAATTGGATTATTCTTTTGGTGGTGAGTTATGTAAATTCTTTGTATGTTTTGGATATTAACCGTTGATCAGATATGTCATTTGCAAATATCTTCTCCCATTCTGAAGGTTGCCTTTTAGCTTTGTTGACTGTTTCCTTTGCTGTGCACCCCTATGTTTATTGCAGCATCAAGTACAATTTTGATGTAGTCCCAGTAATTAGTTTTTGCTTTTGTTTCCCTTGGATCAGGACACAGATCTAGAAACATGTTAGTACAGTTCGTGTCAGAGAAATTACTGTATGTGCTTTCTTCTAAGGTTTTTATGATTTCAGGTCTCACAGTTAGTTCCTTAAGCCATTTTGAGTATATTTTTGTGTATCATGTAACAAAGTGGTCCAGTTTCATTCATATTCATGTAGCTTTCCATTTTTCCCATCACCTTTTGTTGAAGAGACTTTTTCCAATTGCATATTATTGCCTCCTTTGTCAAAGATGAATTGACCGTATAATCATGAGTTTATTTCTGGGCTCTCTGTTCTTTCCTGTAGATGTATGTGTCTGTTTTTGTGCCAGTACCATACTATTTTGACTGCTACAGCATTGTAGTATATCTTGAAATCTGGGATTGTGATACCTCCAGTTTTGTTTTTCTTTTTCAAGTTTGCTTTTGCTCTTTGGGGTCTTTTGAGGTTTCATACAGAATTTTAGGATTGTTTGTTCTAATTCTGTGAAAAATGCTGTTGGTATTTTGATAGGGACTGCATTAAATCTGTAGATTGTTTTGGGTAGGATGGACATTTTAACAATTTTTATTCTTCCAGTCTGTGAACATGGAATATCTTTCCATTTTTTTGTGTGTCTTTAAGTTTTTGCATCAGTGCTTTATAATTATCAGAGTATAGATCTTTCACCTTCTTGGTTAAGTTCATTCCTAGGTACTTTATTGTTTTGGGTACAATTGTAAATGGAATGGTTTTCTTAATTTTCTGCTCTTTCATTATCAGTGTATAGAAATGCAGTGGATTTCTCTTCATTGATTTTGTATCTGGTGACCTTCCTGAATTCATTTATCAGTTCTAGTAGTTTTTTGGTGGTCTTTTGGGTTTTCTATGTATAGGATTATGCTATCTACAAATAGTGAGTTTTACTTTTTCCTTACCAATTTCGATGCCTTTCATTCCTTTATCTTGTGTGATTGCTGTGGCTAGGACTTCCAGTACTATGTTGAATAAAAGTGGTGAGAGTGAACATCCTTGTCTTGTTCCTGATGTTGGGGGAAAAGCTCTGTTTTTCACCACTGAGTATTATATTAACTGTGGGTCTTTTTCATCTATGGCTTTTATTATATTGCGGTATGTTTCCCCTAGATCTGCTTTGTTGAGGGTTTTTATCATATGGATGTTGTACTTTGTGAAATGTTTTTTCTGCACCTATAATCCTATGGTTTTTATACTTTCCCTTGTTGACATACCACATTATTTAATTGGTTGAGGACTTTAGTATCTATGTTCATTGGAGATACTGTCCTGCAGTTTTCTTTTTTTGTAGTGTCTTTTTTTTTAAGGTTTATTTTTGAGAGAGTGAGCAGGAGAGGTGCAGAGAGAGAGGGACAGAGAATCTGAAACAGGTTTTGCTCTGACATCAGAGAGTCCGATGTGGGGCTTGAACCCACGAACCATGGGATCATGGCCTGAGCTCAACTGGCTGAGCCACCCAGGAGCCTCTGTAGTGTCTTTATCTGGTTTTGGTATCAAGGTAGTGCTGGCCTCATAGAATGAATCTGGAAGTTTTCCTTCATCTTCTATTTTTTGGAATAGTTTTGAAGCATAGGTATTAATTCTTCCTTAAATGCTTGGTAGAATTCATGTGTGAAGCTGTCTGGTCCTGGACTTTTTTTGCTGGGAGTTTTTTTTGATTGGTGATTCAGTTTCATTGCTGGTAATCGGTCTGTTCAAACTTTCTATTTCTTCCTGATTCAATTTTGGGAGGTTATATGTTTCTAGGAATTTTTCCATTTCTTCTGGATTGTCCAATATGTTGGCATGTAGTTTTCTATAATATTCTCTTAGAATCCTTTGTATTTCTCTGGTGTTGATTGTTACTTCTCTTCTTTCATTTCTGATTTTGTCTACTTGAGCCCTCTTTTTTTTTTGATGAATCTGGCTAAAGGTTTATCAATTTTGTTGATAATTTCAAAATACCAACATCTGGTTTCATTAGTCTGTTCTGTTTTTTTAGTTTCTATTTCATTTATTTCTGCCCTAATCTTTATTATTTCTTTCATTCTACTATATTCAGGTTTTGTTCCTTTTTGTTCTAGCTCCTTTAGGTGTAGGATTAGGTTGCTTATTTGAGATTGTTTTTGCTTTTTGATGTAGGACTATATTGGTATGAACTTCCCTCTTAGAGCAGTTTTTTGCTGCATCCCAAAGATTTTTGGACCATTGTGTATGAAATTTCATTTGTCTTTATGTATTTTTTGATTTCTTCTTTGATTTCTTGGTTGACCCATTCATTGTTTGTTATTTAGTCTTGTTATTTAATCTCCACGTATTTGTGTTCTTGCCAGATTTTTTCTTTGTGGTTGATTTCTCATTTCTTAGCTTTGTAGTCAGAATACATGAATCATATGATTTTGATCTTTCTGAATTTGTTGAGACATGTTTTGTGGCTTAATATCTGATCTTTTCTGGAGAGTGTTCCATGTGCACTTGAAAAGAATGTGTATTCTACTGTTTGGATGGAATATTTTGAATATATCTGTTAGATCCATCTGGTCCAGTGTGTCATTCAAAGCCACAGTTTCCATTTTTATTTTCTTTTTAGATGATCTATCCATTGATTTAAACATAGTGTTAAAGTCCCTTACTATTCTTGTATTACTATTGATTACTTCCTTTATGTCTTATAGCTGCTTTTTGTATTTGGTTGTTTCCATGTTGGGTTCATAAATATTTACAATTGTTATATTTTCTTGTCGGATTGTTCCCTTTATGATTATGTAGTGTCCTTCTTTGTCTCTTGTTACACTCTTTATTTTAGTTCCATTTGCATGATAAATGCTTTTCCATCCTTTTACTTTCAATCTGCTTGTGCTTTAGGTCTTAAATGAGTCTCTTGTAGGCAGCGTATAGATGGTTCTTACTTTTTTATCCATTCCATGACTCTGTGTCTTTTGATTGGACTGTTTAGTCCATTTACATTCAGAATAATTATTGATAGGTATATACTTACTGCCATTTTGTTACTTGTTTTATGATGGTTTTTGTAGTTCTGTGTTTCTTCTGTTGCTCTTTTCTCTCATGGTTTGTTGGCTTTCTTAGTAATATACTTGATTCCTTTCTCTTTATGTTTTGCTTATCTATTGCTGGGTTTTGATTTGTGGTTACTATTATGTTTGTATATAAAATCCAGTGCATATAGAAGTGTATATTAACTTGATGGTTGCTTCAGTTTGAATACATTCTTTACTCTCCCTCTCCCCCACATTTTAGGTACATGGTATCATATTTTACATCCTCTTATTTTGTGAATCTCTTGACTGATTCTTACACATATACTTATTTTGCTGCTTTTTTGTTTCCCATTTTTCTTACTCATAGTTAAGACCTTTCTTTTCTACTGAAAGAATCCCCTCTGACATTTTTTGTAGGGCTGGTTTAGTGGTTAAGACTTTCTTTAATTTTTATTTGTCTCGGAAACTCTTCATCTGTCCTTCTAGTCTGATAATAGCCTTACTGCATGTAGTATTCGTGGCTGCAGGTATTTTTCTTTTAGCTCTTTGAATATATGATGCCAGTCCCTTCTGGCCTGCAAAGTTTCTGTCGAAAAATGCACTGATAGCCTTATGGGGTTTCTTTTGTACGTAAGTGTCTTCTCTTGCTGTTTTTAAAATTCTCTCCTTATGACTACTTTTTGCCATTTTAATTACCGTGTGTCTTGGTGTGGACCTTCTTTTTACTTATTTATTTTTTAATTAAAAAAATTTTTTTTAACATTTATTTATTTTTGAGAGACAGATATAGAGACAGATCATGAGCAGGGGAGGGGCAGAGAGAGAGGGACACACAGAATCGGAAACAGGCTCCAGGCTCTGAGCTGTCAGCACAGAGCCCGACGCGGGGCTCGAACCCACGAGTTGTGAGATCACAACCTGAGCCAAAGTTGGATGCTCAACCGACTGAGCCACCCAGGTGCCCCTCTTCTTCTTTTTTTTTTTAAATGTTTATTTATTTTTGAGAGAGAGTGAGCAAGTGAGAGAGCACATTAGCGGGGGAAGGGCAGGGAGAGAGGGATGCACAATCTGAAGCAGGCTTCAGGCTCTGAGCTGTCAGCACAGAGCCTGATGTGGGGCTTGAACTCACAAACTGCAAGATCATGACCTGAGTTGAAGTCAGATGCTTAACTGACTGAGCCACCCAGGCACCCCTTGGTGTGGACCTTCTTACGTTGATTTTGTTGGGGGCTCTCTGTATCTCCTGGATACTGATTTCTGTTTCCTTCCTCAGATTAGGGAAGTTCACAGCTATTTTATCTTCAGATACATTTTCTGACCGCATTTCTCTCTCTTTTGGGATTGCTACAATGTACGTTATTAATTATCCTTGATGGTGTCACTGAGTTCCCAAGTCCATTTAAAAAAATTATATTTATTTTAGAGAGAGAGAGAGAGAGAGAGACAGAGTGTGAGTGGGGGAGGGACAGAAAGAGACAGAGACACAGAATCCAAACTGAGCTTCAGGCTCTGAACTGTCAGCACAGAGCCTGACATGGGGTTTGAACCCATGAGCTATGAGATCATTACCTGACCTGAATTCAGATGCTTAACCGACTGAGGCACCCAGGTACCCTGAGTCCATTTTTTATTATTATTTTTTCTCTCTCCCCTTCAGCTTGATTGCTTTCCATTCCTCTGTCCTGGTTGCTGATCCATTCCTCTGCTTCCTTTAGTCTACTATTTATTACATCTAGTATATTTTTTATTTTAGTTATGGAGTTCTTCATCTCTGATTCATTCTTCTTTATGTTTTTTATCTCTATGTTAGGAGTCTCACTGAGGTCCACTGTTTCCTCAAGTCCAGGGAATATCCTTATAGTCATTATTTATTAATTTATATTTTAGAGAGCATGCACACACAAGTTGGGGAGAGGGGCAGAGAGAGAGAGAGAGAGAGAGAGAGAGAATCTTAAGCAAGCTCTACACTCAGTGTGGAGCCTGATGCAGGGCTCGATCCCACAACCCTGGGATCATGACCTGATTTGAAATCAGGAGTCAGATTTTTTTTTTTAATGTTTATTTATTTTTGAGAGAGAGAGAGGAGAGAGAGAGAGCGAGAGAGCGAGAGAGCGAGAGCGAGAGTGAGCCCAAGCATGAGTGAAGGAGACACAGAATCCAAGGCAGGCTCCAGGCTCTGAGCCGTCAGCACAGAGACCAACACGGGGCTTGAACCCACAAACTGCAAGATCATGACCTGAGCTGAAGTTGGCCGCTTAACCACCTGAGCCACCCAGGTGCCCGAAGAGTCAGATGTTCAACCGACTGAGCCACCCAGGTGCCCCCATACTTATGATCATTACTTTAAGTTCTCTGTTAGGTATATTACTTATTCCCATGCCACTTAGGTCTCTTGCCATGATTTTCATCCTATTCTTTCATTTGGGACATATTCCTGTGTCTCCTCATATTCTCTCTGTGTCTATTTATGTATGTTAGGAAACTCAGCTATCCTTTTGGCTCTTGAAAGTAGTGGCTTTATGAAAAAGAGGTCTTATAGTGCCCTGTAATTCAGTGTCCCCTGTTCACTAGAACCTGGCACTTCAGAGGTGTCTCCTATGTGTGATATGTATGACCTGCTGTTGTGGCTGAGTGGCATTTGCCTTTAATTCAGTTGTTTGCAGTGGCTCTCTTTGCCTCTTGTAGTCAGAGTTTGGACCCTGTATTGTTGGTGGGCCCGTCTGGAGCTGTCTTGGGCTTGGGTTGAAACAGACCAGGCATTTACTAGAAATGCAGTAACATCAAAATGCAAGGTGCTGTCTCTTTGTTTTCCCCTGAGAAGCTTTCATTGGTGGGTAGGGCCTATAGTCAGACCAGGTGTCTGCTCCCAGCTCACTGCTGAGGTGTAGTTGGAGTGGCTCCCTGCCCCTCAGGCATGAGTCACTTTGGAGGTGTGCTAGCCCCTGCTTTCACCCTGCCAGTCTTATGGCATCACTTTGGATGGACTCTCCCAGAGGCATTTTGGAAGGTGGAGGTCCACAGGAGAATGTGGGTACAGGGTGTGGGGTGTTAGCAAAGTGTGCATGGGTCTGCTGTTGGAGGAGAACTGGAATAAGCCCTGGCTGGATGGGGATATGCCCGCAGCATGTGGGGCAGGTTGCGCCATTAGCAGACTAGGTGGAGAGTATTGGCACTGTACTGGTTTCTTGTAGGTGTCCATGTACCTACACTGTTGGACAGGGCAGTATTATGGTGCCTGCCAATTCTCCTTGAGGTCTCCTAACATCCCTGCCCTGCCTGCACACACTCTGAGATCAGTAAACTACTCTCCCTTAGGCTCCAGGCATTTTTCAAAGTGCTTCATCTGTTTTGCATCTCTGCTGGGCTGTTTGTTGTGATGTCTCTTTAGGGGTGGGGACAGTTTCCTATTGCTGTCTTGCTCTCCCAGAGCCCAGCATGCTGATTTTTAATGTTCCAGTATTAAGCCCCGCTGATTGTAAGAACTTGTGAAATTACACCCCTATTGTTTTCAATGCCAAATGTTATGGGGATTCATCTTCCCCATGAGGGTTCCCTCTGCCTGGTGTGAAGGTCTGTTTCTTTCCCCTCTCCACACTATGGGTGTCCCCCTTCCCCCTCCTGCATTAGTCAATCCCACAGGTCCCTTTAGCCCCTGACCATGTCTTCACCTTCCTATGTGGCCTCTTCTCTACATTTAACTGTGGAGTCTGTTCTGCCAGTCTTTCAGTCATTTTCTGGATTATTTACATTGATGGCTGTTACCTAGTTCTATCCATGGGAGAGGTGAGGCCAGGATCCTTCTACTCCACCATCTTCCTTAGAAGTCCCCATGAGTTATACAGATTCTTAATTAGCTCAGTCATATAGGTTCCCAATCTGTGGCACATTAAAAGCAGTTTATTGAAAGGAGGTATGAGCAGTATGGTAACAAGACCACTACCACAGGTGCAAGATCCAAGTACTGATGGAAATAAGGTTATAAGCACAGAATAGTAAAAGAAATGAAAACTGTTCGTTTTCTTTTTTTATGTTTTTGAGACAGAAACAGAGCATGAGTGGGGGAGGGGCTGAGAGAGAGGGAGACCCAGAGTCTGAAGCAGGCTCCAGGCTCTGAGCTGTCAGCACAAAGTCTGATGCGGGGCTCACACCCGTGAACTGTGAGATCATGACCTGAGCAAAAGTTGGATGCTTAACGGACTGAGCCATCCAGGAGACCCGAACACTGTTCTTTGAGTCACAGTAGTCTCACTAGTAAATAGTGGCTTAATAAATGTTGCAAGTGATATCAGCTCTCTCTAGTTTGGGCAGAATAAGCATAGTGCAACTCTTATATAAGAATAAAGTTGGAGGGAAGGATGAGAAGTGTTCTTCTAGTCCTGTCTACCCATAGGAAGAGTCATAGAAGTCTCTTTTTCTGTGGACTCAGTCATAAAGGGGAATAAAGTAATGCCCTATTTTCATGTTCACAGATTATATACAAATTTAAAAATAGCAGTAAAATCAAAGAAACCTCCAAGAGTGTACAATCTTATTCACTGTTGAGTCCTCAGAATTCATTTCGATATCTATTATTTGTTTAGTAAGTGGATGAAACAAAGCTGAAAAGTAATGGTCAGTTAGAAACTAAGTTATAATCCATCTTTGACAAGTTAGTGGAAAAAATGTTTTTATAGATGATGTTTAAGAAAACATATTAAATGAAATCAAATATGTTTGCATTTTGTCTGTATTCCAGAGATGTTTAGATCAATGTGGATATACCACTGTTCAGCACAATACTGTATTCTTAGTAGAAAATCTTTAATGATGGAGCTGCCTGTTAACCCAGGTTATTGTATAATCTGTATAACCAGATTTTGCACTCCAGTTCTTTTGAAGATGGTTCTGTTTTTTAGTAGAACATAATTAATTGCTGCATTTTAGTAAACACTTAAGTACATTTAGCTATGCTTTTGACATTTTAAAAAATGAAATGGAATGTTTATATTTTGTAGAAAATGGTTCTCTCTACATAGTGATGGATTACTGTGAAGGAGGCGATCTGTTTAAACGAATTAATGCTCAGAAAGGCATTTTGTTTCAAGAGGATCAGGTGAGTTAGCATGTAGGAGATTGACTCTTACTCCAGGTTATTGAGAAGCAATTCAAAGTTTATTTATGTGTATATTTATGTGTATATTTATTTGTAACTACAAATGCTTAATTGTAGTTACTACGACAGTTTGGTATCGAATTCCAATATCTCAGCCACATTTTTGTTCTAATTAGTTTCTACCTTATTTCAGTTCCCCATCTCATTTCTTGTCCATAATATTATTACTGTATTTGTAATATATGTTACATTCTTTGTGTGTATAAATGCATATATTTATGTATATAACTTAATTATTCATTATGATTAATTATTTTATATTCTGTCAATCTGGCTTACTGCTGCCAGACCACATTTTCCTAAACTGTGGCTTTCCTCAGTAATTCTAGCTCTGGAAGCCTTGCATTGGCAGCTGCATTAAATCTAATATCTGTTTTAACCTCAGAGATCTCTAAAATATGACCCTATCCCACCTAAGCAGTCTTTTTTTTTTTTTTAATGTATATTCATTTTTGAGAGACAGAGACAGAGCGTTATAAGTGGGTGAGGAGCAGAGAGAGAGAGACAGACAGAATCTGAAGCAGGCTCCAGGCTCTGAGCTGTCAGCACAGAGCCTGACGTAGGGCTCAAACCCACGAACTGTGAGATCATGACCTGAGCTGAAATCAGATGGTTAACTGAGCCATCCAGGCGCCCCATCTTATTTTTTTTCTAGTACTCCTTAATATGCACCCTTTTCATTTATTTAATGAATATTTATTGATTGTTTATTTCATGTTTGGCACTGTTTGTGTTAGGGACACATGTTTATATATCTCAGTTTTCCTGTGTATTTATTATTTCTTTTATTTTGGTAACACTTTCTTGCCAACTCTATTATTAATATCCTACCTTTTTTTAATTTTTTATTTATTTATTTATTTTTTTACAGCTCAGCTCAAGTCCCAGCCTTTCCTTTGATTTTCCATAACCACTCTAATCTGTGATCTTTTCCTTCTCTAAACTTCTATTGCAGGTCTCATTATCACCCATTCTTAATTTTCATTATGTGCCTTTACATAAGGGAATGCCAGGAGTGTTATATTTGTTGTCTCTTTTAAATTTTATAATCCCCCATGAATTAGTGTAGTTTTCTTTATTTAATAGATAAGAAATCTAACAGAGGCTAAGTAGCTTGTCCCAAATGGTATAGTTGGTGTTTGAACTTACTTCTATCTAACTCCAAAGTTTATTAAATATTTGTTTACAGACTTAATTTGTAAAATTATTAAAAGGTTCAGAAATGGAAATAATTCTTTGCCCACTGTTCCATCCCTGAAGATTGCTGCTGTTTTTAGTTTGGTGTGTTTTTCCAGATTTTCTTTTTCATTATTGCACGTGTACATATATACATCAAGACACAGATATTCAGACATGGAATATTATACATTGCATACTCTATCTTGCTTTTGTCACGGAACGATTATCTAGATTACCCAAACCTATAAATAGAGCAACTGATAGTTGCCAGTGGGGAAAGGGGAGGGGTGTTTGGTAAAATGGATAAAGGGCAGTGGGTGATAGGGGCTTCCAGTTGTGGAATGAATAAGTCACTGGAATAAAGGCACAGCATAAGGAATAGAGTCAGTAATATTGTAATAGCAATGTATGGGCATAGATGATAGCTACATTTGTGAACATAATATACAAATTTGTGAAATCACTATGTTGTACACCTGAAACTAATGTAACGGTGTGTGTCAACCATACTCAAAAAATTTTAGAAAGTAAGGAAAATGTTACTTATAATACAAGAGAAAAAATACAGCCTGTTTTAAAAAATAATCTTAATTATTGCCACATATTTGTCCATGTTGATCAATTATATTCATTTTAATAGCTGCATTATATCCCATTCTAGCAAAACCTGTGCTTTTTTGTTTTGTTAGGCAGGTACTCCAGTATCTGTAATGAACGTCTCACTGTATTTATGCAAAGTGGCTATCATTGTCTTTTATTTTTATTTTTTTATTTTTATTTTTTTAAATTTATTGTTTAATTTACATCCAAGTTAGTTAGCATATAGTGCAACAATGATTTCAGTAGATTCCTTAATGCCAGTTACCCATTTAGCCCCTCCCTCTCCCACAACCCCTCCAGCAACCCTCTGTTCTGCATATTTAAGAGTCTCTTACGTTTTGTTCCCCTCCCTGTTTTTATATTCTTTTTGTTTCCCTTCCCTTATGTTCCTCTGTTTAGTATCTTAAATTGTTCATATGAGTGAAGTCATAGGATATTTGTCTTTCTCTGACTAATTTCACTTAGCCTAATAACGTCTAGTTCCATCCATGTAGTTGCTAATGGCAAGATTTCATTCTTTTTGATCACCACGTAATATTCCATTGTATATATAAGCCACACCTTCTTTATTCATCAGTCGATGGACATTTGGACTCTTTCCATACTTTGGCTCTTGTCGATAAGGCTGCTATAAACATTGGGGTGCTTGTGTCTCTTCGAAACAGCATTTCTGATTTTTATTTCCCTGATGGTGAGTGATCTTGAGCATTTTTTAATGTGTCTGTTGGCCATCTGGATGTCTTCTTTAGAGAAGTGTCTATTCATATCCTTTGCCCATATCTTCACTGGATTATGTTTTTTGGGTATTGTGTTTGATAAGTTCTTTATATATTTTGGATACTAACCCTTTGTCTCATATGTTATTTGCAAATATCTTCTCCCATTCCATCGGTTGCTTTATAGTTTTGCTGATTGTTTTCTTCGCTGTACAGAAGCTTTTTCTTTTGATGAGGTCCTAATAGTTCATTATTACTTTTGTTTCCCTTGCCTCTGGAGACATGTTGAGTAAGAAGTTGCTGTGCTGAGAGGTCAAAGAGGTTTTTGCCTGTTTTCTCCTCTAGGATTTTGATGGCTTCCTCTCTTATGTTAGGTCTTTCATCCATTTCTAGTTTATTTTTGTGTATGGTGTAAGAAAGGGGTCTAGGTTCATTTTTCTGCATGTCGCTGTCCAGTTTTCCCAGCACCATTTGCTGAAGAGACTGTCTTTATTCCATTGAATAGTCTTTCCTGCTTTGTCAAAGATTAGTTGGCCATACGTTTGTAGGTCCATTTCTGGGTTCTCTCTTCTGTCCCATTGATCTGAGTGTCTGTTTTTGCACCAGTACCATACTGTCTTGATTACAGCTTTGTAATACAGCTTGAAGTTCGGGAGTGTGATGCCTTCAGCTTTGGTTTTCTTTTTCAAAATTGCTTTGGCTATTCAGGGTCCTTACTGGTTCCATACAAATTTTAGGATTGTTTGTTTTAGCTCTGTGAAGAATGCTGGTGTTACTTTGATAGGGATTGCATTGAATATGTAGATTGCTTTGGGTAGTATCGACATTTTAACAATGTTTGTTCTTCCAATCCGTAAGCATGAAACATTTTTCCATTTTTTTGTGTCTTCTTCAATCTCTTTCATTAGCTTTCTATAGTTTTCAGTGTATAGATTGTTCACCTCTTTGGTTATGTTTATTCCTAGGTATTTTATGGTTTTTGGTACAATTGTAAATGGGATCGATTCCTTGATTTCTCTTTCTGTTGCTTCATTATTGGTGTATAGGAATGCAACTGATATCTGTGTGTTGATTTTATATCCTATGACTTTGCTGAATTCATGGATCAGTTCTAGCAGATTTTTGGTAGAATCTTTTGCATTTTCTGTATAGAGTATCATGTCATCTCCAAAGAGTGAAAGTTTGATTTCCTCCTGGCTGATTTTGGATGCCTTTTATTCATTTGTGTTGTCTGATTGCTGAGGCTAAGGCTTCCAATACTATGTTGAATAAGAGTGGTGAGAGTGGACATCCTTGCTTTGTTCCTGACCTTAAGGGGAGCTCAGTTTTTCCCCATTGAGGATAACAGTAGCTTTGGGTCTTTCATATATGGCTTTTATGATCTTGAGGTATGATCCTTCTATCCCTACTTTCTTGAGGGTTTTTATTAAGAAAGGATGCTGTATTTTGTCAAATGCTTTTTCTGCACATTGTCTTGTATTTTTAAATGCATACCTTTTGTGTGATATCTCATTTAGTTCTGCTTTTCCCCTACCCTAGTACTGTTTCTGATCCATCCGCTTTGCTATCTGTGCATTTGTTGCTTCTAACTGCTATGTCATGCTTCATGGTATTCATCCAACTCTACACTTATTTTTACTGCATCATGCACCCTTAATTAATGTAGTCAGAATAATTTCACATTAGAATTATTTATCCAACAAAGTTGTAATTTACTGTAAAACAGAGATCACAGTTTTGACTAATGTTCTCTCAGGGTACTTAGGAAAGCTGTGTCTATAAATTGGCACAACTGATCATTTGTTTGATAATACCATGTAGCTGGGGACTTATGGTTTCTTGGCAGTAACTTGAAAATATGATCAGGTGAGATCTTGTGTTATATTTTAGTTAAGTACTATTAAATAGGGTAATGTCCTATTTCTCACTTTACTTATCTCCTATTTCCACAAGTAAGTGTACTAGATAGGGCACAGAACTTGGAGTAAGAAAACTTGTATTTCAGTCTTTGTTCTACTTATCAGCTTAGTAATTGTTCTGTTAACAAATGACTTAACTGTTTTGAGGTTATTTCCTCATTCATTAATAGGGATGTTCATACCACATAGCCAATTTCACTGTTGTGGTGGAGTCAAATAGTAATGTAAATGTACAGAGTGCTAGTTTTTATTAGAATTGTATCTAATACATCTGATTGCTTATGCTCATTTTTATTCATTTGTCTTTATTGAACTTTAAAATGCTTGCTATTGGAGCACCTGGGTGGCTCAGTTGGTTAAGCGGCTGACTTCAGTCAGGTCATGATCTCACGGTTCGTGAGTTCGAGCCCCGTGTCAGGCTCTGTGACGACAGCTCAGAGCCTGGAGCCTGCTTCAGATTCTGTGTCTCCCTCTCTCTCCCCTCCCCTGCTCACACTCTGTCTTTCAAAAATAAATAAACATTTAAAAAAATTAAATAAAATGCTTGCTATTAAATTTCATGACATTCTATTATAAACTGCTGATGACCTATGGATTTGGTTCTGCAGTTGGGTAAATGTTCTTAGTACATAATGATGTATGTGTGTGTGCTATATATTATGCATCTTGTCCTAGAAATTATTATGGAGATATACTCTATGTATTTTTGTGCATCTCTGTGATTATTCCATAATAAACAATAAGAATTTAGCCGGTCATTTTTTTAAATTAATAGCATTTTTCTACCCTTTAGAATGTTTTGTTAGCACAAATAAGAACATTGTATATTTTAGCCTCTTTGAAATGGTAATTATTTAAACAGAAACATCCCACTCCTACTACATCCTGCCATGCTCTGGGCTTTGAAGCAAAAAAACATAAAGGCCAGAGGCCTTTTTTTGATTTAGACTGCAGGATGGCATGAGTCTGATATGGTTTGTCCATTTCTAGAATGGAAGCAGGAAGAGAAAGACCTGTGAAACAAGATGATTTAGACTGGAAGTCTGGTTAATTTATTATAGTAAGCAATACTAGAATAAAATTTTCTGTAGGGATATTTGATAAGGGCTTGATGAATATTTTCCTTAAGTGTAAATCTAGATGATAAAGTCATTGGCAAATGTCTAGAAGCTTCCCATAAAGCATTTGTTTTCTGAAATATTTATTTAATAATAATTTCCTATACAAATTTAACCCTGGAAAGGCTGAGCTTCTTTGTTGATTTGGTGAGTCTTACATCCAGCTCTTAACAACAATGTTGAGGTAATTAATATATTGATAGTGCATTTACTAATAATAGCGTATGTACCCAAAAATATATATGGTTCTCTATTTAATCCAAGTGACAAAATATTTTAAAATAAATATAGATGGATAGGATTCTGGGAAGATGGTAGAGTAGGAAGCAGGAGGATTCTGTCTCTCCACCTATACAATTACAGTGGCAGAATCTATCCCATGAAACTATTTTGGATCTGTGGAGTCTGTTCTAGGCATGCAACTTGTAAGTGAAAGCTTAAATAATACATTATGTTTATTTTCAGTCACTTTTAGCTCTTAGCTAGGTATCAGTGGCTGCTACCCAATTCCTACCCCCTAGCACCCAGGCATCCAGCCCTGCATACTTTCCAGAAGCAGTTTGAATGTACCTTGTGGGAACCAGGGTAAGCAAAACGGTCCATGTCCTCCAGATGTCAGGGATCTGTGCTCTGATTGTTTATTATTATCATTATTATTTTAAAAAGAGAAAGAGTGTGCAAGTGGGGAGAGGGGCAGAGGAAGAGAGAGAGAGAGAGAGAGAGAGAGAGAAAATCTTAAGCAGGTTCCATACTCAGTGCATAGCCTGACATGAGGTTCAGTCCCATGACCCTGGGATCATGACCAGAGCCGAAATCAAAAGTTGGACACTCAGCTGACTGAGCTACCCAGGCACCCCTGTTCTCTGATTGTTAATTACAATTTCTGATCTTGGAGGTGCAGACAAGGAGGTGGATAGCCATTGTTGTTGTACCTCCCCCCTGGTTGAAAGCTCCACTCTTTCATGCTGAGGTGACTTCCAGAGTATTTCAAGGGCCAGTGTCCCCCTCCCCCTTTTTCACTTCTTCATTTCTCTTTTTCCCCTTTAAGGAGACATGGAAGTACTTAATTCTTTTCAATGGCTACCTATCTAGTACAGTGATATCACAACATATTTAAATGTGCATTTAGGTGTTTATATTTTTTTTGCTTTGATGAACATTGTGGAGATAAACATCCTTTCATATTTGTGATACTGTATCTGTAGGACAAATTTGAAATTCCAATTGCTCTTTCAAATGGTATGTGAATTTAAAATTTTTACATACTTTGCCAAATGACTATAATTACCTTTCTTACAAACAAGGTATGCAAAGACTTATTTCCTCACATTCTGGCCAACCTTGTGTGTTATTTTATTTTTCTCAAGTTACAAAAGTGTCTTGTTTTAATTAGTGTTATTATTAAAAAATTTTTTATTAATATTTTGTGTATTCATTTATTCACTTATACTTTCTCCATCATTTGACATTCCAGTCTTCTCTCCACTTATTTTGACTGCCAGTATTTTTCTTAGTGATTTGGAAGAACTTTTGCATATTACAGAATTAGCAATCTGTCAATTATATTGCAAGTATTTTCTTAAATAATTATTACACTTGATTATATATTTTGCCCTGCTGTTTTAAATTTTATATAGTCAACATTGTCAATCTTTATTCTTGTGACTTATGGCTTTTGTGTCATGTTTTGAAAGTCCTTCTTCAATCACAGATTATAGAAAATCTAACTGTATTTTCTTTTACCATTTTATAGTTTAATTTTTACCTGTTTAAAAATGCCATCTACTTGGAATTCTTTTGGTGTTAGGAATGAGTTAGAACTTAAGCCCTTATACTTTGAAGTAGCCAACTTCAGAAAGTGTGTTTATATGGTGAATGTGGAAAGAGATAAAACTCAGCTATGTTTTCCAAATTTCTAGCCTGATATTTTACCTCTCGTGATTTTTATTTATGGAGAAAAAAGATGTATTTAACAATAAAGTGACTTATCCTCATAGTATCATAAAATAGAAAGTATTTTCATTTTTTCCTCTTCTCTGGAAATTTCTTTCTTATTCTGATTTATAAGAGATGCTTCAGTAGCAGTCTCTTACATTTTAAAGTCAGTGTGGACCCTTGCTCATAATGTATCAACTCGAATATCTACTTAATGTTAGTGACATTAATTACAGTGAAGTTAAAAATTATAGCCTAAATTTGTTTTTTAAGGACTTAGTTCCCCTCAACCCCAGATATTTCTGAATGTTTTTTTTTTTTTTTTTTTTTTTGCTTAAGGAAAGGATACTATGAAATATAAATTTTAAAAGACATGAAAAATCTGATTTTCTCTCTTAGATTTTGGATTGGTTTGTGCAGATATGTTTGGCCTTGAAACATGTACATGATCGAAAAATTCTTCATCGAGACATAAAGTCACAGGTATGTTTATTCTGTCACTATTTGTTTCTAAATGGATATGGACGTGGAGCCAGCATTGTCTTAGGCTAAAATTTTTTAACCTGATCCAGTCTGCATGGGATTATCTGTTCTCCCTTCACTGTTCCTCCTTCACTGTAATCCTAGATATCCTCCTTATATGCCTTGTGTGTCAGAGCTCCTGCTTCCTTCCTATATCCTCTTGTTTCTGGGTTTACTCTCATAATGATGGGAAAAAAACCCAAAAAATAAATATGTGGAAGGTATATTTTGGGGGGATATTGAATGTCTGAAGATGACATTTTTCTATTCTCTTACTTTAATGATAATTTGGATATAAACTTCTACGTTGGAAATTTGTTTTCCTACAGAATTTTGAAGATATTGCTCATATGTCTCTTGGCTTCTAGTGTTGCTGTTTAGGAATTTAAAGCCAGTGATGTTCTTATCCTGCTTTTTCTCTTTGGATGATTTTAGGATATTCTGTATGTCGCCATTGTTCTGAAATTTCATAGGGTTGTGCATTGGTGAAGTTCAGTTTTTATTATGTTGTGTACTTTTGATCTGAGAATGTATATTTCCCCTAGAAATGTTCTGGAAAATGTTTAGCAGTATTTTTTCAGGTATTATTTCTCTATCACTACCTTCATGGTCTTCTGAATTATGTTTCTAGACCTATGTTGGAGCTTCTTAATCTAACCCTTCCAAGTACCTTATTTGTTCTTCACATTTTATTCCTTTGTCTCTCAGTTGCCTTGTAGATGAGTTTCTCAACCTACTTTCCAGTTAACCAAATCCTTTTTTAATTTTAATTAAAAGTAAATAGATTTTAACCAAATCTATTTACTTTTTTTATAATGACTGTTTTTTTCTCCAAGACTTCTTTTTTTTAGTTAAAAAAATTTTTTTAATGTTTATTTATTTTTGAGAGAGACAGAACCCAAATGGGGGTGGGGCAGAGAAGGAGACAGAATACGAAGCAGGCTCCAGGCTCTGAGCTGTCAGCACAGAACTCAATACGGGGCTCGAACTCACGGAGTGTGATATAATGACCTGAGCCAAAGTTGGACACTTAACCAACTGAGCCACCCAGGTGCCCTTCTCCAAGATTTCTAAATGGTTTTTCCTATACCTCTTGTTCTTAATCTGATTGGTTTTTGTTTTTGTTTCATAATGTCTTGTTCTTTTTAAATGGATTTCATTTATCTCTTTGCAGTTTTCTTTTTGTTTTTTAAAGATTTTTTTTAAGTAATTTCTATACCCAACATGGGGCTCAAACTTAAAACCCTGAGATCAAGAGTCACATGCTCTACTTACTGAGCCAGCCAGGCACCCCTCTCTTAGCTAAACATATTTATTTTAAAGTTTTTGTTGGACTGTTTTTATAAAATTAATTCTGTCTGGAGTGAATTCTTGTTCTGATTTTTTTATTGGATTTTTTTTTTTTTTCCCCGCTCTTGGTGGGAGATGTTTTGTCCCCATAACTCACTCATCTGTGCACTGAGGTTTCTTTCATGGATGCCCCACTAGGCTCCCTCAGTCCTTAGACAAGATAGATCAGAGGGTCTTTGTCTCCTGGTGTCAAGGCCATGTGTTTGTCTTACCTTCTTACACCTGTAGCCTCTTGTAGAGACTAATTGCCTCATGATGTGTAGTAGGAAGAGAAGGAGCTGTGATGGGAGCTTCATACCTCATCCTTCCTGTCCCCCAAGCCTCTGCTACCTAGTCCCAGTTTCACTCCATTTTACTCCATCCCACTCATCCCCGCTTTGTGTCATGTTTGCCTGTGAACATGTGTCTGATTCAAGTTTCCTAAATGATGTGGAGTTTAATTCATGTTCCACAAACCCCTGCCTTTACTGTTTGATAGAACATTGGAGTTATATATTTATGAATGCAAATTAATAGGGTAAATTATTGGAAACTTTTAAGATTCCTTTGTCATATATAGGCTAATTAGAATTTTTAGGCATTTTTTAAATGGGGGTGTCTGGGTTCATTTTTTTGAAGTTATACTGAGGTATATTTCAAGTACCATAACATTCACCCACTGAAAATGTACAGTTCAGTGATTTTTAGTATATTCACAGAGTTGTGAAACCATCATCGTTCTCTAATTCTAGAACATTTTTTTTATCACTCCAAAAAGAAACCCTGTACCATTAACGATCTCTTTCTATTCCCTCTCTACCTAGACTCTGGAAACCACTAATCTACTTTCTTTCTCAATGGATTTGCCTGTTTCTGGACATTTTATATAAGTGGAATCATATAATATGTGACTTTGTGTATTTTAAGTGGGTTGTCTTTTGTGGATAATGAATTGTAAGAGTTCTTTATTCTGAATATAAATTCCTTGTCAGATACATGATTTGCAGATATTTTCTCCATTTCTGTGGGTTGTCTGTTCCCTTTTGATAGTGTTCTTTGAACAAAAGTTTTTTTTAATTTTGATGACGTCCAATCTATTTATATTTTCTTCTTTGCTTGTGCTTTTGGTGTCATATTTAAGAAACCATTGCCCAACCCAGTAACAAAGATATACTCCCATATATTCCTCTAGCAGTTTTATAGTTTTAGTTCTTATATTTAGGAATCCATTTTGAGTTAATTTTTGTGTATGGTATAAGGATCTACATTCATTCTTTTGTATGTGGATATCCAGTTATTCCAGCTTTTTAAAAAATGTTTATTTATGGGGCGCCTGCATGGCTCAGTCACTTAAGTGTCTGACTTCGGCTCAGGTCATGATCTCACGGGTTTGTGAGTTTGAGCCCTGTGTCCGGCTCTGTGCTGACAGCTCAGAGCCGGGAGCCTGTTTCGGGTTCTGTATCTCCCTCTCTCTCTGCCCCTCCCTGCTCACGCTCTGTCTCTCTCTCCTTCAAAAATAAACAAACATTAAATTTAAAAAAAAAAGTTTATTTTTGAGAGAGAGAGAGAGAGAGCGAGCGAGCACAGGAGGGGGCAGAGAGAGGGAGATAGAGGATCTGAAGTGGGCTTCTGTGCTGACAGCAGAGAGCCCAATGTGGGGCTCAAACTCTTGAACCATGAGATTGTGACCTGATCTGGTTCGCATGCTTAACCAACTGAGCCACCCAGGCACCTCCCAGCGTTTTTTAAACTAGATTTGTTTTTGTGAAAGGAGTTATCAGAACTGGACTGTAACAATATTTCTGGCTTTTTATATCTCTTAAACAGAACATATTTTTAACCAAAGATGGGACAATACAACTTGGAGATTTTGGAATCGCTAGAGTACTTAATAGGTAACACATTAATTTTAAACTTTGTTTTGATATAATGTCCGTGGTGGTGTATGTGTTGTAATTTGTAATATATTTTAGTATCTTATATTACTCCAATAATTCTTTTTTTTCCCTAGTACTGTGGAGCTGGCTCGAACTTGCATAGGGACCCCATACTACTTGTCACCTGAAATCTGTGAAAACAAACCTTACAATAATAAAAGGTATTTAAAATGATATTCATTACAGGATATATTTCCTTTAAATCCTTCTCTTATGCTATATTTACTGACCTTCTGACTTTCAGAATTTTATTCAAAAATCATTAATACTCGTATAAACATATGTAAATATATATATAATATATACACACACATACCCCCATTTTTTACTGTACAATGAGGGGGATTGCAAAGAAGTTATTTCACTCTCTTTCTAAAGGAACTATAGAAAATGTCCCCCTATTGTTTAAGTATATAATTGGAAATAGAGTACTTTCTTTGGTCTTTGTAGTAGCACTTCCTATTGAAATATATAATAGTTAATCTTTATTGAACATTCACTGTATGGTTTGAATACTTTCTAGTAGTGACTCCTTTACTCTTCATGATAACCAAATGAGTTGTAAGCATTAATTATTCCTCCTTTTCCTTGAAAGCCAAATGCTGAGAGAGAGGAAAAGCAACTTGAAAGTCCCAGGCATCTGGCTCCCAAGCCCAAATCTTTAATCATTGAGTTGTACTGTGGATAACGGGTTGTAGACTATGTGACTGGGATGAGGAATTCTGCTGCCGAATTCTATTTACCGTTTATTTTCTTTCTAACTGAAATATACTAGCCAAGAAATATTGGTCTTAAATTTGAAAGCAGGGGTGCCTGGGTGGCTCAGTCACTTAAGTGACCAACTTTGGCTCAGGACATGATTTCGTGGTTCCTGAGTTCGAGCCTGGTGTTGGGCTCCACACTGACAGAAATAGCATTGAAGTCTAAAATTACTTCAGTTCAGGGCTCATGGGTGGCCCAGTTGGTGAAGCATCCAGCTTCTGATTTTGGCTCAGGTCATGATGTCACAGTTTGTGAGTTCAAGCCCCACTTTGGACTCCATGCTTATATGTGTGCACGCGTGCTCTGTCTCTCGCTCTCAAAATAATAAGTAAATAAACTTAAAAAAAATTGAAAGCACCTACAGAAGTTAAAAGGAAGAAAGTGATGGCTCCTTTTTTTGAGAGCGGGAAGGACGCTATATTTAAAACCTGAGCACTTGAGGCTGAGAACATCATTCCCAGCAGTGTATTTTTTAAATGAATTTAAATTACAATAATCAGTCTAGTTCATAGAAAGTATTATTAGTGTGTGTTCTTAATGATACTCGCATTTTCTTTGAGCTAAAGTAGTTTTTTTAAGTTTTTAAATTTATTTTGAGAGAGAGACAGTGAGGGAGGGGCAGAGAGTACGGGAAGGAGAGAATCCCAAGCAGGCTCCGCTGCTTTCGGCATGGAGCCCAAAGCAGGGCTTAAACTTATGAACTGTGACATCATGACCTGAGCCGAAATCAGAAGTTGGATGCTTAACCAACTGAGCCACCCATGTGCCCTGAGCTGGAGTAATTAGACTTTAATGCTATTTCTGTGTCTTATGAATAAGTCAACTGTGAAAAATATCCGTCTTTATCTTTAAATTAGGAATGTATTTAATCATCCATTGGAGAATTTTTTTTTTAATGTTTATTTTTATTTTTGAGAGGGAGAAGAGTGACAGAGTGTGAGCAAGGGAGGGACAAGAGGGAGACACAGAATTTGAAATAGGCCTCAGGCTCCCAGCTGTCAGCGCAGAGCCTGATGCGGGTTCGAGCTGACAGAACTGTGAGATCATGACCTGAGCCGAAGTTGGATGCTTAACCAACTGAGCCACCCAGGCACTCGTGAATTTTCTATAAAATTCTATAGAAAAATTTTCTATAAAACTAATTTCGTGGTGAAAATGTTTTAAAAATGTCATAGATGAGCATTGTCAGTATACTTTAAAATTCATATTTTTCTAAATATGTCTTAAAAGATTTTTAAAATAGAATCATTAGTGTAACAGTTTTGATTATACATGTTACATGTACTAACATGTTTAAGTTACTAAATAGCTTAATTATGTTTACATTTTTTTGCAAGTTGATCTTGAAATTAAATAGAGTTTGGGGGTTACAGATTTATATTTGTAGTTATTTTGAGTAACTTTGGGATTTCAGTATTGGCTTTTCTTCTTTTCCAATAAGTTCAGCTTTCAGGAGCAGTGGTTTTTGTTTTTGTTGCTTACTAAGGGCAACTGTAGCTCTAAACTATGAGATTTTTATTTTTTCTTTTTAAAAATGGAGTAGTGTTTTTTTAATTATAAAAATATGTATAAAGGAGAGGAAGAAACTATAAAAGAGATAACTTAATTAAGTCCTTAAATTAACATTAAATATATTTACCTTACATAATATTTCCATTGGCTGTCATGTTTATTTGATTAATTTGAATAAATTAATATTTTCTTGTTTATCATTAAAACGTACTTTGCTTTTATAATATACATTTTTTATTTTATTATTTTAAAAAATGTTTATTTTGAGAAATGGCACACATGTGCACCTGGAGGTGGGGCAGGAGAGAGGGAGAAAGAGAATCCCAAGTAGGTCCTGTACTGTCAGCGCTGCCCTGATGTGGGGTGGGGCTCGATCCCATGAACCACAAGATCATGACTCGGGCTAAAATCTTAGAGTCAGATGCCTAACTGAACCACCCAGGTGACCTTATAATATTTTTTTAAATCATGGTATTTCATAAATAATTGAATAAAATAACTAGAATATTCATGAAATTTATTGATTGTGTTCTTTTAAATATTATATTTCCTTAATAAAACTTTAAAATAATTGCTTGGGCAACTGCTGTTCTTCTAATCTGGGATAGTTACTTTTATCATTTAGTTATGGTTGAAATTTTGAATTTTAAAGGATATATTTTATGGAACACATATTTTTGGAAAGCATTTTCATTCTGCTTTTGTTTCCTTTAAATAAAAAAAATTATGTAAATTCTGATACTCAGACAAAATTTCTCATTTTTCCCTTTTCTAGTGACATTTGGGCTCTGGGATGTGTCCTGTATGAGATGTGCACGCTTAAACATGCAGTAAGTAGTAGTTTCTGAAATATTTTAAAAATTATGTCTTAAAGTACCTGTAATATTTCTATATTTTAAAAATCATATACCATCTTTTAGGTGACCCACTTGTACTGGAAATTCTTTTCTATTTTTAAATTTCTCATCTTCTTTCAAGTATGAATTTAAATAGATTTTCCCTTAATATATATGTATTATTAATATTATTAATATAATTAATAATATTAATAGATAACATATATTAATATAATTAATTATATATGTATATTATATACTTATTATTCTAATAGATTCACTTTTTTCCAGGAAATTATTTCTAATGACAAAAACAAATTTGCTGTCTTTTTAAATTTTTTTTTAATGTTTTTTTATTTTTGAGGGAGAGAGAGAGAGAGAGAATGAGCAGGGGAGGGTCAGAGAGAGAGGGAGACACAGAATCCGAAGACAGGCTCCAGGCTCTGAGCTAGCTGTCAGCACAGAGCCCGATGCGGGGCTCATACCCACGAACCATGAGATCATGACCTGAGCCGAAGTCGGATGCTCAACCAACTGAGCCACCCAGGCGCCCCGCTGTCTTTTTAATGTTAAATTCATATATGAATTTGGCATTTTAGCTTATTTATTTCATCTTAGTGATTTCTCTCAAAACACCCAAATTATTTGAGTTTCGAATTGAAATTGAAGAACAGTTTTTCACCATATTCATTGAGGGATTTTATCAATTCTAATCCTCTTTAATTAAAATTTTAATTTTTTATTTTTTTAAAATGTAAAAATAAAAACAATTAAATTTTTTCTTTATTTTTTAGACTACACCCAAAAGGGGGAGTTTTTGTCCTAAATAGGTTGAATTTTAGTCACTTTCCATTTCAAAATTTTGCTTTTTAAAAATGTTCCCCCATCAGACAGTAATGTATTATTTTCATTACGGAAGTGAGTGAATATCAAAAGCGGTTCCTCCAACTGGTAATAAGTACTTGTAATACTTTGTTGTTTCCTTCCAGGCTTTCATCTACATTAATTTATAAAATGTTTTTTTTCTATCTCTCTAAAGTGTGATTATATTGTATAAGCAGTTTTATAAGCCTGTTTGTATTTCCTGATATTATTTGGGGAATATTTTTTTGTTGTGTTTTTTCCATCATTGCATACTCTTCCACTGTATTGCTTTAGCTGTTTATTTTTCTTTCTCAAGGTAAAAAAGCATAGACTGCCAAAGTTATGTGGAATGGTAGTTATCAGATCTATATTTGAAAGAATTGGTCAGTTTTTCTGACACACAGTCATTTTAGGTCTAAATCAGTGTATTTTCTTTCATTTTTCATCTCATTGTTCTGTCACCATTGCTTCTGTATTTTGGAAGTATTTACACTTAAGTAGACACATGAAATTAAGTAATTCACTAACCTTTATGAAAAGCTTGTCAGTTGAGAGATAAATGAAAATTGATTGTAGTGAAGGAATAATTTATCATTCTGCATTTAGAATTCCTTCTTAGGTACATAGATATTTCTAGACCACTGAATTGTACTCAAATTTTAATAAGGTGAATATCATATTTTAATTGTCTAGAGATTTCAGCATTTAACAGAACTTTTTTTATACTTGGTATAATCATCAATACCTAATTTATAGCAAGTTTTGTTAATGTGTATGTTTTTTTTTTTTTAATTTTTTAACGTTTATTTTTGAGAGACAGAGTTGGGGCAGGGGAGGGACAGGGAGAGGGAGTCATAGAATTCAAAGCAGGCTCCAGGCTCTGAGCTGTCAGCATAGAGCCCGATGCGGAGCTTGAACCCATGCACCACGAGATAATGACCTGAGCTGAAGTCGGCCGCTTTACTGACTGAGCCACCCAGGCGCCCCATTAATGTGTATGTTAAGAACATGTTACAGTGTACAACTGTTCTGTACTTTTTTAGCAGAGATATCAAAAGCTTAATTTTACTTTGAAAATGAGATCTTCTTTAGATTTTAAACTGCCCTACCTCTATTTGTTTTTTTTTAATTAGAGTTTATAGTGTGTTTACTCTTTTTTTAAGTTTAGTTATTTATTTAGACAGAGACAGAGACAGTGCGAATGAGGGAGGGGCAGAGAGAGGGGGAGAGAGAGAATCCTAGGCAGGCTCCTTGCTGCCTCACAGAACCAGATGTGAGGCCTGAACCCACGAAACTACCAGATCCTGACCTGAGCCAAAACCAGGAGTCAGAGGCTTAACTGACTGATCCACCCAGGCACCCCTGTTATGTTTACTCTTAAAATGTATACTATTCACATTGATACGGCTTATATTCCTCTTTGGAATATTTGCCACATTGCTCCTTACATGGCTTTTGAGAGTATCACACACTTAATAATAATGAGCAATGTTTAAAAGAAAGTAATTAGTATCTTTATTTATTATATTTTTCTCAGATACTTTTAGTTGTTTAATTAATTTCCTTTCCTGGTTACTGCAACAGGGCACAGGTAAGCAGGTCTTAAATGAAGACTACAAGGTTTGTTTGTTTTTGTCTTTATTCTTATGTTTTTATAAAATCTTTAATACCTTTATTCCATGTTTCAGTGTGTTGAATAAGTAAAAATTAATCTTTTGGCAAGTTATGTTTTATGAGGACTGCTAATATCTTTTAAGTATGTTTATAAATAACCAAGTGAACTTTGTTCTAAAGAACATATGCTAAATATATATATATATTTGCTGATTAAAATATTTGTAAGAGAATTATAGTTCTGTTTTCTAGGAAAAGGACTTTTTCTTACTGTTTATTCCTATTTTCAATTTATGTTTCATATATGTTAATTTATTTTTTGGATTTTAGTTTGAAGCTGGCAGTATGAAAAACCTGGTACTGAAGATAATATCTGGATCTTTTCCACCTGTGTCTTTACATTATTCTTATGATCTGCGCAGTTTGCTCTCTCAGTTATTTAAAAGAAATCCTAGGGATAGACCATCAGTCAACTCCATATTGGAGAAAGGTTTTATAGCCAAACGCATTGAAAAGTTTCTCTCACCTCAGGTATGTGTGTGTGTGTGTGTGTTGTTTGTTTTGTTTTGTTTTTTTACCTTAAAATAGTCAGGTTATGGTGCTTAATTAGGACATGGCCTATGTTTTGAGGAGAGCACATCAGAATTCTGTGTATCGAGATTGAAGTAGCTTTTTCAAATAATACTAGAGTCACCTTTCTTTCCATTCTCATAAAATTCTTCCCCTTTGTATTTGTTTTCTAGTTGTGAATCTGTAGTAGAGAAAACATTCCTCCTGTGTTTCCTCTTAACACTGAATACGAAAATTTTGACACTTCCAGTCACCAAATGTGTGGTAGTAACACCTTTTCCCACACCAAGCAATTCTGCAACACAGCTGAATGCCCTGCAATTTAGTTCAGTCTGGCCCTGTCTACCTGGAGATGTGTATCATCATATCCCACAGATTAGGGGCTCAGTCCTACAAGACTGTCCTACTTCTGAAGCCAATGGCAAGTTAAGGTTGTCACCTGTGCTTTTGAGTGACCAGCTATAAATCACAGGTTCCCACAACCCCCTCTTCTGGTTTGATTACTTTACTAGAGTGGTTCACAGAATTCAGAGAAACATTTACTTAAGTTTAGCAGTTTATTGTGAAGGAATACTAACTATTAGGATACAGATGAACAGCCAGGTGAAGGGATACATAGGGAAAGGTCTGAAAGTGTCCTGAGTGCAGGAGCTTCTGTTTCGTTGTGTCACCCTGCTGGCATGGTTACCAACATAGAAGCTATCTGAATCCTGTCCTTCAGTTTTTTTACGGAGGGTTTATTATGTAGACATGATTGATTAAATCCTTGGTCCTTAGTGTTTGATTCAACTGCTAGTCCCTTTCCTCCCAGAAGGGGAGCAGGACTGAAAGTTCCAACACTCTAATCATGAGGCAGATTTCCCTGGCAATCAGCTTCCATCCTTAGGGGCTTTCCACATGTCACCTCATTAACAAATTCTGGAGTGTAGTTGAACAGGGCTTGTTAGGAATAACAAAAGACACCTTTATCCTTTTTGGATTTTTTTGATACTTTTATTCTTTTATACTTTTATTCTTAGGTACTTTAAGAGTTTTAGGAACTGTGTGCCAGGAACTGGATACCGAATATTTATTCCTTAATATAAATCACAGTATCACAAAATCATTCCTCTATCTCAGGTTTCTATTGTTTTGTTTTCCTTTTTTTTTTTTTTATCATGGTACAATGTGCATAACATAAAATGCATCATCCTAACATTTTTGAGTGCTCAGTTCAGTGGTATTAAATAGACTGTCATGGGGCATCTGAGTGGCTCAGTTGGTTAAGCATCAACTTCAGCTCAGGTCATGATCTCACTGTTAGTGAGTTCGAGCCCCGCGTCAGGCTCTGTGCTGACAGCTCAGCACCTGGAGCCTGCTTCAGGTTCTGTGTCTCCCTCTCTCTCTGCCCCTCCCCTACTCATGCTCTCTCTCTCTCTCTCTCTCAAAAATAAACATTTTAAAAAATAAAAAAAATAGACTTTCACTGCTGTGCAGTTACCATTCATCTTCATAGCTCTTCACCTTACAACAAACTCAATGCCCAGTAACCACTGGGCCACAACTCCTGGCAGCTCCCTCTCTACTCTGTCTTCTTGAGTTTCTAACTATAATCTTATTAAAAAATGTTTAATCCAGTGTAGTTAACACACACAATTTTACATGTATAATATATATAAAGTGATTCAGTGATTCTGTACAGTAGTGCTCATCAGGATGAGTACTCTTAATCACCTCACCTATTCACCCACCACCCACCCACCTCCCTTCTGGTAACCGTCTGTAACTGTAAAGTTTTTAAACCTTTCTGTGCCTTACTTTACTGACCTGTAAACAATGGGATTATAAATACATCTACATCATTAGGTGGTTATGAGAATTAAAAAAAACCCATAATATGTATAAATTGCTTAGTGTGTAGCATGTAGTAAGTGCTCAATATATTCAGTATAAAATATCAATATATTGTTTTATTATACTAATATAAATATATTAGTATCAATTTATATGATTATATTTTATTTAATAATTATTGGAAACAGTTCTGTGGGTATTTGTATGTGTAATAGATTGTTGACTTATGATTTTTTCTCTATACTCATATATAGATGCATAATAAATACTTGTTGAGTTGAACTAAAATTTTATTTTGATGGAATTTGTTAAATAAATCACAGGTTATTGATATAAATATGATCACCTGAAACTGGAATTATTTTATATTACATGTTCATGTGGCCTATGTTAATTTAAATGATCACTGTTAAGCTTTTTTTTTTTTTCTTTTAATGTTTATTGCTTTGTTTTTTGGCGGGGAGGTGGCATAACGGGGGAGTGGCAGAGAGAATCCCAAGCACGCTCCATACTTTCAGTGCAGAGCCACATGGCGGGGCTTGATCTCACGAACTGTGAGATCATGACCTGAGCTGAAACCGAGTCAGATGCTTAACTGAGCCACCCAAGTGCCCTTGTTAAATTCTTCTGTAAATTACATATCTAGCAAAATCATAGTTTTATTACCTTTTTGTGTTTTAATTAAAAAACATTTTTAAATGTATATTTTAGAGAGAGTGTGTGTGTGTGCCTGAGCCGGGGAGGGGCAGAGAGAGAGAGAGACAGAGAATCTGAAGCAGGCTCTGTGCTGTTAGCACAAAGCCCAATGTGGGGCTTAAACCCATAAGCTGTGAGATCATGACCTGAGCAGAAAGTGGAAGCTCAACCAACTGAGCCACCCATGCGCCCCTTATTGCTTTTTTTTTCTTTAAGTTTATTTACTTAGAGAGCAAGCTAGGGGCAGAGAGAGAGGGAGAGAGAGAATCTCAAGCAGCCTCCCTACTGTGAAAGTGGGGCTGATGTGGTGCTCAAACTCATGAACCATGAGATCATGACCCCAGCCAAAACCAAGAGTCAATGCTTAACTGACTGAGCCACCCAGGCACCCCTAGTTTTATTATTTTTATGTACTCATGAGATGAGAGGGAACTGTCCCATATTCTCTGGCTTAATAGAACATCTGTGTGACCAAATAATTTTTAGAAAACAAGTGTGGATTTAACTATTATTACTACAGGAGAATACATTAGTAAGCAAGAAAGCCAGTTAAAATGTGTAGATTGAAGGTTACTTATATAGGATATAGCAAGAATGTCTGAAATTTAAGTGTCTTATAATACTCCTTTGTTATAAAACATTTTCAAGAATGATTCATGATGTAGTATACTATTGTTTTTTGCAACTACTGGACAAGAAAGAATAAACTTCACTGAATCTTGCTGTGGTCCCCCCCCCCTCCCAAAACCAGTGGTTAGGACATACAGTCTCAAGCACTAGAATTCAACTAGCCAGCAGTGAAAGAAAATATTCAAGCCTAATATGTCAAAATTTATAATATGGAAAGAAAGAAAAGCAGATTATGATTATTAACAAGTAGAATATTTGGTACAATGTGTTTAGTATAGGTATAGCTTCTTGTTGCTGTTTAGATATCACTTAGATTTCATTTTTCATGAAAGCTCTTCTTTTATTCTTAAGGTTTATTTTTGCTATGTATCACTTCAGTATTCTAGTGAGAAAGTTTATAATACATTTTTTATGGCTTAAGCTTTGAAACAATTTATGAGCTTTGTTATAACATATAAACAATAATATTCTATAGGAGGTTTTTTTTTTTTCAGTCTCTTCTTACTTCTCTATGTACTGTCAGCCAGGGTTTAATAGGGCTTAATTCTCAATCTTGCACACCCTGGAAGAAGCTTGACAAATCATGATTAATTTCTACTTCATTAGGAGTCTGGGTGCTGTCCAATAGTGCTTTCTGTGATGATGGAGTATTTCATATCCACACTGTCCAATGTTGTAGCTACTAGTCACATGTGGCTTTTGAACAGTTAAAATGTGGCTACTGTGACCAAGGGGTCGAATTTTAAATTGTATTTATTTAAATTTTTAATCTAAATAGCTACATATGGGTGGCAACTGTGTTGGATAGCACAGGATAGAGATTTCAGAATCTTCTTGGATTATATATGTCCCATCTCTTAGTTCATATTGCATTCACACAAAAAAGTAAAACTCACATTCAAGCAGTGAAAGAAACTATCTAGTTTGGGGCAAGTTGGAGTTCATAAATCACCCATTTTCTTCTATGAAAAAGGAAGGAAAAATGCAAATGTTTGGAAGAGAAAATCTATTTACACAGTTGCTCTGAATTGCCTATGAACCAGACCTTCACTTATTTTAATTTATCTTTTGGTGAAGTGGTTCTCAAGCTTTAGCATACATAAAAAATCACTTGGATGACATTGGTGGGTCCCATTGCTACAATTCTGTGCTAGTGATTCTGAGGTGGGAGCCTGAGAATTTCCACATTTAATACATCCCTGGTGGTGCTAATTCTGCCAGTATGAGATTGAAAACTGCTATAGGGGAATCCTTAATGAAACAGATGACCATCTCAGTCATGGTTTTTTGCCTGTTGGAGCTTCTGTTCCACTGCTACTCTGGGAATATTCTCTCCAGCAGTCCTCATTTCTCTTAAAAAAAGAAAATTCACTTGCTCTCCCCTACCCCACCCAGTAAGAAACAAAACAGGCTGAAAATTGAGTTAAATCTATGTTGGCATCAGTTTTGCACTTAAAGAGGGAAAAAAATAGTAGAAAGAGAAAATGACTGCAGGAAATCCTAATGATTTTTGGTTCTCAAAATATGTTCGTTCATGAATGCTAGGGAATAAGTACTGGAGTGTTTTAGTAATAGTAAAAAGAGATATATGTTGAATTATGTAAGAATTTTGTAAGAGTGGAAGGGTATAAGCATGAGAGGAATTTGGTGAATGGGTTACTTAGGTTTAGTAAGTATAGTTTATCTGATAGCATACTTGTGACTGAAAAAGGGAAAAAATGTAATCTGATTAATGGATAGGTTTTTTGTTTAGGCACCTTAACATCTTTTCTGACTTTTTTTTTGTCCTCTTTCAATCTAAGCTGATAGCAGAAGAATTCTGTCTAAAAACATTTTCCAAGTTTGGAGCGCAACCTGTACCAGGTAAATGCAATTAATATGAGTCCGTAAACAGTAATTAATATACTAGTACTAATTAGTAATACTTTCTAATTAAATTAGAGATATACATAGGTATAATAAATTAGGACAATTGTAGACAAATTTAATTCAGGAGAAATGCATCTTTAAATTATTTTTGAGAGATGACAATATATAACACTTTCTGATAAATTAATAATAAAATCTCCATTTATTGTCTGCCTTATTAAATGGAATCTATCTTGAAATTGTCCATCTTTATCAGTTGCTTAGCTGCAATTCTAAGATTGTTGTAGAATGTTATAAAATGTCATAGTTAAGTGTACATCTCTGTAATATATTTTTTTGAGAAACACTTCATATTCTAAAATTTTTAAAAACTAAGTTGGTATAAAGTTAGTTACCTTACCAAGGATAATTTTCTTTTAAATGTGGCTAGCAGCAGCAGAATATTTATAAGATTGTGGGTATGGTTATGTACTATGTGTATGTATATATATACATACACATATATATGTGTTTGTATGCAATATATATATATATATATACACACACACACACATATTTGTATGCAAAGGATACTGTATTTCTTTTTCATAGAATGATACCAGAATGGATTCCTAAAATCAGTGGAAGTTATGTAAGATTTGAAGAGTATATTGTTTTTCAAACATAATGCTTTGCATGTTCTCCATTTTGAGTTTGAGTCAGTTACTAAAAATATCGTATTATAAAACTCAGTAGATGTAAGCTGGAAGTGGGATGGCAGTATGTTCTTAGGAAGGTCAACAATATTTAGCTCTTCCTAAAGACCCTTAGACTCATCTCAGTGTTCAGAGACTGTCAGTCCCTGGGAAATCAATTCCCTCTAAACGAAATTCACAAGAGACAGACAAACAGCAGAATCAGCATGTCTCTCCTGGAGGTCATGCCTCATGAGAAGTCAGATCTTGATCAAAAGGCCTCATTGTCACAAAGACCAGAAATATTCCATGTCAGCACATTCTTTCCATGTAGTAAGCCTACATAGGAATTAGAAAGTTAATTTGTTGTAAGAGCAGTTGGATGAATGAAATGTTTAATATCATGAGACTCAAATAGGAGTTGTATTGCTGATGGGCCTGTAGATACTTTGTGGGGCCCAACTCCCCATATTAAGCTTTATCCTACTGGCAGCCTTGTCACTGAGCCTGAAAAATACTGCCAAATCAGTGAAATAATTCTCCCTCTTTTCTGGATGTGAATGGGAACTGTTCAATATTTTTCTCTTGGGAATCTTCATGTTTATACTTTTGTGACTTTACCTTGTTTTCCAGTATGTGTGCCAGTATGTATACTGGTATACACAGTATTTCTTTGGCTATGTTAATACATTTAGCCAAGTTACAGTGTTGTGATGTTATATATGTGTTCTGATTTGATCTTACAGTTGAACTCTCAGAGGGCAAATTTTTCTTTCACTTTTTTTAGTTCCTAGTTAATACCTGTGAGAGACATAAATAGTAGACTTTCCTCTAAATTTCTGCAATTTAAATGTTTTTCTTGAATTTATTATTCTAAGACTGACATCACCTTGTCTAGGTTTCAGTAAGGATTGAATTCATAATTGTTGTAGAACTTACCCTTTATATATATCTCCTCTGATTATTTCTTTAAAAGCAGTCCATAAACATTGTTCTTGATACAGATTCCCCTCCAGAAAGTTTGACCATTTTGTATTCCCACCATTAGTCTATAAAGATACCCATTTCATTAGACCCTGAGCTATAATAATTGTTTTAAAGTGTTCTTCTGTAGGTCTGCAGGTATAGACATCGTTCAGGTTATAGCTGAAGAAAGTGTTAATGTTGCTCACAATGATGGCGTTGGTGTTTAATAGTTGCTCTTAAAGTTTATATGCTAATTTTGAAAGTAATTTCTAAAACAGTGTTCTTTTAAAAACATTTTTAACAGCTTGGTTGAATTATTCTATACCATTCAATTCACCCATTTACAGTATACAATTCAGTGTTTTTTAGTATATTCACAGATTTATACAGTCACTCACAGTCAATTTTAGGGGTGTGCTTTTTTTTAATATGAAATTTTCATCTTAGAGTTACATGGCCTTTTGCTTTTTTTCTCAAAAAGAGGCTTTTAGAATCAAATAGCTCATAATGAAGGCATTGACATGTGCTAAAGCGTGAATAAGATGTTTAATGAAAAGTCTCAAATGTTGTCAATAATGGTAAAAATGAAAAAGTGCTATCTTGAAGAATTTTGAAATTAAAGATTTAAAATAAAGAACCCTAGAAAAAACTCTTTGTATCTTTTCACGTAGCTAAAAGACCAGCTTCAGGACAAAGCTTGGCTTCTGCTGTGTCTGCTCAGAAAATTACAAAGCCTGCCGCTAAATATGGAGTACCTTTAACATATAAGAAATTTGGAGATAAAAAATTACATGAAAAGAAACCACTCCAAAAACATAAACAGGTATGATCATATTAAACTGTGTTAGTAACAAAATAAATTTGATTTTTTTTATTGCAGCTCAATTCAGTTATCTTGATACTCATAGGAATGTTTTCATTAAGTTACTGAAGAACATTGCTATTCCCTGCTTCACCAGTCTTCTAAAACTTGGAAGACTTACAGAGTCACAAGGAAACATGAAGTAGATATATTAAGTGGTTGGTGCAATAAAAAGAAAGTGATGTTATCTGTGAAATCACTTTTGAACAATCTAAGCAGAGCATTTGTTTTTGTGCATACAACAAGTAAATGTAATACACTTGATAAAAATGTGTGAAAATTTTGTATTTGAGAATTCACCATCAGATAAATAAATCAAAATCATATAGCTGGAAAGAATGTTATTGTATAGTCTATAGTATTTAATTTTATTTAATTTTATTTTTTTTCTGGGGGAGAGAGCAAGAGAGAGAGAACACACATGTGCCCCCCCCCCCACGTGCATGGGAGAGTGACAGAGGGACAAGGAGAGAAAATCTTAAGCAGGCTTGATCTCATGACCATAAGATCATGACCTGAACCAAAATCAAGAGTTGGCACTTAACCAACTGAGCCACCAGGCACCCCTAGTTTGTAATATTTCAGATGAAAAAAGTATGGCCTGTAGCATTTAGGTGACATGCCCACGAAAACAGTATTAAGTGCAGGAATTTGACATTTTTCTTCATGTCAGTAGCTCCACACTTTGGCACATGAAACCTGTTTTTTGGACTACATAGGCACGTGCATACATACATACATATGTGTTTAGGCACATGTGAACACGCTGCTGTAAGATAAAGTTCATGGTAAGAATCATGAGTGACTTTGGTTCAAATGATTATTGTAAATTAGCCTTCAGATAACTTGTATAAGTCAGCATCCAGTCAGGAGAAAAAACACGTAATAATTTGATCAAGGAAAGTTTAATATAAATAATTAGCAACTATTTTTAGGGAATGAACTTTAAGGAATAAAGAACTCTAAAGAATATAGGAATAGCAGATACAGGAAGCAGCCACTACTCTTAGCGCTGAGACAGAGTACCCAAAGAAGGAGTAGACTTTGGAAGAACTCACCAACTTCATCCTTAAGGCCGAGATTAAAAATTTTATTGGGTGTGGCATGGCTATAAACCACTGGATGGTGGAGTTCGCTGATGTGTCATAGGCTGAGGCTGGCAAACATGAAACTATCCACTGTAGAGCTGATGAAGCTCCTGGGAACCTGCCTAGAGTGCCAGTGAAATGTACTGGGAAGCTGCTTGAAGGATCGTTGGATCTCCTGGGAAGCCTTTTGGAGTGCTGGTGGGACTTGCCAGAGCTTGCTGAACTCTTTGGGTAGTAGGCTGGTGGGAATCTGGCCTTGGGGTTGCTGCTAAAGCTGACAGGGAAGCTGGCAGGGGCACTGGCAGAACGATCCTGGCAGCTGCCCACAGGGTAAATGTCACTGTGTGTCCCACATGCAGCAGGAACAAGAAGAAAGGAAGCATGCTAATCAGGAACAGAGGCTATTTCCGTCTACACTGTCCTTCCAAGGTCATCTGCTGACAACTAACATCATGATAGCAAGCAGGGAAGAAGTGTTTATATTGTCCATTTTCTTCTCACAAGGAGGGCAATGGAGGGTGAATTTGTAGCCAGGGGGCAATATAACTGGCACACCAGTTTTTCCTTTCCTTCCTTCCTTCCTTCCTTCCATATAACATTTATCTAGGCCTCATGGACCAATGCCATCATATCTTTTATTCTTCCTCTTTAATCATCATAAGCCCTGGACTGCAGACTTCTCCCTCTGGTCATAACCTAATCTGACCCCCACCCTTTGCATCCATCCCTAAACTCTTCCAGAAAGCCCTCTTGTTGCACATTATCAACAATATCCCCTGTGTTCTGCACTTGTAGAGATTTTCTTCACCTTTTTTTGCTCTAAAACCTGGCTTGTCCCTGCACACACTATTGTACAACTCTCTTACGTAGTGACTGTTTTCTTTCTAATCCCCTTATACTGCTGGGTCTAGAAGTAGGATGATGCAGGTGTTTTCCTTGCTTCTCACTGCAAGACTCTCCCCCGCCCCCTAACTGTCCCCCGCGCCAAAGCTTTTTGAGGCTTTTTCTACCAGACTGTATCACCTGTTAACCCTTTGTGTTAGGCTCATCTGTAGACCCTCGTTCTTTGAAAAGTTTAACACTTGACTCCCTGTCACTCTTCCCAACACTGTCCTAATTCTTGGTGATTTCAGTATCCAAAAAAAATGATCCTTCCAATGGGACACGGTCTTTTATTTGTTCTCTTTCAGTGATTTTGTCTACCACCCTTAGAACCCTCCCCTGTAGTCATACCGTCACATTTATCAGTTGGTCAGAGCAGCGCTTCCATTGTCTCAATTACAGCCATCCCATGACTTACCACCACTTCCTGTGTTTCAGGCTTATTCCTCAAGGATTCTACCTCCACAACTTCTTTGTCCTGTTTGGATACATGGATTTTACTAGCTTTTTTTTTTTTCCCCCAATGTCCCTCTCTTCATTTTTATTTTCCTGTCTTGGCTTAAAATAAATCCATGTTCTCTCATTTTAATTTACAAAGCCTCACCTCTCTTCCCTTTCTCTTTCATTACTACAAATTACTTTGCAAAAACTAACTTTGTGAAATCCAACCCTCCATCTCTTTTATGCCTGAACTTGGGCAGTGGAATGTGGTTGGAGAAAGCATACAACTGTTCTGACTGGTCTAACTTTAAGCTTATAACTAATAATGTCAAGTGAACACCTTCTGGCCATTCTATTATATTTCCTCAGTCCAGTTATTCTCCCACTTTCTAGATGGTTATTTTTTACCTTTTTGTTTTCCACTTCAAGCTAATGACCTTGCTTCCTCTTTTACTGAGAAAATAGAAGCAATTGGAAGAAAATTTTCCCAAAAATCTCCCTACCACTACTTCCAGTCAGTCATATCTGTTTGTAAATATCTGCCTTTCATCCTGTTACTGTGTGATCAGACAGAGTGATCTATCTCTGGTCTGATCTGAGTCAACCCTGCCATTTTATTTCAAGTTTTTATTTAAATCCCAGTTAGTTAACATGCATATTAGTTTCAGGTGTACAATATAGTGATTCAGCACTTCCATACAACAGCCGGTGTTCATCACAACAAATATACTCCTTAATCCCCATCACCTATTTAACTTATCCCACCAGTAACCATCAGTTCTCTAAATAGTTAAGAGTCTGTTTCTAAAAATAAAAGAGAGAGAGACTCGGTTAGTTTGCCTCTCTCTTTTTCCCTTTGCTCATTTGTTTTGTTTCTTAAGTTCAACCCTGCCATTTGTATACTATTTTTTATTCTTTGCCTACTAAAGGACTCATAATCTTTTCTGCATCATTATATTTTTCCTCTCTACTACTGAATCATTCCTGTTAGCAAACAAATATGTTATGTCTTCCTTCTTTAAAAAACAAAAACAAAACACTTTCCTTATCTCTCATAGCTCTTTCCAACTACTTCCCTATATCTTTGCTTCCTTTAACAACGTAGCTTTTCCAGAACATTGTTTATGCTGTCTCCAGTTCTTCTCTTTTCATTTTATCTTGAACCCATTCCACTCAGGGCTTTGTCATGGCTGTTATGAAACCGCTCTTGGCAAGGACATTAGTGGCCTTTATATTATTAAGTCCAGGGATCAGTTTTGTTCTTCCTCAGCCTCAGTTTTTGACTCACTTGATTACTCCTACCCCTCCTTCTTTAAATGTTTTCTTCACCTGAGTTCAAAATATTGCACTCTTCTGATTCCCCTCCTACCTGATTGACTGCTTCTCTCAGCCTCTTTGGTAAGTTTTTCCTCATGTTTCTGACCTCACATGCTGAAATGCTTAAATACTGAGTCCTTGGATATCTTCCCTCTTGTGCCATGCTCACTTTCTAATTGACAGCATCTAAAAACTGATACCCAGATTTTTATCTGCAGCCAATACTCCTTTCCTGCACTTGAGACTTCTAGCTGTCTTAACATCTTTCATTGAATTTGTAATAGGCATCTCAAATTTAACATGTGTGAAATTGAACTGTTGATTCCACATCCTCCATACATCCCTTCTTATTTTAGTAAATGGTAACTTCATCCTTCCATTTGTTCTCATCAAAGACTTTTGGAGGTATCATTGACTATCCTTCCAACATCACATTCTGTTGACTCTGCCTTCAAAATATATGCAGTGGTCTTGACTATTCCTCATTATTTCTATTACCAAATTAGTCCTAGCCACCCTCATCTTTCACCTTGGTTATAATGTTTTGGCTGATCTCACAGCTTCTAAAATTACTTCAGTCTGTTCTCATTTGAGCAGCCTAATGCTGCTTTTACCGTGAAGGTCAGATCATTGCACTTTAGGGCTTGAAACTTTGTATTGGCTTTTCATTTTACTCAGTAAAAGCCAGAGTCCTTATAGTGGTCTACAGAGCCCTCTGATGCCCTTATTACTTCTCCAAGCCTCGTTTGCTACCTACCCCCCAGCCTAGCCATGCTAATTAACTTTGTTGCCTTCAAACATTTTAAGCATTTATCCAAAAAATGTGTTTTTACTTCCTATTCTCTTTTCCTAAAGGACTGTCCCTTAAGAAGACCGTAGTTTTCCTTAACTTCCTTCAGATTTGTGCTCAAAACTTACTTTATGAATAGAGCCTTCATCCTTAATAACCCTATGTCAGTTAACTGTCCCTCAACCCTACCCCCACAGTTTTATCTACTTTATTGTGCTTTGTTTTTCTTCACGTTATAACTATAATGCACTGTGTATTTTTCATTTATTTGTTTATTGTTAGTCTTTATTTCAGTGTAAGCTCTGTGAAAGCAGGGATTTCTTTATGTTCACTGGTTCCTGGCAAATAGTTCTTGGCAAGTAGTAGGCACTCAATAAATACTGCATAAGTGAATAATTGAATAGATTAACGAATAGGAACTTAGATTTTTGTCAAGCCAGTCAAATGTTAATTCTTTAAAAGAATGAGTAACAGCCAAAAATTGTAGTAAAACTACTTACAAAAGCCATTTTGTTACTGTTTTTAGCAAATTGATAAATAATAAAAAAAGAAAACCTAGAGAGAATAACAATGGTCAACTCTCTTGGGAACACTGGAATGTGTCTTTATTCCATGAGGTGAATAGTGGAAAAAAATAGTTTTAGTAACTATTTTCTTTAGTTAGATAAGTAGTCGGCTAAGATTATTATCAATACTAGCACTAGGGATACTAAAAATTAATATAATTCCTTTACCTGTCCTACCCAAGAATTCAAATCTAAGCATCATTAGACCCAGGATTATTGACATAAAAAAACAACATATATTCATGTAGCAAACATTCAGTGGCAAAGTACTACCCTACCAAATAAATGTCACATTCACGTTTGAGTATTGAACACTTTCTAGAACCTGCGTTCAATCCACCAGTCTCAATACTCCAAAATTGCAAGTCTGATCTAAATTGGACTTTGCACTAGTTAATGACTAGTATGCACTTTTTTCTTTCTTTTCTTTATTCATTACATACCCTTCTTCCTTTTTAAATGTTCTTTTTTTCTTTGACTCTCTTTCCTGTGTAGGTACTTATGATATTGCTACTGTATTATGTGAGTACTTGGAGAATACAAAGTAAAGACTGTATTTCTTCTGCCCTCAAATATTATAGTTTAACTAAAGAGTCATAGGACTGAGAAAAGGCAAAAGGAGCAATTTGTGTGATAACTGTTCACATTGTTAGCTTCTAGGTTAAAGAATGTAATATTGGCATTATGTCCTGGAACACTGCGATGCTGGCAGTGTGACATTGATGTTTATAGTTCTCCATTGATCTAAGGGACATAGGGAACACTAGGATAAATTTTTTTTCCTCAAGGACTTGTTTCTTCTCCAAATGTCCCTTTTACCCTCTAAAAAACAGGAAACAGGACAGTAACTCCTTTAGCACCTTATATGTATCTTCTTAATGCTGTTTTATTAGACTGTCATCTCTCTGAAGTTAGGGACTGTGTTTTACGTTTTGCACAAAGTGAGTGTTTAATAAGATTTTTTTTAAAAATCAGTGAATAAATGAGTAAATGAAATGAGTTCCAGCTTAGACTGTGTGCCACCATTGCTGTCATGCTCAAGGCCACTCTGTTGCAACAGCCACAATCTCCTATGCCAGCCCTTGAGGCCTCCTGTATCTGGATCTGGGCCCCGGTCCCCAGCTGCACTGCCATAGGCCACTGTCCAGTCAGTTCACTGCTACCCCCATGAGTCACATGAGACAAATGAGGAGTTTGATGCCTGCTGGGTAACATACTTCAACAAGCCAGAAACTGATGCTTGTGAATTGAGTAAAGGGATGAACATGCTTGTTGGCTATGATCTGGTTCCAGAACCCAAAAATCACTGATGCTGCTTTGCAAACATGCAGACAGCTAAAAGGTTTCGCTAGTGCAGTTCACATCCTAGAGGTTGTTAAGGACAAAGCAGAACCTCATAAGGAAATCTACCCCTATGTCATCCAGGAACTTAGACCAACTTTAAATGAACTAAGAATCTGCACTCCAAAGGAGCTAGGCCTTGACAAAGTGTAAACCCCATGGATGGGCTTCTCAAGGATTTATTCATAATGCTACCTGGTTATAAACAATCACCTGGAATTACTGATAATAACATATTACTTTATTTGACAAATTTTCCTTTATTGAGTACCAAATGATGTAATGGGAACTTGAACTTTAATAAAAGGGAAATGAGTTTGAACTGAAAAGGAAAAAAAAATCAATTCCAAATCAGGAAAGTAATCTTTTTTAATATTTTAACAGTACTTAATAGGGTTAAAGGCCAGATAACAAGTCTGCTTTTATGTACACATAGAAAGCCAGTATTGTTGAGTTTTTATTCTCAATGCTTAAAGGTGACTACTTCATTGTGAGGTCATGAAAAGAAAGCTTGAGCATTTGAAATCAACTTTTTATATACATGTGTAATTCTTGAGATAGAAATTTCATTTCTGTTACAGTTTTCTTCAAAGTAATTTAAGTAGTATAACTTTGATTTGCAGGTTTTTTTTCTACAAAGTGTGTATTATAATAAATTTGCTGTAGTCTTTTAGAATAGTTTTGAGAGTTAAGGAAAGAAACATTACCATTATCCAAACACTGCATTTAATTTAACTTAATTTTGTTGTGGGCCCCTCCACATTTGTATTCAGATATACATTGCTTGTATTTTTCATGTGGTTCTGCTGGTTTATAGACAATTTGTTATTTAATTTAATATTATATATACTTAATGTAAATTTTTATTATTACCATCAGTGGTTGGATTATAATTCACTGATATGAAGTCAGATTGATTACATTCTTATAAATGTCTTTTATTTTTTAGTTTAATGAGATATAATTGACATGTAATACTATATTGGTGTCAGGTATTCCACAGGCTGATTTGACATTTGTACATATTGTGAAATGGTTACCACAAGTCCACCTGTCACCTCACTAAGTTAATACAGTGTTTATTGACTATATTAACCTGTTACACATTACCAACCCATGACTTAATTATTTTATAACTGGAAGTTATATAATATATATATACTTCTTAATCCTATTTACCCAGTTTGTCCCCCACTCTCACACCCCTCCCTTCTGGTAACCATCAGCTTGTTCTCTCTAGCTATGAATCTTGAGTTTTGTTTTTTGTTTTTTAGATTCCACATGTAAGTAAAACCATGCAGTATTTGTCTCTCTCTCCGACTTATTTAACTTAGCATCCTACCCTTTAGGTCCATCTGTGTTGTCACATATGGTAAGATTTCATTCCTTTTTTATGGCTGAGTAGTATGCCATTGTGTATATATGCCACCTCTTCTTTCTCCATTCATTTACTGATAGACACTTCGGTCTTCTCCATATCTTCACTATTGTAAATAATGCTGCAGTGAACATAGGAGTACATATAGTGTTTCAAATTAATGGTTTCATTTCTTTTGGATAGATACTGACTAGTAGAATTGCTGGATGATATGGTAGCTTTAGTTCTGGTTTTTTGAGAAGCCTCCATACTGTTTTCTGTAGTGGCTGCACAAATTTACATTCCCACCAGGAGTGTTCCGAGGGTTGGTTCCCTTTTTTCCACATCCTTGTCAACACTTGTTGTTACTATCTTGTCTTTTTGATACTGTCCTTTCTGACTAGTGTGAGGTGATAGCTCATTGCAGTTTTGATTTGTATTTCCCTGATGATAGTGATGTTGAGCATCTTTTCATGTGCCTGTTGTTTGATGAGTTTCTTTAGTGCCATGTGTAGATTTTTTTCTCATTTTCTTTTGTGCATTTACTATAAGCTTTTGCGTTGTGGTATTGTGAGATTCACATTATATCACCTTTACATGTATGAGAGCTTAAGTTGATAGCAACTTAAATTTGAACACCTTCCAAAATTCTTTATTTTTCTTTCCCCTCCACGTTATATTTTTATGTCACTCTTATGTTTTTTTTTGTTTTATGTATCCCTTAACTAATTATTGAAGTTAATTTTACTTTTTTCTTTCAAGCGTTTTAGTATCTTTATAAGTGATTAATCCCATCTTTACCATTGCTAGTGAGATTTTTACTTTTTACGTGTTCATGGTATTATTGCATTTCAACTGAAATAAATCCCTTTAATATTCTTGTTAAGGCTGATTTAGTAGTGATAAACTCCTTTATCTTCTGTTTGTCTGGAAAACTCTATCTGAATGATAGTCTTGTCAGGTAGAGTCTTCTAAGTTGTAAGCTTTTTCCTTTTAGCACTTCTAACATGTTATGCCACTTCATTCTGGCTTGCAAACTTTCTGCCTAGAATTATGATAATCTGATAGCCTTCTGGGGTTTCTCTTGTACATAACAATTTGCTTTTCTCTTGCTGTTTTTGAGATTTCCTCTTTACTTTTGATATTTTAATTATAATGTTTGTTGGTGTGGCTTTCTTTGGGTTCATTTTATTTGGAACTCTGGGCTCCCTGGACCTGGATGTTTGTTCTTGTCCCTAGGTTTGGGAAGTTTTCAGCCATTATTTCTTTAATTAAATTTTATGTCCCTTTCCATTTCTCTTCTTTCTGGTACACATATAATGCAAATGTTACTCCACTTGATGTTGTCCCATAGGTCCCTTCAGTTATTTTCATATTTTTAATTCTTTTTTCTTTTGATGCTCAGTCCGGGTGAGTTTCATAACTTTATTTTCTAGCTGACTGATCTGTACTTGTACTTCATCCAGTCTACTGTTGAACCCCTCTCATGTATTTTTCAGTTCAGTTGTTGTATTCTTCAGCTCTGACTTTTGTTTGGTACTTTCTTACATTTTCTTTCTGTTTCTCCTGAGTTCAGTGAGCATCTTTATGATAATTACTTTCAATTTCTTATCAGGTAGATTACTTACCTCCATATCATTTAGGTCTTTTTTTGAGATTTTTGTCTGTTCTTTTGTTTGAAACATATTTCTCTGTTTCCTCATTTTGCTTGACTCTCTATTTGTTTCTATGTATTAGGTGAAAGAGTACCTCTCCCAGTCTTGAAGGTGCAGCCTTCTTTTGAGCATATTCTTCTGTCTGCCCATTTTGCTGATCTTTCTGTGTTTCTATGAATTATGTGGAACAGCTACTTTTCCTGAACTTGAAGAAATGGTCTTATATATGGTTGTCCCTTATGTAGACTCTGTGTGCTTGATGACTTTTGGTGGCTGGCTAGCACTGTGGCTGATGTGGCCTGGAGGTCGCAGGATATTCTGTGCTGGGGCTGCCTTGTTGGATGGTGTGGGCCAGAATGGTCCTGTTGCTCTCCATGCACAGGTGCCCTGGCAGGAGAGCTGAAGCTGAAACGGGTCCAAGCAAGGGATCCTGAGACTCTCAATGCAATGGGCACCCTGGCAGGACAGCTTCAACTAATGTGGATGCATGCCTGGAAAGGGGTGTCTAGAGACTCTGCATGCAGAGGACACCCTGTCAAGGACCGCTGAAGCAGACCTGAATACAACACAGGGGGTCCCGTGGGAGAGGGCATCTTGGCAGCATTGGTGAAGCAGTAGGTATAGCTTAGGGTGTTCTAGGACTCTCTGCATAGAGGGTGCCTTGACAAAGTGACTAGAGCTGATGCTGATGCAGTTTTGGAGTGGTGGTGGGGGGCCTGGAGGTGATGGCGAGGAAAGAATTCTTGAGACATCTTTGGCACAAAAAAGTGATTTTATTAAAACATGGGGACAGGACCCATGGTCAGAAAGAGCTGCTCTGGGGTTGTAAGGAGTGACTGATTATATACTGTGGAGTTGGGGGAGAAAAAGGCAAAAGGGAGGTTTCCAAAAGGACTTTCATATGCTAAAGAAGACTCATAAGATACTGAGGCCTACCTATTGTCAAGCTGAGGTTGTTTTTCCCTCTAGCAAAATATTAATATTAAGACTGTAGGGAGTTTTTAGAAGAATGTTGTACTCTGCTTGTCTCAAGTATTTGTCAGTGGGCAGTAAATTTAATTTTATCTACATTTCCTTCTGCCTTTGTTTCCCACATCAGCACCAGTATAGTTGGGGGTATTCTGGGGCAGCTGGAGCTGAAACAGGTATCACCCTGGAGGTCCCATAACACCGTGCACCAAGGGTGCCCTAGTAAGCTGTCTGAAGCCAGAGTGATCTGGGCCTGTTGTGTTCCAGGGTGTTTTACACACCTATGTCACCTTGACACAAAAGCTGGAACTGTAATAAGTGCTGACCAAGGGTGTTGTGTGCACTACCAAGTGGCTCCCTTGGTGTGGTTTAGAGGTCCAGGGCCCACTGAGGTGGCCGGCCAGTTTACTAAGATGGAGAGGGAGCATAAACTGTGTTGCTCACTAGCCCCTCTGACTTGGCTCAGAAAAGATAACTAGCAGCTCTCCTGCCCTTGGTAGAGTTTTAGGGCTGGCTCTTTTATATGCTAGTTGCTCTTTTAAAGCCCCAGAGCCTCTGGGGACTGGTGTGGAGTAGGGACCCAGGGCATGCTGAGGCAGGTGAGCAACTGTGGCTTTTTGTTTGTGCTCCAGGGCAGACCAATTTGCTCCTAGTTCCTCGGTATCATCCCTCCCCACCGTAGTTCTCAGCATTGGGGGTGGGGATTCCCTGTTTTCATTTTTTGTTTTTTTACCATGTCTTTGTCTCTCTTGCTGTTCTTTCTATCTTTTGTTGTGCAGAAGGTTGTTCAGTCAGCCCTCAGTTCTTCAGGAGAAATTGCTCCATAATAGGTGTACATTTGATGCGTTTGCGGAGGAGGTGAAAGTTTCATAATGGGAAGTTTATAAGAAAAAGCATAAACACTTAATGATATTGTTTATCACTTTTAATTGTAAAAATTTAAACTAATAACGTATTAAATTATTACTACTCAGCAAACCATAAGGACATTTTCATAGAAACTTTCTTTGCTCCAGTTCCTGTAATGTTATTTTTTAAAGGATTCTGTCATTTCGCCACCAGAGGGAGCTTTGTGAATATGTTTTAGTATTTTGGTTCTCATTTTTAAGAAGAAATGCAAAACAAAACATTTGTCTTAATACGGGTGTTTTTTGTTACCATATGTCTCTCTTCTTTATAGATACAGTTGAAAATACCTGTGTGACCTCAAAGAAACAGCTTGATATATATATATGTATATATACAACACAAATATATATATATTTAAATATATATATACATAAATATATACATATGTAAGTTTATTTATTTATTTTGAATGAGAGCAGGGGAGGAGCAGGGAGAGAGGGAGAGAGAGAATCCCAAGCAGGCTCCACACTGCCAGCACAGAACCTGAATAGCAGTTCAAACTCACAAACTGTGAGATCATGACCTGAGCTGAAACCCAGAGTCAGAAACTTAACTGCCTGAACCACCCAGAGACCCCAGCTTGATATTTTTATTTCACAAATATTTGAGTGTCTTGTATATGTGGCAGTGGAGCATCAAAAGATGAATATAATTGGTGTCTTCATTTAACTTATCTAAGAGTATGTAGGTGTCTTAATTAAACATTCTCTTCTTACTGCTCACTATTGGGTAATCTGTTTAAAAGCTGTTTGTTTATAGTAAGATCTGTGTTACTTGTGTTAATACATTTAATTTTTTTTTTTAATTTTGAGAGAGCACATGAGCAGAGGAGGGGCAGAGAGAGAGAGAGAGAGAGAGAGAGAGAGAGAATGAGAGAGAATCCCAAGCAGACTTCACTTTCAGCACAGAGCCCGACACAGGGCTCTATCTCACCACCATAAGATCAAGACTTGAGCTGAAATTAAGAGTCAGATGCTTAACCAACGAATCCACCCAGGTGCCCCTGTGTTAATATTTTTAAATTGTTTGGTGTTGCAGTTTACAGACTTTGAAACCAGTGCTAGACCTGATAGATTGAGTTAACCTGTGGAACCTTTCCAAATAAAGAATGCAGGGCTCTATGTCCAGAAATTATGATTCTGCAACTCTTGGGGATATGTATATTTTTAAAGTAGCTTTACTGAGGTTTATTTCACATACTGTACAATCCATCCATTTAAAGCTTGGAATTAAATAGTTTTAGAGAGTTCAGAGTTGTGCAACCGTAACCACAATCATTTTTAGAACATTTTCATCATCAAAAAAAAATCTTTTTCCATTAGCTTTCACTGCCCATTCTTCCCCTAACCCCATTGCCCTAGGCAACGACTAATCTACTTCTGTCTCTATGTAGATTTTCTTATTCTGGACATTTCATGTAAATGAAATCATATAATACATGGTCTTTTGTGACTGGCTTCTTTTACTTAGCATAATGTTTTCAAGGTTGTAGCATGTATCCATGTTGTAGCATGTATCAGCACTGTATTCCTCTTTATTGCCAAATAATATTCCTTCTTATGGAAGGAATGGAAGGAATATGTATTTTTACAAAGCTTCTGTGTAACGTTCCCCACTAGTTTAACGTTTGTATACATAACACGATTTGAAATATTAACTGTGGGTTTATAATACTATGAAGAGCATTATCTCCAATTGTTTTTTTTTTTTTTCTTACATGTCAATAGCAGTGGCCCCAGTACTCTCCCTTGACTATTTTAAAATTTGGGGTTGTTGTCTATTAGTGATGGAAAAAATCTGTTTAGGGGTCAAAAAACGGGTCCTTAGAGAACCAACTACACATACTGTGTATCTTTATAGGGTCTGGATGTGAAATGTATTTCTTACCTTGTTTACTTTCAGAAAAAAAATTTAAAAGTTACTCTTTTTAAAATATTTCATTGTTATTGTCATTTCATTGACTCTAGTGCCACTTCTGGAGTTAAGTGTTAAGATACATGTTCAACTTAAGTAAGACGTGAATTTAAGTAACTAGCCAAAGTTGGCAGTTAGGACCTAATAATATAGTGAGCGGGTGGGATGGTTCTGGGAATCTACCACTTGGGTCTTCTCAGGTAGTAAACTCACTGTTTGGTTACTTATGGTGTGAGATTTAGTACCTCTTACCACATTGTTTATGCAGCTTTAAGCTAACTTAGACTATATCAATAAAATGGATTTGGTTTGGGGGCACTTAGCTGTTTCAATTGGTATGCAAGCATGTGACTCTTGATCTCAGAGTTGTGAGTTCATACCCCATGTTGGGGATAGAGCTTACTTAAAAGAAAAAATTAAAATGGATTTGGTTTAGGATGGTCATGAATTAAACTGACAAAGCACATTGTAAAAAGAATCATTTGCATTTTATCAGTTTATCAATATGCCAGGTAGTGTTACATATTCTAAATAGCATTATTTTATATGCTCATATTAAATAATGTATCAATTCAAATAAATTAGTTGAATTTCATAAGGAGGAAATTATGTTTAAATTATATATCATGTTGCCTTCTGAAGAAGAAACTGCAAATATCTTTTTAATTCTACTATAAATAAACTTTTGTGTCTTCCTACTTCTTTTTTATTAATTTTATTAACTTCAAATTAATTGAGGGTTATTTTTTTTATTCTGAGTTGCCTTTTAGAATTTTAGTGCTTATCTCTAGATCATTTTATAAAATTTAGAAAACTGAAGCAATGAATGGTATATAAAAGTAATTTCATAACACTGGGTTTTGCTAAAAGACAACTGCTATTGAAATGCAATTGTTACCAAAGGCACTTTTTTAAAAAAGTTTATTTATTTATTTTTGAGAGTGAGAGCATGAGAGAGAGAGAGAGAGAGAGAGAGAGGAGAGAGAGAGAATCCCAAGCAGGCTCCTTGATGTCAGTGCACAGCCTGACACAAGGTTTGATCCCACAAACCATGAGATCATGACCTGAGACAAAATCAAGAGTTGGATGTTTAAACAACTGAACCACCCAGGTGCTCCCCCAAAGACACATTTCATGATTTAATAAATTAAAGTAATAAAATTTAATATTATTTTGATCATAATATAAATGATCATTGAAGTAATTTTTTTAATAGTTTATTGCCAAGTTGGTTTCCATGTAACATCCAGTGCTCTTCCCCACAAGTGCCCCCCTCCATGACCATCACCCGCCTTCCCCTTTCACCCTCCCTCTTCAGCCCTCAGTTTCTTTTCAGTATTCAAGGGTCTCTCATGATTTGCCTCCTTCCCTCTCCCTAACTTCCCCCCCCTTCCCTTTCTCATGGTCCCTTGTTAGGTTTCTCCTGTTAGACCTATGAGTAAAAACATATGGTATCTGTCCTTCTCTGCCTGACTTGTTTCTCTTAGCGTGACACCCTCGAGGTCCATCCACTTTGCTACAATGGAATACTACATGGCAATGAGAAAGAATGAAGTAATTTTTTTGAAGTAACTTTTTAAAATAACATTTTTTTTTCATTTATATTTAAAATCACCAGGGTGCCTGAGTGGCTCAGTTGGTTGGGCATCCGACTTTGACTCAGGTCATAATCTCACGGTTTGAGAGTTCAAGCCCCATGTCAGGCTCTGTGCTGATAGCTCGGAGCCTGGAGCCTGCTTCGGATCCTGTGTCACCCTTTCTCTTTTCCCCTTTCCTGCTCATGCTCTGTTTCTCTCTGTCTCAAAAATAAATGTTAAAACATTTTATATTTAAAATAAACATACATAAATAATTTTGTATAGTGTTATCTTTATTCATTTTTTCCTAAGGTAACTGAAAAATGTAAAAACTGGTACATGACACATAACTTAGAGTTTCCTGCAAATACTTTTTATCTTTTTTAGTATATAGAATTATATTTTGAATTGTTTGAAAATTTGATCCTATGATAGGCTTCCTTTACCTTGATTATAAAGTTTGAGTATTCAGCACAGTATAAAAACAAAAAGAAGACCATGTGTCACTTATTCTTAGAACACACATGTAGAAATCCTTAAGGGGTACCTGGGTGGCTTAGTCAGTTGAGTGCCCAACTCTTGATTTCGGCTCAGGTCATGATCTCAGGGTTGTAGGATTGAGCCCTGCATCAGGCTCTGCAATGAAAGTGGAGCCTGTTTAAGGGTCTTTCCCTCTCTCTCCCTCTGCGTCTTGCTCTCACTCTCTGGATAAAAAAAATCCTTAAAAAGTATTTTTCAAAAGACAAATCAAGGAATTTGTCAAAAGAATAATAATTATCAAATAGGATTCATTTCAGGAGTATAGGGGATGGTTCAATAGTAGGAAGATAATAACTATAATTTCACTACATTAGCAGATTAGAAGAGAAAACCATGTATAAATTATTTCATTAGATACTGAAAGTTTAGTGAAATTTAACACTAATTTTTGTTTTATTTATTTTTTAAAGACTTCTTTTTTTTAAGATATTTTAAAGTAATCTCTATACCCAATGTGGGGCTTCAGTTTACAGCCCCAAGGTCAAGAGTTGCATGCTCTACTGACTCAGCTAGCCAGGAACCCTTACTAATTTTTGTTTTAAAAAATTCTTTCGTTGTGTACAGTAAATATGTATAATGTTCTATACGTCGATCATACCTCAAAGTTGTTTTAGAAAAACTGGTGAACTTATTTGATTAAAGAAATATAGAAGGGGAAAGTTTTTAACTTGATAACAGTAATATGTACTTGAAACCTATGTCAACAATTGTATATAACAATGAACAATTGGAAACATTACCATTAAAGTCAGGAACAAGATGAAGTTATTTGCTGTGATTGCTCTTTTTTTTTTTTAATATTTTGCCAGAAGTCCTAGCCAGTGCAATTAAAAACATAAATGGCAGAGAAGAGAAAACATAGACATTATTTACATATTGATATAATTACCTATCTAGAAAATTGTAGTGAAGCAACAGAAAACTATTTATGAATTCAGTAAAGTAGCCTGACACAAATTACACATCTAAAAATGAATAATCAAAAAATGAAATGGAAAGAAATAGAAACTTGCCGAAATTCTGTAAAATATACCTAATGAGAAAAGTTCAAGATAACTGTGAAAGGAAGCCAAGTCCATGAAATACTACAGATGAATGAGGAAAACAAATGTAGATAGAAACAATAACAAAGATAAACAGACGCAAGATACAAAAGAATACGTGTTGTATAATGCCATTAATATAAAACTCAGAATCCGAAAAATAATAAACTATGTTGTTTAGGAAGGCATATGTAAGGAGCAAACCAATTAAGAAAAGCAAGATGGTAGTTACGAAAGTCAGATCGTGGTAACCTCTGTGGTGGAGGTAGGACTTGTTGGGAAGGCACATGAAAGGCTTCTGGGTGCTGGTAATATTCTGTTTCTTGACTTGGGTTGTAGTTACATGAGTAATGTCTTTATTTTTGCTAACCTCTATATAGATCTTTTATCCGTTTTCCTATAGGTGACTTTATATCCCAGTAAAAAAAAAAAAAAAAAAAGGAAAAGAGGAAGTGATTAACTGGAACAGAATAGAGAATTCCAAAAACTGACCCATGTGTGTGTGTGTGTGAATTTATTACATGACTTATGAGGATTTTAAACCAGGGAGGGGGTGGGAGGGGATAAAAGCTATATCAGCCAGTAAATTATTATGAGATAATTGAATTTCCTGGAGAAAAAACTTAGATTCCCAGCTCATTCCATGAATAAAAATTTTAGGTAGATCTAAAAATAAAAATCTAACTACAAACATTTAAAAATCTAAATTATAAATTAAAGATCTAAATATAAAAATGAAACTAAGTGGCAGAAACAAAATATAATATTGAGGTCCAGAATGTCTTCCTTATCAAAACAATATATGCAGATATTATAAAGGAAAAGATTGGCAGATTTAACTATATATAAATTACAGACTTCTGTGTAATGACAGATACATCAAACAGCAACCAAAAGAATACAGAAAATATTTGTAACATCTGTTATAGACAGTCTTCTGCACTGTGCGAAGAGCTCCTAAAATTGAACAACCCCACAATTAGATGAACAGTTGGTATATAAAAGAAGAAATGTTAATATTTATGGAATGGGAAACATTCTGAGTCTTTGCGAAAAGCAGAAATTCAAGATAGATTGGTAATATTCAGTATTTGTGAGATTGTGAGTGAGTTCTTTGATGGGAGTATAATTTGATGCAGCCTCTTGGGAGGGCAATTTTTCTTAACATTTAAGTTCTGTTTTTATTCTATAATTCCATGTCTAGAAAATTGCCCTTCTGAAAGACTTGCATATGGCGCAAGGATATATGTACAAGACAGTGCCTTACAAGCATATAGAGTAGGAAAAAAGTGGAACCAACCCAGTTTTCCATCCCTAGAGGAATGGTAATATAAATTAATTATATCCATTGTGTTGAATATTGCCATTGTTAATTTGCTTATTACTACAGTGCGGATATGTCAAGGAAAATTGTTAATAGTAAACAGCATTTTTCTATTTCATAGCACATTATTACATGTATGTAAGAAGCATTAAAAGTTAACACTCTATGTTACGTATATATTTAAGTTTGTAAATCAATGTTTTGGAAGGATACTTATGAAAATATTGACAATGATTACCCATAGAAGTAGAGAGTGAAGTCGACTAGCTTCTTCTTTACTTTTGCATATAAAATTCATTGTATAGTGACCATATATTATATAGTAAGTGTATATTGTATAACTACTTTTTTTTTAAGAAAAATTTATCTCCAATACTGGGCTTTCTAAATTACATTCTATTCTCATATTAGAAAACTGAAAATTAACATCTGTATCTGAGGACAAAACTTAGTGATTGGGGAAGGACACTTTTGCACAGTTTCTTTGAATCTAAGGTTTCTTTTTGTTCAACAAACATGATATCAAACATTACAGTCATTCTTTATTTTTAGGGATAACATATATATTATTTTTACATAATTTTTTTTTTACATGCTCTAATCTGTACTATTTCCTGGGTTTGGGCCGTGTTCTTTTTCTAGCTCCTTTATATATAAAGTTAGGCTGTTTTTTTTGAGATCTTTTTATTTCTTGAGGTAGGCCTGTATTGCTGTAAAGTTCCCTTTTAGAACAGTTTTTACTTTATCCCAAAGATTTTGGACTGTTGTGTTTTCATTTTCATTTGTTTCCATGTATTTTTTTGTTTCTCTTTGAATTCTTGGTTGATCCTTTATTTAGTAGCTTGTTATTTAGCCTCCATGCATTTGTGTCTTTTCCAGATTTTTTCCTGTGATTGATTTCTAATTTCATATCATTATGGTTGGAAAGGATGCATGACATGGTTTTAATCTTTTTGAATTTATTGAAACTTGTTTTGTGGTCTAACATTCTGGAGAATGTTCTGTGTGTACTTGAAAAGGATGTGTATTCTGAAGTTTTTGGGTGGAATGTATTGTGTGTATCTGTTGGTCCATCTGGTCTAATGTGATTTTCAAAGCCACTCTTTCCTTGTTTATTTCCTGTCTGGATGATCTATCCATTGATGTAAGTGAGTGCTGAAGTTCCCTACTATTGTATAACCGTAGGGATAATATATTTTGAAACAGAGTCATGGCAGTATTGACTTTACCTTTTCCCTATTTTGAGTTTCCATAAATTTGAATTTTTCCAAAGAGTACCTCAAAATCCTTATCTAATTTGTAGTTTTACTTTTTGTCCAGGCCCATCAAATTCCAGTGAAGAAAGTGAATCCTGGAGAAGAAAGGAGGAAAATGTTTGAGGTATAAAGACATCTGTCTGCTTATTTTAAAGCTTTGCAGAAACATTTATAAGAAAAGAAACAAAGTCTTATAAAACCTTCAAACCTTTCCTCCTTATTTCTTTCAAACAGATACCTTTAACTTTAATTCTTTTTTTTTTTCCTAATCTCCCTGGGCATACGTCTGCTATTGGTGCACTAACTTTCCTTACGAAACCAGAAAAAGTAGGAATTATTTTTGATAAAACTGTTCTTTTTTTATTTAAGGAAGCAGCAAGAAAGAGAAGGTTGGAATTTATTGAAAAAGAAAAGAAACAAAAGGATCAGGTAGTTTTTTTGCTTTTATTTTTCTTCCCTTGCCAAGTTGAGGATGATAATAGTTTCAAGAGCTCTAAGAAGTTTGTCTTTAAAATTGTTACAGATTAGTTTAATGAAGGCTGAACAGATGAAAAGACAGGAAAAGGAAAGGGTAAGAGAAAAATCCATTTTTCCATGGTACATTCCACCTCCTCCCCACACATTTTTTTAAAGGAATACACTGATTTCCATTGTATCTGTAAATGTATTTCATGTACTTTATATTAAATACTTGAAAATGTGTTTTGTTTGTTTCTTTTCCCCAAAAGTTGGAGAGAATAAATAGGGCCAGGGAGCAAGGATGGAGAAACGTGCTAAGTGCTGGTGGAAGTGGTGAAGTAAAGGTAGGCATTTGATATCAGTATGGTTACACTACTGCAGTATTTTCTCCAGTTTCACCATGCTCTTTGAAATGTGTATAATTGGCTTTTTTGATGGGGAAGGGATTAACTTCATACCTAAAATTCATCATCTATTATGAATTCTTAGTTTTCCTGCATGTACTGCATATATAGCTTGTATTGATAACTAATACCTGACACTTAAAATTGCTTAAAAAGTTTGATGTGAAGGCTATGATAGACCTTTTCTTCCAGAAGAATCTTTTTTAAATCAAATAAAGTTTGTCACACCTCTGCCTTAAATCCTTCTGTTGCTTCATCTAGCCTTAAGGATTAAGTTTTCATAAGATCCTTGTTACTCTGGCCCCTGCCAATCTCTCCAAGCTCATCTCCATCCCTTCCCTACCACACACTGTGTGCTCAAGTGAGGCTGAACTAAAGACCATACCTTGTATTATAGTTTCCTTATTCTGTGTAGTCTGCCTGATCTCTTTGTCTTTGTACTGTGTTTCTTTTTACTTGATAGCACCCTCCTGCCTCCTCACTCTCACTCCCACATCCGACCATTTACCTAAGTAACAAATTACCTAGCCAGCCAGTTACCTAGGTATGTTAATTCAAACATTCTTTTTTGGTAGATCCACACTATATAACCTATGGCAAGTTACTTTTCTGAGACTTAACTTTTTCATTAAAAAAATTTTTTTCAAGAACAATGCCTGGAATGTGTTTAGCAAGAATTCATAGCTTAACTTCTTGTTTCTTTCTTTGTTCTACTTATCTGAATCCTACATTTTCTCCTTTGCTCTTGTAGCATCCTTTACATATCTGTGATAGGCCAAATTCTAAGATGGTCCTCCAAATTTCCGATTCCTAGTGTAGATACCTTCTATTCCCTCCCCTTACGTGTGGGTGGAGCCTGTGAATATTGTGGTGTCATAGCTCCCTTGATTAGGTTATGTTATGTTGTAAATGGTGTTGGGATAGTCACTCCTGTGATTACCATTGACATTTGATGAGATTCCTTCATAGAAGACTAGAGGGGAGAAGAGAGTCTGAGAGACGTGCTTCTGCTGGCCTGGAAAAAAGCAAACATTCATTGACAGGGAAGCCTTTAGGAGTTGATAGTGGGCTCTGGCCAACAACTAGCAAGAAAATGGTGACCTTAGCTATTACAGCCACAAGGAAATGAATTCTGCCAGGAACCAGTGAACTTGGAAGAGGATCCTGAGCCTCAGATGAGAATTGCAGTCCTGGCTGACAGCTTGATTGCTTCCTGGTGATATCCTGAGCAGGGGACCCAACTAACTATATCCAGATTCCTGAGCCAGGGAAATAGATAATAAATGGGTATTGTCTTAAGCAACTGAGTTTGTGGTGATTTGTTACACAGCAATAAAAAATGGATATGCTTTTTTTCCTCTGTATTATAATTTTAATATATGTTATCCAGTCAACTTTTAGTTAACACATGGTATTTAGGTGCCCAGTGGAGTTGTCAAATTGATTTGATTACCATTTTTATTTCTTTTCCCCAAAAGTTATGATTTGAATAAAAGTTTTATGTAGATGTGTGTGTTCTGTCCTAGCTTTCTTGATTTTTCATTTTACATATTAATAAGTCAGTAAAAGTTTTTCTAATTCTGTATTAATATAAGTTGTAATATAATTTTATCTTTAAAATTATACTTTACCATTTTTGTGCTGTGCTATCTAGGTTACTTTGAAGTAGAACTTTTTACCTTCTGAATGATAAGGAATGACTCAGAATCAACCATTCTAAAACAACTAACTCCATATCTTACCCGATTGGAAAGTAAAATTTAAGCAGTTGAAGTGTGGGCCCTCAGATTTTGTCAAGCATTTTATATCAAGTCCATGATTAATGTTGAGAATTTGATTGTTTTTCCTTTTTCTTTTGCATATATCTTCTGATATGCAATAAAATATATTTTTTTCTATGATGTTTAAAGGTATATTTAATCCTAAAGTCCAATCAGTGTTGTTTGATAACTGATTGAGGCAGTTTTTCAATAGCATTAGATAGTATGTATTTAATAGATTTCTGCTTTACCTTATAAATTTCTATAATACTTTCACTGAGGATTAATAAAACTATTTCCCATGACTTAAAGTAAATTCTTTGTTAGTGTCTGTACTTATTTCCCATGGGGTTTGAAATATTTAACTTTTTAGACTGTTTGATTTCTGTACGGTTGATAAGGACCTGAAGGCTCAGTATAATGTCAGTCAACTTAAGGAGATCCCTTAAATAAAGATAAAACAGAAACTAAAGGATATATTTCAAAATTAATACTATTATAAACCTAAATAATAAGGCATTATTCACAGTATAAATAGTCAACTGTCTTTGATTATTTACATAAAGTAAATAGCAAAATCTGGGACTTACTGCTTCATCCATTTCTGATTTATCTCTTATGAATGTGTGTTTTTTAAAAAATTAGAAAATGTTCCACATACCTAGTTTCATATTTTGATAATCATAATATGTAGAGGCATATTGGTGGTTTGAAAATATATTGTGGGAAAAATACATTGGAATACTACTCGGCAATAAAAATGAATAGTCTGCTAATATATGTAACAACATGGATCAAAAACATTACACTGAGTTAAAGAAGCCAGACATAAAAGTACATGTTGTAGGATTTCATTTATATGAAATGATAGAAAAGGCAGTCTAGTCTGTAACAGAGCAGATCAGTGGTTGTTGGAAAGAGAGGACGTCGGCTGCAAAGAAACAAAGAGGGAACTTTTTGGAGTGTGACAGATATGCTTTTGATTGTGGTAGTGGTTATACAAATGTATATATTTGTCAAAACTCATTAATGTATGTTTATAACTGGGGAAGAGAGTGATTTTTGAAAGACCATATGTGTCAGTGTTCTAGTACACTATTTACAGCATTGTTTTCAGTATAAGCATCTTCAGAGATGTTAGCATACTTTCAGTTTTGCTAAAGAGAAACATTAGAAGACTCAAATTCAAGTCAAGGTAATATTAGCACTAGACTAAACTCAGAATAACCAATCTCATAGGAGATGCAACTGCCTTTTATCAGAATTCTGATTCTGATTCTTGCCTTGAGATGCACATTTTGAAGATATGTGTAAGGACTGCTTTAAGGGAGTTTCCTGCCTAATTAGTCATCTTCCCTATTTCTGACAACTTTCATCTCTTGCTACTCAAACATCTTTATTCAGTTATCTTATTCATCTTAAGCTGGTTTTTTAAAAAAAAACTCATGCTTTCTTATATGCAACTTACTGTGACAAGATGTTGACACAAATTTTATCTCAATGGATACACTGAAATTTTTTTTATTTGATTCTGGTATTTTCTTTTGCATCTTTTCTTAGCCAGATTTCTTCCTTAAGCTATTAACAACCTAGAAGTTCTTTGTTTACTTCACTTGTCAGTGTTCTGAATTCTATTCTCATCACTTCACACAAAAAATGGGTTTTTATTTTTTTAATTGGAGAGAGTGCATACATGCACACTCACACCTGAGTGGGGAAGGGTGAGAGGGAGAGAGAATCTTAAGCAGGATCCACACTCAGCTTAGAGCCCAGTGTGGGGCTCCATCCCACAACCCTGGGATCATGACCTGAGCCGAAATCAAGAGTAGGTCACTCAACTGACTGAGCCACCCAGGCCCCCTCAAAACTGGTTTTTAAATGCTACCACTCAACTTTAGTTCTATGAGTTTATTTTGTTTTCGGTGTTGTTAACTTCTGCATTTGAGGTTATTGATTTCCTCTTGATAGTGAAATTTTTTCACCATCACTTGTGCAGCATTACGCATTTACTTTTAACTCTTATCCTGGTCTGACGTCACCATTTTCTGAGTTTTCCACATGCTTAAGTTCTTATGTCTCAGTGATTGTGGCCTTATAAATCTGCCTTTATCCTGTGTTATTCCTGTAGAGACTCCACAACTCCCTCCCTTTTTCATTGATTGCCTTTCTTTACTCCTAGGTTTGTGGCTTGGTGTCAGTGTAGTAAGCCTTCTGATTAGTTCCTCTACCTTGTTCTCTCTCACATTCCTCTTTATCATGCATAATTTGAGTCACCTTCTTAAAAACAGTTTTGGTATTCTACACCTGTCAGAAAGTTTATACATGCTTTCTGTTGTTGTTTATCATATGAGCTCAAATACCCAGGCTTGATAGCAGTTAGATATACCAGCCTCTTGTGACCACTGCCTGCCTTCTAATCATATTTGTTTGCATACTTCCTCCTCCTGCTGTCAGCATTCAAATATTATACATATATTGCTTATTTTTACTTTAATACCCTGGTTCATATTTAATCATTTAATCTCTTTTTGTTGTATTGCTTTCAAGGCTGGGTTGAACAGTATCTTTCTCCAGTGCCATTTTTTTTGAGGAATTTTTACTTCTGATAGGTTTTTTCTGTTCTGTGAAAGTTAGTTTTAATACTTAACTACTTTAAAGTGTGCCTGCTACCATTCATTTACCATAAGCATGAAATAGTTTTCTAGTTTTGTGCTTTGTTTCCCATGTTTATAAACTGATTAAGGATAGATAAGACATTTTACTGTATTTTACATCTAGACTATGTTTCAGTGTTGTTTGTCTGTTTACTGTTTGTTGAGGGATTTGAGATCTATTAAATGCCATATGTAAATATTTTTGTTAAGTATAAATTTGAGTGTTACAAAAGCAGGTTCTACTTTACATATAAGCTGTACATAGTTAAACGTAATAGAATGGTATCATAACCTGTATATTAGAAACTTGTTTCAAAACTTAAGACGATACTTTTCAATATTTACATGACTTTAATGGCTTTTTATATTTTTGTTTGTTAAATTATGCGTTATTCTTAGTAACAAGGTATACTACTTTTTGATTATTAATGGTTATAACACAGTAGGAAAACATTTGCTTTAAGCTGTATGTTTATTAATATGTTCAAATTAGATAATTGCTTTTTAAAAGCCAAGTGTTGAAAACATTTTTTTCTTTTGAAGGTAGTACAGACCTTTTGGGTCTTATGAGATAAACATGTGAGAGCTGTTTGTTTAATTCCTAGGCTCCCTTTTTTGGCAGTGGAGGGGCTGTGGCTCCATCACCTTTTTCTTCTAGAGGACAATATGAACATTATCATGCTATTTTTGATCAAATGCAACAACAAAGAGCAGAAGATCATGAAACCAAATGGAAAGGAGAAATATATGGCCGAAGGCATCCAGAAAGGTATGGCTATGTTCTACAGAAGTTGCTTATGCTTTGCTTCAGAGAAAATAAAGTCATTGTGATGTGGAACATTGTTGGGGTTTGGAGCCAAAGGCCAAGAAGGAATTCTTGAGAAGTCTTTGGTGCAACAAAGTGGTTTTATTAAAGCACAGGGACAGGACCCCTGGGCAGAAAAAGCTCCCCTGGGATTGTGAGGAGAGATTGATTATATACTTGGGAGTTGGGGGAAGTAAAGGCAAGGGGAGGTTTCCAAAAGGATTTACATATGTTAAGGAAGACTCTGTAGGATACTGGAGACCTAGCTATTGTCAAGCTAATGTTGTTTTCCCTTCTAGCAAAGCATTAACATTAAGACTGTTGGGAGTTCTGGAGGAATGTCCTTTTCTGCCTGCCTCAAGTATCTGTTAGTGGGCTGCAGGTTATAAGGAAGTTTAATTTTATCTACATTTCTTTCTGCCTATGTTTCCCACACCAATTGTGCATGTTTATCTACAGAGGAATTTCACCTGGAATACGTCCAGGATTTCCTAATGGGGCTATAGGTCATTACCACTTCCCAAATGCTGATGCTACTAGAATATCTTTGAGAAGATTGAAGATTGTATCTAAATAAGCGAGTATAAACAGGCTGAACTATGATGATCCCTAAATTCATTCTTGTGTGTAATTTCATTTTATGTCATGCATAGCTTAGTACCTATACTTTGCAGATGTTTTCTGTATTGATTACACAGAATACGTCTTTGCCTTTTGGATGTAATAATTTTCTCAGGTGCAAATTTGGCCTTTGACTACATGTGGCAAACATGCAGCTTTTTCATTTCAGCCTAATTTTTGCAGCTTATTTGTATGTCATAGTCTGAGCATATGTAAAAGAACATGTGATAACTTTGAGCCAACATATGGTTGTAATAATTTCAGCCATTTGCTTTAAATAAATATGAATATATTTAAATGGAATCACACTTTATGCAGAAGTCCAAAGCATGCCTTTTTTGTCTTTTTTTCCCCACATCACTTAGAATCCCACTTTTTTCTCTTTGTTGTTTGGCTTGTTTTCTCTTTATATTCATCTCTGATGTATGGCTCTCTGTGATCCTGTTCATCAGATTTTTCCTTTCCATCCATTGAATTAACTTAATATGATAGCAGTCAGTAATTTTAATTTGCATGGTTCCTTTTTTCTTAAGAATGCATACATGTTTATGGGGCACCTTGGGGGCTCAGTCAGCTAAGCATCTGGCTCTTGGTTTCAGGTCAGGTATGATCTCACAGTTCATGAGTTCAAGCCCCGTATTGGGCTCTATGCTGACAGTGTGGAGCCTGCTTGGAATTCTCTTTCCCTCTCTTTCTCTCTGCTTTTCCAAACCCTCACATGCTCATACACACGGGCGCGCGTGCTCTCTCTCTCTCTCAAAATAAATAAATAAACTTAAAAATGCATATTTATTTTCTTAGATAATCTCATTTCTTCTATAAAATGTCTGGTTAAAAAAGAGCAGATACTGGGGCACCTGGGTAGTGCAGTTAGTTAAGGATCTGACTCTTTAGCTTGGCTCAGGTCATGATCTCATGGTTTGTGAGTTTGAGCCCTGCATCAGGCTCTGCTAATGGCATAGAGCCTGCTTGTGATTCTGTCTCTCCCTCTCTCTGCCCCTCCCCAGCTTGTACACACTCTCTCTCTCTCTCTCTCTCTCAAAATAAATAAATAAAATATAAAGAAAAAATAGAACATATGTATATAAAAAAGAGCAGATATCATTTTGTGAAAATTTGGTTACATTGCCTTTTTCTTGTCATTTTAAAGAGAATACTTTCGAATGTAATAAAAACCTTTATGATCTCCCCCCATTATAAAAGATGATTTAAATGTAGGTGAGCAGAGGTAAATAATTGAGGTGAATATAAATCAACATTATGAATTATTTACACTAGCCTGAAGTATTAACCTAATTGTAGTCTCTATTTTTGAGAAAGGAAGGCTACTGACTCACAAATATGCATTTTTTATGAAATGGGAAAGCAAATTTTGTGCATGGCTTTTATCCTGTGGTGTATTTATCTTTCTAGTATATAATTTGGCTTTATTTAGTTGTATATTTATCAAATCTAAAATAAATATGTATAGTACGATGTGGAAAATGTTACAGTCCTGAGCTGATGACCAAGAACGAATTCTTGAGATGTCTTCAGTGTAAAAAGGTGGTTTTATTAAAACACAAAAATAGGACCTGTAAGCAGAAATATCTGCACTGGGGTTGTGACAAGTGACTGATTATATACCTTCAAGTTCAGAGGGGATTAGGAATAGTGTAAGTCTAAGGTATTTTGGAAACAAGATTTCCAAGACCTTGAGAGGGTAGCTAATATTAGGAAAAGGTCATTTGTTACTGTTCAGTGAAAACTCAGTCATGAGATCTTTCAGATTTGTATCAGGGGCCATAAGCTTAGAGTATGATTGCCAACCTATATCTTGGGAGGTTGGTTGAGTTAAAAGAAGTTTCCAAAGGAATTTTTATATGTTAAAGTAGAGACTTACAGGATCCTGGAGGTCAGGATAATGTTAAGCTAAGATTGCCTTTCGCCCTTAACAAGTGTCATCATCAAGGCAGCTGAGTTCCTAGAGGAATGTCACTGTGCCTGTTTCAGGGACTTGTCAATGGGCTATAATCTGTAAGGAAATTTAATTTTTCATTTGCCTTTGTTTCCCACACAAAGTATAAAGAAAATAGAGAAAACTATGTTATGCTTCCTCACACTGTCATCTTCCACAATGTTTCTTGATTCTTCACAATTGGAATGACAAATAATGGACTGTATTGGGCCATTTGCATCAAATTCCTATTATAACCTTGAAATGTTTGCATATATTTGAGTTTCAAATTGTCTTAATTGGCTCTGTTTCTCACCTACCTCTTCCAGTATACCACATCTTCCATTCAATCTTTGTTTTGCATTAGATAATTTTCACTATTTTAATATTCAGTTTTTAAATCATTTGTCATTATGAGATCATTTTTATTTCATTGTGTCAACTCTGTTGGCTTAATGGTATTCAGATACATAGTATACATTTTCTTATATTGCATGAATTGTTATTATTGATGGTAGGTATTAATCAACTCTTATTGTATACCAAGTTGTATTTATTTGTCACAGCAACCCAATGAATTAGATATTATTCTTTTAGTAAAAATGAAGAAATTAGGATTTATAGAGATTTAAAACTTGTGGTTGGTCAGGCAGCTAGTAAGTGGTAGAGTTCAGATTTAAACTAAATCCATCTGACTGTAGAATTCTCCTTAAACACTCTCTTATGAAGATTTATCAGCTTCTCAAGATACTACTACTGAATAAGCTAAAAAGTTATTGCTTCCACCTCATGCCAGTCAGAGTGGCTAAAATGAACAAATCAGGGGACTATAGATCCTGGCGAGGATGCGGAGAAATGGGCACACTCCTACACTGTTGGTGGGAATGCAAACTGGTGCAGCCGCTCTGGAAAACAGTGTGGAGGTTCCTCAAAAAATGAACAATAGAACTCCCCTATGACCCAGCAATAGTACTGCTAGGGATTTACCCAAGGGATACAGAAGTTCTGATGCATAGGGGCACATGTACCCCAGTGTTCATAGCAGCACTTTCAACAATAGCCAAATCATGGAAAGAGCCTAAATGTCCATCAACTGACAAATGGATCAAGAAGATACGGTTTATGTATACAATGGAATACCACATGGCAATGAGAAAGAATGAAATCTGGCCATTTGTAGCAATGTGGATAGAACTCGAGGTTGTTATGCTAAGTGAAATAACTCAGGCAGAGGGGCACCTGGGTGGCTCAGTCGGTTAAGCGGCCGACTTCAGCTCAGCTCATGATCTCACAGTTCGTGGGTTCGAGCCCTGCGTCAGGCTCTGTGCTGACAGCTCAGAGCTTGGAGCCTGCTTCTGATTCTGTGTCTCCCTCTTTCTCTGACCCTCCCCCACTCACACTCTGTGTGTCTCTCTCAAAAATAAATAAATGTTAAAAAAATTTAAAACAATTAAGTCAGGCAAAGAAGAACAGATACCATATGTTTTCACTCATGTGGAACAGGAGAAACTTAACAGAGGACCATGGGGGAGGGGAAGGGGAAAATAGTTAAGGAGAGGGAGAGAGGCAAACTGTAAGAGACTCTTAAATACTGAGAACAAACTGAGGGTTGATTGGGGGGGGAAGGGGTGATGGGCATGAAGGCGGGCACTTGTTGGGATGAGCACTGGGTGTTATATGGAAACCAACTTGACAATAAACTATAAAAGAAAAAAGTTATTTCTTTAGTTATAAAATTTTAAAATACTGGGTAAACATTAAACATGATGCCAGTGACTGCATGAGCTTTCATATCTACTCAGTGTATTTATTTTTATTTTATTTGAGGACATGGAAAACAGAAGAATTGTCAGAAAAGTAAAGATCATCAAGTATTACATAATTTTCAAAAAGCATAGTCTATAAACTAAGTCAGTTTTCTTCATGTTGATCCCTGGCAAGGTTAAAAGTGATGCCTGCAAACATCTTAGGAGATAGTAGTAATTGCTTGGACAAAGTATAAATTCACACAGAATAGATTATGTCAAATATATCTTTTTTTTCCCTTAGTATTATAGGCTAGAATTTTAGTTCTCAAACTGTGTGGTGACACAAACTGGAACATCATAGTGCCATGGATATTTTATAATTTTGAAGAGAAACACAACTATATCTGTTGGACAAAGCACAGACCACTACTCAAACAGTTTGGACCTAATCAGTAAATAGAACTATTACGTATTTCTGTTGGCCTAGAGGCATTGTGAAAAAATTAGATACCTAGTAAAGTAGATAAACCAAAGCAATTTATTGTTGCCAGGCTCTCTCAATGTAGATAAAGTGAAGAAATATAAATAAAGATTGTCAGGTGGATTAGTAACTGATTAAATAATTATATTCAGAGGATGCTGGTCAATATTTTCATGTCATACAAATAAGAATATTTTAGAGGCTTGTCCTCCTCAAACTAATCTTCATTTTTAAGGGGTGCATTAAAAAACATTTAAAAGATATAGCCATCACATTTTCATAAGATGTAAAGTAGAAAGAAATGTGTAAAATGAGAAGAAATGTGTGTTATGATTGATAGGAAACAAAATAATCTCAGTAGACCGTAGCTACAATGAACCTGAATTAGATACAATTTAACAGGAATAAATTTGATGAACTTATGAGTCTGAAAAATTATCTGACCAAATAAATGTATACTTCGAAAAGGTTTATAAATAGCATACATTAAAAAAAAAAAATTGAACTAATGACCCTTCCTTGACCCCTGGTTCAAATAATAGCCCCTAAATGGCCTACAAGGTCTCATAGAGGCCTATATACTCCTTATCTTTGTGCTCCCTCTTTATATACTTCTGGGAGTGAAGAAGTAAAAGACGTGTTTTCTCATCTTTGTTCCTTTGCATCTGTTGCTCCTTCTGTCTAGCATAACTTTGCCTCTGCCCATTTTGCCTGGCTAATGCCTATTCCTTATTCTGGCTTTGGTTTAGGTTGGCATTTATTTACTAGCTCTATAAAATAAAATTGAGGGCCTGTTTGAGGAATTCTTCTACCTTTTAATTTTGCCAAGTTCATTTTTAAAATATTATCAGCCCTAATTCCATTCTTTGATAAAATAATGGACATTTTGATGTGAAATATGTAGGTTGACATTACCTTAGAATACAGATTATATTTTTAGATTAAATTTGGATTTTTAGAAAATACATAGTCATTTCTTATATTGTTGACAGCAGTTAAAAATTAGTGATAGAATACCACTGGTCAGAGAATGAACACTCGCTAGTCACAACTGTTGTTCTACGCCTGAATTAGTTGGTCTTTTGGGATGCTCTCACATCTTGACATATGCCTCTGCATAGTAGAAATAAGCCTGTATGAAAAGGTCTCAAGGTTGAGTTGAGCATCTCCTTCCTTGGTCATTGCCTGGATGGTTGCAGGGGGAACTTGGGCATCCTTCATCTCTCTCACCATTACCTTTGTATCACTATCATCTTAAGTTTTTTTTTTTTTTTTGTACTTATTAATGTGATCGGGTCTCAACAAAGCCTTGCCTTTGTCTCACAATAGGGTAGCTTTACAGTTCCCTTTTTTCCCTCTTTTTTAGTGTTTTGATTTTATAGTTTAATACTGAGTCCAATTTATTTCTTTTAATTTCAGATCCTGTGGAGGATATATTCACAATAGGTTAAATTAGGGAAAAAGAAGCAAGTTTAAACATGATTCAAAGATTTGCTTCTCTCCTGCAAACTCCTTGTAAATGAAAAAGAAAAATAATAGAGAAGGCTTCAAGCTAGTATAATTGTGCTATAAGAATTTAAATACACTTATTTTTGGGGGCGCCTGGGTGGCTCAGTTGGGTGAATGTCCAGCTCTTGATTTCAGCTCAGGTTATGATCTCACAGTTTGTGAGATCGAGCCTTGCATGGGGCTCCGCACTGACAGTGCAGAGCCTAGTTGGGATTTTCCCTCACTCTCTCACTCTCAAAATAAACTTAAAAAAAAGAAAAAAGCCCTTAGGTTTTTTCTTTACATTTTTCCCCCTTATCTTTTATAGCTGGTGTTCATTGGTAAGGAGAATATTTAACTACTTTGTGTGTGATACTCTCCTAATTCCATGCTTACTAATAGCCAGTGTCTCATATTTACACAGATATCCTATTACATGGATCAACAAATTTTACTCCTCCCTCAAACTTAAGCTATTATCTTTGCCCCAGTGTTTTGCTTTACTCATAGGTATTTATTCCTTTTTTTCCTCTCATCCTCAAGTTCCCTTTTAATAACTGCTTCCTTTGCTTAGTTAAAGCTGCTCACATGTTATCTGTTTTAAAAATACTAGAAGCTAACTATCTTGTCATCTCCCCTTTACATAGGATTCTTAACCAAACATTCATCCCTCTTTTCTCTCCCATTTGCTCTTGGAAAAAGGAAAGTCACAGTGGCTTTTTTGTCTTGTTTTTCTGCTTGCCAAAGTGATACAGGCGTTTTGGAAAAATTTTGAAGTATAGGAAGGTTAGGAAGCAGGAATCACTACTCCTCTCTACAGAGGCGGTTACTGTGAAGACTTTGATCTTTTTTCTTGCATTTTTTTTCATATATTTTTACGTAGTCACTGGAGATCAAGTCATATGTACAAATACGGTATTTTTTTTAACCTAACATTTTTTACCATAACATTTTCCCATGCTATAATCATTTTCAAGGGAATTTTGATGTCTCTGTAAAATTCCAGTATCTGAATTACCATAATTTATGTAATAAATTTCCTAATAATAATCCATTGTTTGTAATTTTTCACTTTTTTGGAATATTTTTTGCCAAACTTTATTTTGTTTCTAGTTTCTGTATAATAGAATCTTAGAAGGGCAATTAGTGGATTAAAGGAGCTGGTCAGTTACGTTCTTGGTAAATATTCTAGAAATATTAATACATTCGTTAAATTTATTTATTTATTATTTATTAACCAAATATTATTAAATTTCTGGCTGGGAAAACTGCACCAATTTATGTTCCTTCTAACAGTATATGATAGTGCTCATTTGATTGTGTTCTGTCCAGTACCAGTAGCTTTTTATGAGCTAAAGTTTTTTTGTTTTGTTTTTTAATGTTTATTTATTTATTTTAGAGAGAGAAAGAGAGTGAGTGTGAGAGCCAGTGGGGGAGGGGCAGAGAGAGAGAGAGAGAGGGAGGGAGAGAATCCCAAGCAGGCTGTGCGCTGGCAGCACAAAGCCCGACACAGGGCTCAAACTCAAGAACTGTCAGATTATGACCTGAGCCAAAACCAAGAGTCAGACGCTTAACCAACTGAGCCACCCAGGTGCCCCAAGAAGTTTTCTTTTTTAAAAGTTTATTTACTTTTGAAAGAGAGAGAGCAAAAACAGAGGAGGGGCAGAGAGATAGAGGGACAGAGGATCAGAAGCAAGCTTTGCACTGACAGCAGAGAGCCGGGTGCCAGGCTCGAACTCACAAATTGTGAGATCATGACCTGAGCTGAAGTCAGATGCTCAACTGACTGAGCCACCCAGGCGCCCCAAGAAGTTTTTAAAATATATAAAATTAAAGTAGTAGAGGAGATGAAGTTTTAACTGTATTCTATACTGGTTACACAAAAGGATATTGACAAGAATAGTGATTCATAAGGAAAATGATAATAAAAATAAGAGCTAATATTTAATTGGGCACTTTTCTGCCAAGACCAGTTTCAAGTAATTTAAATACAGAGTGAATTCTCATTATTTATGGATTGCCTGTTTGTGAATTTGACTCCTTGCTAAAATTTCTGTGTAACCCCAGAATCAGTACTCCCAGTGCATTCGTGGTCATTCATGGACATGCACAGAGCAGCAAAAAATTTGAGTTGTCCAATGCACGCATGTATTCCAAGCTGATATTGAAAAGGCAAATGCTCTGCTTTCTTGTTTCAGCACTCATAAACAAGTATTTTTTATGTTTTATTTATTCCTATTTAATTTTTACATTTGTGTGCATCTTCTTGGTGATCTCACTCAAACACAGTGTTGGAGTGCTGTCTGATGTTCCTAAGTGCAGAAAGTTTGTGATGTGCCTTAGGGAGAAAATATTTGTGTCAAATAAGCGTTGCTCCAGTGGGAGTTACAGTGTTATTGGCTGAGAGTTCAGGCTATATACATTAAATAAAGTATCTTTAAATAGAACCACACACAAAACAATGTTATATATCAACCCATTGTCAAAGATGTCATAATAGAAGCTAGCAGGAACATAACTCTGTATTTCTCCTAGGGGGTAATGGTTCAGTATTCTCTAATACAGTGTGCATGGTGACATTATAGAACATAAGTATTCTGAATAATAGGAAGTGCCTATAGTATTTACTCATCCATTTATCACCAATGCTATGGAGCAGGTATTATTATTCTCCCTGTTTTACAGATGAAGAAATTGAGGCACTGCTTAAATAATTTGTTGGAGGCCACATAACTGTTTATTAGGAAAACTAGGAGTTGAAAGTGGAAAGCTTGTAACTGTTGTGCCATGTTGACTTTGTGAGGATTATTTACCAGGAAAATTAAAGGAGCTGGGAGAATTTAGCCACCATTAAAGAAAGCATGCTTAAAGGAGCAAGCTTAGAAGAATTGGATGGCTTTTCACGTAGAAGAAGAACCAGGCTTCTTTATATATTTTCACAGTGTAGAATTACTATGACTAGGAGAAGTAGAGAAACAGATTTTAGCCAGTTATGAGGGCTGTGCAATGGGTGGACCATCATGCAATTTAATGAATGTCCTCAAGCTGAAAGTATTAAACTAGAGGTTTGAATGGCCATGTGCCAGATGGGACTAGAGGAAGGGTTTATTCAGCAAGCAGTTAGACTATTAATATTTAAGGTCTCCTCCAATTTAAGTATTATGATTCGTTTGCCTTGTACTTTTTAGTGGCCATTGGTATTAAAGAACATTGTCATAACATCTGGTTTTATTACAATTTGTATGTCATTCTTGTTCCTGGTCACTTCTTTTCCCTAATTCAAACTGAATCAGCAAACTGAAATACATGGTCAACTAACTCTTTCAAGTTCTGTTTTCCTTATATTTTGCAGTGCCCACATTTGCCTGTACCTTCTTTTTGGCTTCACTTATCTTTCCTCTTCCCTTCTTATCAGCAACTCTGGCCGGTCTGACTTTGCTTGTATCTGTGTCTTATGTCTTTTTTTTTTTTTTTT
>CM053567.1:55098834-55116587 GCA_028646485.1 Cryptoprocta ferox
TCTTGAATACTGAAAACAAACTGAGGGGGGAAGGGGAAGGGGGAAAGGTAAAGGGGGATGATGGTCTTGGTGGAGGTCACTTGTGGGGAAGAGCACTGGGTGTTATATGGAAACCAACCTGACAATAAACTATAAAGTTTAACAAAAAAACATAAAAAATTTTTAAAAAACATATAACTGATAATTTTGTGTAAAAGTTTTATTTTTAAAAATTTTATTTATTCAAGTAATCTCTACACCCAATGTGGGGCTCGAACTTCTGAACCTGAGATCAAGAGTCACATACTCTTGCGGCTGAACCAGCCAGGTGCCCCCTATATAAAATTTTTAAAAAGACAAAAGTATAGTGACAGGAGGCACATCAATGGTTTCCTAAAGCTTCTGATAGACTGACTACAAAAGGACACAAAGAAACCTTGCCCCCAGTTTTACTGCGATGTAAGTGCCATTTAATATTTAATATTTAATATTTAAGGTATACAACATAATGGCAATATATATAGAAAAATAATTATTTCAATAAGTTTAGTTAATGTTAATCCTCTTATATAGTTACAAATTTTGTTTTTCTTACAGTGAGATGAGAAAACTTAAGTGATCCTGGAATAGTGCCTTACCATGATTGCTGCTGTGGTTATATGACTACATTCATTTGTCAATACTCACTGTGATATACATTCAACAGTGGTGAATTTCACAGTATTTAAATTACATCTTAATAAAACCTATTTTTTAAAAAGTTCTTATTTGAAGACCTGGGTATAAAGTTCTACTATCAAGCATGCTGATAAAAACAGCACTTAAAAGGACCTTTCTTCATCTAGCCTAGTCTACCGTCCAGAGATGTAATCTCTAAAATTAAAGGCAAAGAAGAGTATAGTAGGCAGAATTTTAAAAGCTCTGAAGTTTATTTTTTATTAAGTTTTTATTAATTTATTTTTGAGGTAGGGAAGAAGGAAGAGACAGAGACAGACAGAGAAAGAAGAAAAGCAGCAAGGTTTCTTATTAATTCCTTGCTGCTCCACCAGGCTTACAAATGCTACGTAATCCCCAGGACTTTATATAGGATGGATTTTATCTCCATGATTGGGTTATATTAAATGGGATGACTGACATTAAAATAGAGACATTATGTTAAAAAAAATTTTTTTTTAAAAAGGGGGGCGCCTGGGTGGCTTAGTCAGTTAAGCATCTGACTTCAGCTCAAGTCACGACCTCGCGGTCAGTGAGTTTGAGCCATTCGTCGGGCTCTGTACTGACAGCTCAGAGCCAGGAGCCTACTTGGATTCTGTCTCCCTTTCTCTCTCTCTGTCCCTCCCTCACTCATGCTCTGTCTCTCAAAAATGAGTAAACATTTAAAAAAAAATAAGTAAATAAGTAAATAGACATTATCCAGTGGGCCTGACCAAATCACATGAGCCATTTATTTATTTATTTGTTTATATATTTATTCACTGACAGGAGATATTTGTGAGCTATTTCTTTTCTTTAAAACTGAACTATAGTTGACATACAATATTATATTAGTTTCAGGTGTACACAGTGATTCAGCATCTAGGTACATTACAAAATGATCCCACAGTAAGTCTAGTTACCATCGTCACTATACATATTTATTACAACATAACTGAATATCCTCTGCTATACTTTACATCCCCATCACTTCTTATTTTATAACTGCAAGTCTATACTACTTACTCCCCTTCACCTATTTTGCCCACTCTCTTGCTCTTTGCCCCTCTGGCAATCACCAATTTATTCTCTGTATTTACGAGTCTGTTTCTATTTGTTTTGTTTATTCATATGTTTTGTTTTTTTTTAGATTCCATACATAACTGAAATCACAGAATATATTGTCTTTCTCTGACTTATTTCACTTAGCATAATATCTTCTAGGTTTATCCATTTTGTCCCATATGGCAAGATTCATTCTTTTTCATGGCTCAGTAATATTGTGTGTGTGTGTGTCTGTGTGTGTGTGTGTGTCTGTGTGTGTGTGTGAGTGTGTACATACTGTATCAATGGACGGCTAGGATGCTTCCATATCTTGGCTACTGTAAATCATGCTGCAATGAACAAAGGGGCATAGAGCTTCTTGAATTAGGATTTTTGTTTATTTTGGGTAAATAACCAGAAATGGAATTGCTGAGTCAGCTGGTATTTCTATTTTTAATTTTCTGAGTAACTTACATACTATTTTCCATAGTGGCTGTGCCAGTTCACATTAAAACAGAGCACAAGTGCCCCTCCTTTCCTCTACATTCTCACCAACACTTGCTATTTCCTATCTTTTTGATACTAGGCATTTTTTTTGACAGATGTGAGGTGATATCACATGAGCTCTTTAAAATCAGCATTTTCTCAAGCTGGTTGCAGAGTGGCAGTCAGGAATTTGAAACATGAGAAGGTTCTGATGCACAAGAAGTCATCTGTTGCTGAGATGAAGGGGGCCACACGGCAAAGACCTAACAGTGGTCTCTTAGAATTATCGACCCCTGGCCAGAAACTAGTCAGACAATGAAGATCTCAGGACTATAGCAGCAAGAAAGCGCATCCTACCAACACTCTAAACAGAGAAGATCTTACTCTAGTTGAGCCTCAGATGAGGATACAACTGGCTGACACCATGAGTTTAAGCTTTACAAAACCCTAAGTAGAGGATCCAGTTAAAACATGCCAGATTTTTTTATCCACAGAAACTGTAATAAATTTGTGTTGCTTTAAGCCACTAAGTTTATTATTTCTTACACAGCAACAGAAAACTAATACAGAGAGGCGAATTTTAAATAGTATCTCTATCTCATCATAAAAAAGTTCTAATTTTGAACTTAAAATCTATTAAGTCTCCCCACAGTCAATTTCAGCTCTCACTTCTACCCATTGCCTCACATTACTAGTGCATATATTCTTATTTAATGTTAAGATTATAAATTACTTTAGAATCAAACTATGTCTGATTAAGCTTTAATTGAGAAACATTTAATTAATTAACCTACTACCTCCAAAGTGTTTAACAAACTGCCTTGTTGTTAAATTAGCAGAGAGAAAAAAAACTTAATATATGATGCACACACCCAAATATAAAAACAAAAAACATTCTTTACTCTTACCCACATCTTTATAAGGTAAAGTTTTATATGTAGATTTAGTCATCAAGGGAATGAAGAAATTCTATATAGTTTAACAAAGTGAATCTTGTAAAAATCCCTTTAAAAATGCACTGATCTCTAAGCATTTTTTAAGTTTTTAAAAAACTGTAACAAAATGAAAATATAAAATTCTGTTTGCAAGAAGGCAAAGTGACTCTATAGCTTCCCTTCTTGAAAAATCCTAGAAAAATGTTGTTTTAAGTGAACAGACATCAGTGCTCAAACACAAGCAAAACTCTTAGTAGTCCCAAGAACAGAAGGAATCCAGAGATAAAGAAAAGTCCACAAAAACATTTTTAAGTGAGAAACTTCATGAGCAAAAGCATGTCAGAAAGAATATCACCACAGGTGTGATGAACCCGAAGCATGCCCTAAGACTTGTTGGAAGCTAAGAATATGAAAAGGTCTAGGAACAGACAACAGTGGTTACTGTAAGAGGGTTACTTCCATTGTATTATTCATTTCCCACAAGCCAGGAAGCAGAGTCAGTTACCGTCAGAGAGGAGTGACCAGAGAGGGCATAGAGGTAAAAGTCAGGCTAATCCTCTGGGTGACTGGACTGGTCTAACGAAGAAGAATGAGAGTCTCCTAAGCCCAGAAAATAAACTGTCAAGGTTATTTACCTGCAGAATATTAAATATGTTCCATCCATTCTCTACTCTCACTGAAAACTGTGCAGAAGACAGTAGCACTCTCCTATCTCACCAGGGTGCCACTCAAACAAAGGAGCAATATAAGATACTCCCAAATATGAACATAGTGTCATGAACACCAAATATCTGATGAATGCCAACACTGTGAAACAGAGAACTCAAAAACAGAAGAAACCAAGGTAATATGGCCAATAGAACACTAAGAAAAAGACAGCAATGACGATAGTATTATCAGAAAAATAAGAATACGATTAAGGAGATTTAGGGGAAAACAAATTAGAATTCACGGACATGAAAACATAAGTTTCTAAATGAAAAGAAATTCATTAGATGGGCTGAAAAGCAGAGTTGACAAAAGAATATATTAGTGAGTTGAAATTCAGGCCTAGGAATACTTCTAAAACATAACAATAAGAGAGAAAGGGATAAAAAGGATAAAACAGAAATAAAGAAAAAAGGATCTTTGATGGAAGTTCCAAACTATCCATCTAATAGGAGTTCTCTAAAGGAGAAACAGGAGAAGAATCAGCATTTGAAGAAATGGGGCCAAATTAGTTCTAGATTTAAAGCTGTTCTGGACCTGCCTAACAGATTTTAAAAGCAAGCCTTGAAAGACTTAAACTGTTCCCAAGTAACTTAACTGCATCCTAGGATAAAGCTCCAACACACACACACACACACACACACACACACACACACACGCACACAAATAAATCCAAGATTAAATACACAATGCCGGCCATCCAATCACAAATTACCAGGTATATAAAGCAGGAAAAGAGGATTCCGATGAAGATAAAAATCAATCAAAAGTGACAAAGATAACAGAATTATTAAGGATGGTCATTAAAACATCTATTAAAACTATGTTCCTATTTTTATTTTAATGTTTATTTTGAGAGAGAGAGAGAAAGAGAGAGAGAGAGAGAGAACAAAAGCAGGGACAGAGAAAGAAGGAGACACAGAATACGAAGCAGGCTTCAGGCTCCAAGCTGTTCGCACAGAGCCTGATGCATGGCTCAAACTTGTGAACCACGAGAACATGACCTGAGCCAAAGCTGGACGCTCAACTGACTGAGCGACCCAGGTGCCCCTAACTGTATTCAAATTTAAGAATGTAGAGAAAAGCATAAACATTATAAAGAGAGACACGCAAAGTATAAAAATGACCCAAATAAACTGTAAGAAATAAGAAAATACAAGATGAAAAATTTCTGAAATGAAAAAAATACAATTTCTGGATGGGATTAATAGATTAGACAAAGCAGAAGAAAAGATTAATGGACCTGAAGGCTAAAGGTATAGAAATAAAAGCTATCCAAATTGAAAAACTGCAAAGAGTGAAAAAATGAAAAATAGAAAAACGAGTAAAAAAAAAAAAAAGAACAGACCCTCAGTAGGCTGTTGAGAGAGCATCACATGGTCTAGTGGGTGAGTACTGAGAATCCTGGAATCAAAGAGAGGGAACAGAAAAAAATTTTTCAACAAATAATAAATGAATATATGAAAATTTTCCAAATTTGATTAAAATTATAAATTCACAGATCCAAGAAGCTCAATGAATCCCAACAAAATAAACATGAGGGAAACTACACCAAACTACATTGTACTCAAATTGCTTGCTTCCACTGGGGGCGCCTGGGTGGCTCAGTCGGTTAAGCTGACTTCAGCTCAGGTCATGATCTTGTAGTTCGTTAGTTCAAGCCCCGGGTTGGGCTCTCTGTTCTGAGCACAGAGCCCACTTCAGATCCTCTGTCCCTCTCTCTCTGCCCTTTCCCCGCTCATGCTCTCTCTCTCTCAAAAATAAAAAATAAACATCAAAAAAATTGCTTCCAGTGATAAAATGTTAGAAGTCAGTGGAGAAAAAAGATACATTATGTATCCAGGAAAAAGATAAGAATGACAGCAAATTTACTGTCAGAAACAGTCATGCTAGAAAACAACTGGAGACACATCTTTAAAGTACTGAAAGAAAAAATCTCAATCTATAATATTATACTCACCAAAAATATTTCTCAAAAATTATGGTAAAATGTATTTTCACACATACAAATGCTAAGCAAATTCACCAAATGACCACCACTACAAATTATCATTTAAGCAAAAAGACAAAATAAAGACATTGCCCAACAAATCTTGGGAAATTTCTGTCCAAAAGAATTGCCAGAGAATATTCCCTACCATAAAGAAAAACAAAGTGAGAGCAGAACAGTAGAACATAGGGAACAGTGATGAGGAAAGAATTACATAAACTTGATAAATCTAATAATTGTTTTAAAATATTTCAAATTAAAATCTGTAACTAAAATTCCAAATGCTATTAACTTTGGAGATATGGGGTAAGAGGAAACACAGGAGGTTCTCTTCTACTATCTACGGGAAGGATACAAACACAGATTAATTCCAAAACTAGAAAAACATAAACTCGTGGTAAAAATATAAAGGGTAACCATTAAAAACTCTAAATATCTTTCAATGACATTTCAAAGAAAAAAATATACTAAATTAAAATAACTACATTAATTAACTCACAGAGATACCACTTAACTACTCTAAGTAAGTTATAAATCTAATCAAAATATACTACCACATAACTGGCTTATTTCCTAGGTTAGCAGCATGTCTCACGGTATGGTGAGCTGATAGAAACAATCATCAGTTATTCTGTGCACAAAAGGTCAAAAGGCATTTGTCTACCTCTACAAGTCAAAACTATTAAGTTTTAGGTACTAAATGACTATCTATAAACTATTAATATCTTCTTGGATACATGACTTAATTTAGTTAGCAGGCAAAATTAGAGGTTTTAATATACTTTTGTTTTTAATGTGCTTTTGCAAAGATACATAGTTATGTTTATCTGTTTCCCATTTTTCTTCTAAAATTCTTTGTACTTAGAAGTATTTAAAACCAAAAGCATGTATGAAAAAACTAACCCAGCAATGTAAAAACTCATTGGTTTTAATACACATATCTGGGTTGCTATGTCTACTTCTACCCTTTTTAAAGGAAAGCCAGAGCTATAAACTTACTCCTAATTAACCAAACCATCAATAGATTTTCACTTTGGTATAAAAGATAAGGCAGAAGAGAGGTTAAGATATGTCACAATTTTTTACTGGGTAAATGTTTAGAGTAAATGTTTGCAAAGAATTAGAATTCATTTATACCTACCTTGTTCCAGACCTTCACTTTGAATATTAATATGCTCAAAATCTCAAAAAAAATATCATACCATATGCCCTTCGGCTCGAGCTTTATTTTGCCGTGCTTCCCGTTTTCGCTGTAGAAACTCTTCCACTTGTTTAGCTCTTTCCACAGCTAGCTGCCCTTTTTGCCTAAGTAATTTGGACAAAGAGCAAAATCAGAAATTCTGAACATTAAATATTTCAAAAAGTTAAAAATTAGACTTATTCTAAATGTTTACTTTGTTGCAGAATATGAAGACTGATGTGAAATAAAACCTTCCTCTGTAATGAGGAAATAGCTATATGTATATTAGTATCTACTACCTAAATCATGTTACTATTTTTTTTATTTGTTTGGTTTTTAAGAAAGAGAACACATGCATGTGCACCTGTGAGTAAGGGAGGTGCAGAGGGACAAGCAAAGAGAATATTAAGCAGACTTCATGCCCAGCACAGAGCCCGACATGGGGCCCCATCTCACAACTGTGAGATCATGACCTGAGTGGAAATCAAGAGTGGGATGCTTAACCAACTGAGCAACCCAGGTGCCCCATTCTTTACTATTAATTTTTTTTTTTTAAGTTTATTTGAGAGAGACAGAAACAGCACAAGTGGGAGGAGCAGCACAAGGCAGGTGGAGAGAGAGAATCCCAAGCAGGCTCCGGACTGCCAGCACAGAGCCCAATCCAGGACTCAAACTCACAAAACTGCAAGATCATGACCAAGAGTCAGTCATTCAACTGAATGAGCCACCCAGATGCCCCATTCCTTACTATTTTAAACAGAAGTAAAATCTATTCTACTACTCCAAATCTCACCAAGGTTTATCTTATATTTATTTAATCTATTCTAAATATAGACACATGAAATTATTTTAGATTATACTTAATTACAGAGGAATTTCAATAGTTTCCAAGTAGTTAAGCTTACATCAGAATTCTGTATCAAATATATCTAATAACCTTCTTTCAACAATATTGAAGTAAAATTAAAACAGTATAGCAGCAATTTCAAAAATTAAAGGAAAAGTTTGTGTAAGTTTTCAAAGATAAAAAGCAATGTCTGAATTCCTTGAATATTAAAAAGTAAAATGGATAGCTAATATTTCTGTATCTTTCTCTGACAATTATGAAAGAATGTAAACATGTTAAGCTTAGACTACAAATAAAGACTGCAAGTAACAGCATTTATTGAGTATCTTTTATTGAACATCTAATATACACTGTGCATGTTATACTGTACCTAATGTATACTGTTCCTTTTACATATTATGCCCATTATGTATTTCGAGAGATAGAAAAATAAATAAAACCCAGCTCCAATAATCAGAGAACTCATAGCATAGTTTCAACTGCAGTTAATTTTGGAGATGAGTTTGAAATATGAGCAAGTGGACTGGCTGTGCTTCCACTCAGATTTTGACTACTAAGGCACACAAACTTCATACAGCCTCTCTTTAAGACCATAACTACATCATGCTCTGAAAAATACACAAAATAATGCACTTTCTGTCTTCCAACAGGTTTAAACACATTCTGATACACATTATTTTAATTTTCTAAGATTATATAATCTCCATAGATGACTAAGAGACTTTTACTATGACTGTGAGGTATGTGTAGGTAGCTAACTCTTAATCTAGTTCCACATCATCAAATTCAGAAATCTACCTCACATAACCCTTGGGAGCTTGAGTAGATTAAAAATAATGAATGAGAGAAAGGGGCCAAGATGGCAGAACAGCATGGAAGGTTTTTTTTTGCATCTCTTCCCTGAAATGCAGCCAGATCAACACCAAACCATCTTGCACACCTAGAAAACTGACTTGACGATTAACACAACAATATGCACAACTTGAACCACAGAACCTGGCAGGTATGCACTGTGGAGACATGAACTGGGGAAAAGAGAAGCTGAGGAGGGCAGGGAGCTGTTTTTGCTTGCAGAGAGAGGGCAGAGACAGGGGGAGAGTATGGGAAAAGCACCCCCCAACAAAAGCAGCTGGAGAGAAAGAGGAAGAGTGGAAACAGCTGCAAGGGACTGAACAAAAAAGGGAGAGGGGAGAAAGGAGAAAGGAGAGAGTTTAAATTCCATTAAGACTCTATAAACGGGAGTGTAGAGTCTAAAACTCTGCACCTCAATACCTGGCAGTGCTCTGGTTGGAAGGGCAAATCCCCGAGGGCAAAGTGCCAGGTCCCAGGTGTCCTTGGGCCACACAGGGAAAGGCAGTTTCCCTACTGGGAGGACATTTGGTAGAGGCTATGCGGCCTCCCCACAGGCATGGGTCCCAGCAGACCCTGGAGATTAGTCACGTTTGCTAGTGTTGGAACAAGGATACTGTAGGTGAAGCCAGGGTCCAAATGTGTGTTGTGATTTGCCATAATCCCTGAAACACTACTGCCACAGGATCGCAGGAACTTTTTCTGGGCCAGGTTGGTGCCCGGCCGCACTCTCTAGACATCGCAGCAGCACGGTCACGTGAATGTTCCTGGGGGTGGGCCAGCACCCGGTCATTGCTGGGTGAATTCCTCCCCTAGAAGGTCTGAGCGGGTCAAGGCCGCAGCCCCTCAGAAGTGAGGGGTTGGTAAACACAGCCCCATCTGAGATAAAACTCAGGAGGAAGGTGCCACCTGGCAGCCTGATGGCTTGGTCATGGACAGTGTAGAAGTGGGGAGTGGACAGAAGCTGGACACAGAGGAGGGGTGCTTGACTGCCAGTTAGGGAGAGCAAAGACTTCTGATACAAGAGACTGGATAGCTGAGTGATGCTATTTTCACCCCTCCTCCACATACACACCTACATGCCCAACAACAATCCACCCCAGTAAGCTAAGCAGTGCCATCTAAGGAAGAATGGAGCCATTACACCAAGCCCCGCCCAACTGGGCCAACCATGCTCTTGAGGAACACCACAAGTCTCTCCACCTGCTTAGTTTACAGAATATAAAGTGCTTCAGAGTTTGACTTCTAGGGGAAACTGGAGGTAATTTAAATCGTATTTCATTCTGTTCGTGGGTCCATTTGTTCAATTTTTTCCCTTTTTCTTTTCTTATTCTTGAATAAAGAGAAAAAATTATTTTTATTTTCTGTTTTTACTTAAAAAGATTTCTCTTTAAATTTTTTCTACTATATTTTTCATTTTGTAAATTTTTAAAATTCTATTTTACTTTCATTATCCCATTTTTTTAATTGTATTCATTTTATCAGATTTTCAAATGTTTTCTTTTTTCCTTTTTTTTCTTTTCTTGCCCTTTTTTTCTCTATTCTATCAAACTTTTTTTAACAACCAGACCAAAACACACCTAGGATCTAGCATCCTTTATTTGATCTTTTTGTGTTGTTTTCATTTCTTAATTTTTACTTTTTTACTTTAATAATTCCTTTTCATCCTTCAAAATGATGAAACAAAGGAATTCACCCCAAAAGAAAGAACAGGAAGAAATAACAGTCAGGTACTTTATCAACACAGACACAAGGAAAATGTCTGAACCAGAATTTAGAATCACAATGATAAGAATACTAGTCGGGGTTGAAAATAGATTAAAATCCCTTTTGTGGAGATAAAAGAAGTAAAACCTAGTCAGTATGATATAAAAAATGATGTAATTAAGCTGCAATCTCAAATGGATGCCATGGCAGCAAGAATGGATGAAGCAGAGCAGCAAGTCAGTGAGATACAGGACATACTTATGGAGAATAATGAAGCAGAAAAAAAGATGGAGACTAAGGCAAAAGAGCACAATTTAAGAATTAGAGAACTTAATGACTCATTAAAAAGGAATAACATCAGAATCATAGGGGTCCCAGAAAATAAAGAGAAAAAGAGATAGAAGGGTTAAGTAAGCAAATCATAGCGGAACACTTTCCTACCCTGGGGAAAGACACAGACATCAAAATCCAGGAAACACATAGAACACCCATTAGATTCAACAAAAACCGACCATCAACAAGGCATATCATAGTCAAATTCACAAAATACTCAGGAAAGGAAAAAGGCATGAGAGCAGCAAGGGAAAAAAAGTCCTTAACCTACAATGGAAGACAGATCAGGTTCACAGCATAGCTATCCACAGAAACTTGGCAGGCCAGAAAGGAGTGGAAGGATATATTCAATGTGCTGAACTGGAAAAATATGCAGCTAAGAATTCTTTATCCAGCAAGACTGTCATTCAAAATAGAAGGAGAGATAAAAAGTTTCCCAGACAAACAAAAACTAATGTTCTTGACCACTAAACCAGCCCTGCAAGAAATTTTAAGGGGGACTCTCTCAAGGGAGAAAATAACCAATCCCCCCCCAAAAAAAAGAAAAAAGAAAAAAAGACCAAAAGCAACAAAGACTAGAAAGGATGAGAGAACATCACCAGAAACTCCAACTCTACACGCAACATAATGGCAATAAATTTATACCTTTCAGTACTCACTCTAATGGTCAATAGACTAAATGCTCCAACCAAAAGCTAGAAGTAAAAGGCACAGGGTAACAGAATGGATAAGAAAACAAGATTCATCTAAACGCTTTTTACAAAAGACCCCTTTTAGACCTAAAGGCACCTTCATTTGAAAGTAAGGGGACGGAGAACCATCTATCATGCTAATGGTCACCAAGAGAAAGCCAGAGTAGCCATACTTATATCAGACAATCTAGATTTTAAAATAAAGACTCTAACAAGAGATGAAGAAGAGCATTATGTCATAATTAAGGGGTCCATTCACCAAGAAGATCTAACAATTATAAACATATATGTTCCAAACGTGATAGCATCCAAATATATACAACAATTAATCACAAACATAAAGAAACTCATTGATAATAATACCATAATAGTAGGGAACTTCAACACCCCACGTACAGCAATATGTCATCTAAAGAGAAAATCAACAAGGAAATAATGGCTTTGAATGACTGGATGGACTTAACAGACATATTCAGAATATTTCATCCTAAAGCAGCAGAATACACATTTTTCTTGAGTGCACAAGAAACAATCTCAAGAAAAGATTACATACTGGGACATAAATCAGCCCTCAACAAGCATGAAACAATCGAGATCATATCGTGCATACTTTCAGACCACAACACTATGAAACCCAAAATCAACCACAAGAAAAACTGTGGAAACGTAACAAATACTTGGAGACTAAAGAAATCCTACTAAAGAATGAATGGGCTAACAAAGAAGTCAAAGAGGAAATTCAAAAGTACAACCCAAAATCTCTGGGATGCAGGAAAGGCAGGCATGAAGAGGGAAGTATATAGCAATCCAGGCCTTCCTAAAGAAGGAAAAAAGGTCTCAGATACACAACCTAAACATATACTTTTAAGAGCTGTAAAAGGAACAAATAAAACCCCAAACCAGCAGAAGACAGGAAATAATAAAGATTATGGCAAAAATCAATGCTATCAAAACCAACCAGCCAAACAAAAAACAAAAAACAGTAGAAAAGATCAATGAGACTAGGAGCTGGTTCTTTGGAAGAATTAACAAAATTGATAACCCCCTATCCAGTTTTATCAAAAAGAAAAAGGAAAGGACCCAAATAAATAAAATCAAGAATGAAAGAGGAGAGATCACAACCAACACAGCAGAAATACAAACAATAATAAGAGAATATTATGAGCAATTGTACACCGAGAAAATGGGCAATCTGGAAGAAATGGACAAATTCCTAGAAACATATCACCTACCAAAACTGAAACAGGAAGAAATAGAAAACTTGAACAGCCCCATAACCAGTAAAGAAATCAACTTAGTAATAAAAAAATATCCCAAAATCAAGACTCCAGGGCTGGATAGGTTTCCAGGGGAATTCCACCAAACATTTAAAGAAGAGCTAACACCTATTCTTTTAAAGCTGTTTCAAAAAATAGAAACTTCCAAACTCATTCAATGAAGCCAGCATTATCTTGATTCCAAAACCAGACAAAGACCCCACTACAAAGGAGAACTACAGACCAATTTCCCTGATGAACATGGATGCAAAAAATCCTCAACAATTTACTAGCCAACCGGATCCAACAACACATTAAAAGAATTATTCACCATGAGCAAGTGGGATTTATACCTGGGATGCAGGGCTGGCTCAATATCCACAAAACAATCAATGTGATACATCACATCAATAACAGAAAGGATAAGAACCACATGATCCTTTCAATACATGCCAAGAAAGCATTTGACAAAATACTCCTTTCTTGATAAAAACTCTCAGGAAAATAGGGATAGAAGGATCATACCTCAAGATCATAAAAGCCATATATAAAACACTCACCGCTAATATCATTCTCAATGGAGAAAAACTAAGAGCTTTCCCCCTAAGGTCAGGAACATGACAGGAATATCCACTTTTGCTACTTTTATTCAACATAGTATCGGAAGTCTTAGCCTCAGCAATCAACACAAATGAATAAAAGGCATCCAAATCAGTCAGGAGGAAGTCAAACTTTCACTCTTTGGAGATGACATGATACTCTATATGGAAAAATCAAAAGATTCCACCAAGAAACTGCTAGAACTGATCCATGAATTCAGCAAAGTCGTAGGATATAAAATCAACACACAGAAATCAGTTGCATTCCTATACACCAATAATGAAGCAACAGAAAGAGAAATCAAGGAATCGATCCCATTTACAATTGCACCAAAAACCATAAAATACCTAGGAATAAACATAACCAAAGAGGTGAACAATCTATACACTGAAAACTATAGAAAGCTAATGAAAGAGACTGAAGAAGACACACAAAAAAATGGAAAAATATTCCATGCTCCTGGATTGGAAGAACAAATATTGTTAAAATGTCGATACTACCCAAAACAATCTACGTATTCAATGCAATCCCTATCAAAGTAACACCAGGATTCTTCACAGAGCTAGAACAAACAATCCTAAAATTTGTATGGAACTAGAAAAGACCTCAAATAGCCAAAGCAATCCTGAAAAAGAAGACCGAAGCTGGAGGCATCACACTCCCGGACTTCAAGCTGTATTACAAAGCTTCAATCATCAAGACAGTATGGTACTGGAGCAAAAACAGACATTCAGATCAATGGAACAGAATAGAGAACCCAGAAATGGACCTACAAACGTATGGCCAACTGATCTTTAACAAAGCAGGAAAGACTATCCAATGAAATAAAGACAGTCTCTTCAGCAAATGGTGCTGGGAAAACTGGACAGCAACATGCAGAAAAATGAACCTAGACCCCTTTCTTACACCATACACAAAAATAAACTAGAAATGGATGAAAGACCTAAACGTAAGATAGGAAGCCATCAAAATCCTAGAGGAGAAAGCAGGCAAAAACCTCTTTGACCTTGGCCGCAGCGACTCCTTACTCAACATGTCTCCAGAGGCAAGGGAAACAAAAGTAGTAATGAACCCTTGAGACCTCATCAAGAGAAAAGAGTTCTGCACAGAGAAGGAAACAATCAGCAAAACTAAAAGGCAACTGACATAATGGGAGAAGATATTTGCAAATGACATAGCAGATAAAGGACTAGTATCCAAAATCTATAAAGAACTTAGTAAACTCAACCCCCCCAAAACAAATAATCCAGCAAAGAAATGGCAAAAACATGAATAGACACTTTTTCAAAGAAGATATCCAGGTGGCTAATAGACACAGGAAAAAATGCTCAACATCACTCATCATCAGGGAAATACAAATTAAAACCATAATGATATAGCACCTTACTCCAGTCAGAATTGCTAACATTAACAACTCAGGCAATGACAGATGTTGGTGAGGATGCAGAGAAAGAGGATCTCTTTTGCACTGCTGGTGAGAATGCAATCTGGTGCAGCCACTCTGGAAAACAGTATGGAGGTTCCTCAAAAAATTCAAAATAGAACTACTGTATGACCCAGCAACTGCACTACTAGGTATTTATCCAAGGGATACAGGGGTGCTGTTTCAAAGGGGCACATGCACCCAAATGTTTATAGCAGCACTACTGAAAACAGCTAAAGTATGGAAAGAGCCCAAATGCCCATCAATGGATGAGTGGATAAAGAAGACGTGATGTGTATATATACACAATGGAGTATTACTCAGCAATCAAAAAGAATGAAATCTTGCCATTTGCAACTATGTGTATGGAACTAGAGGGTATTATGCTAAGTGAAATTAATCAGAAAAAGGCAAATACCATAGGACTTCACTCATATGAGGACTTTAAGATACAAAACAGATCAACATAGGGGAAGGGAAGCAAAAAGAATATAAAAACAAGGAGGCGGACAAGACATAAAAGACTTAAATATAGAGGACAAACAGAGAATTGCTGGAGGGGTTGTGGGAGGGGGGATGAGATAAATGGGTAAGAGGCATTAAGGAAGACACTTGTTGGGATGAACACTGGGTCTCATACATAGGGGGTGAATCACTGGAACCTACTCCTGAAATCATTATTGCACTGTATGCTAACGTGGATGTAAATTTAAAAATTAAAATTAAAACTTAAAATAAAAAAATAATCAATGAGAAATTTGTATATGCCTCTGTAGAACACATGTGCTATCCTCTAGCAGTCATATTATACACTGTATAAGATTAATATCTAGTCTGGATGCAACATATCTCCTGCATATGTCCAGGCAAGGCTGCATTCTAGTCAGCTATAGGTCCTTTATACAAGGCTGGGTCTGACAAGGGAGGATACACTTTCAGAGGCTATGACCTCAGACGTGTAATCTGAAACTGTGTGTCTACTGGTAAGGCTCTTTTGGGGAGTCCTGGAAGCTTACACAACCACTTACAATTAAATAAAATTGCTGATCTCTCTGCTGTGTATCCTGTCCACATCTCAAACCTTTGTGTAAGTAAAACATGTTTGATTTCCCATCCTAAGATATCATGGCTAATGTGTGTCAGTCTAAACCTGCAACTGACATATGTTTATACATCAGCTGCACAGAATTATTCTACTAAAACCTGGTCGTATATATCACAGTTTTGATTTACAGATTTTTATAGCACTTAATATATAAAGTACAACCTGTTCTATTTATTTATATCATTTATAGGTTTTGCTTTCCTGAATAATCTTTTCCTAAGCTGGTTTAAATAGCAGGTTTACATAACTCACTGTTTCAATCACAAATTTAAAACCTATAATAATTATTGTTTAACATTATTTTTCCCCTCTCATTTATTACATAAATACTTAGAGTTTCAACTATTTGCCAATATTACATCGGTCTTTGAAGATGTAAAGCTGTATAAAACAGAGTTCCAAAAATGCAAGGTTGATTCAATATACACAAAACAGAGTAATAAACCTTATTAAAAGAATTAAAATGGACAAAAATTAGTTTAATTGATTCTATAGCCCCTCATAATGCTTACAAATCTACAAGCTGTCTTTTTTCACGTGCATTTCTGTTCACTAGTTCATATACACCAAAAAGAAGAATCCATAGTCATATTCATATTCCTCTCTAAAATAATAAAATTGCACTAAACTATGGGCACAAACTATTTGTGCTAGACTCATGGAGATAAACCAGAAATGATCAATTTATTTAATACTCATGTTATTCATTAAACAGTAGTAAGAATTCATAGTCACTTATTGTTTTAGACAATTTAAACACTCTACCTTTTCTTTTGAGTTCCAAAATTATACCACTTAAAATCAGTAAAACAGTAATCTCCATTAATAGTATAGTAATGATCATATAAATACTATATAAACCACAATTATATAGTAAGAAACTAGGAATTTGGGAAGTGAAATACAGAGACATTAAAATGGGTTAAAAAAAAGTAATTACTCTAAGACAAACTCATTTTTTCCATCTCGAAAAGAGAGGGAGGAAAAAGAAGTAAGTTTTTTCCTTTCCTTTTCTTATTACAAAGGGATGAATAAGTGCCAAGATCTGGGTAGGCTACTTCACATCCATGGCTCAAATCTTTTATGGGTAAGGGGTATTTATAAATTTTTGAAGGATGATTATGAGTGATTATTTTAAGAGTATGTAATAACACAAAAACACATAGCAATCTAGGTAGAAGAAATAATCAGAGAAATAAAAAAGGAGTCAGTGTGGCTTAAGGTAGAAGAGCTAGGGTGGTACAGAGTTAATGAGATAGGAAAAGAATGTATAGGGTTTATTCATTAAGCTTCCTCCTCTGTTCCATGGCACAATGTCTACCTGATGGAATGGAATTGCTGTCAGCTTTATTCAAATCAAATGATTCAATATAGAGAAAAAGCCTTGGAAAAGTAAAAGCACCTAGAAAACACAAATGTTAAGAGGCACACATAGTTTTAGAAAATGGTCTTACATGGCTGAGGTTCTAATATTAAAAAGTTAACTGAATGGAACTTCATCATTTGCAACAAATGTACCACTCTCGTGGGGGATGTTATTAAAGGGGAAGGCTATATATATGGGGACACAGGGATAATATATGGGAAATCTCTGTACCTTCTCCCTCAATTTTGCTGTGAACTTAAAACTGCTCCAAAAAAACAAAAACAAAAACAAAACAAAAAAAAAAAAGTCTTTTTTAAAAGAGCTAATTGAAGAGGTGTGTTAAGACATAAGACACAGGAGAAGGACAAGATGGCGGAAGAGCAGGGAGCTCTGTAATCCGCGCACGCCCATATGGATTGAACTGAGAAGGACTGAAGGGATAAAACTTGGATTTGCAAGTGGGGGAAAGAAGAAACAGACGCCAGAAAGAAGACAACCTCAAAGATGCCTGAGTGAGTGACTGTGATCTGGGAAATTAGGGGACGGGCGGTCCCGGTGGT
>CM053567.1:55117087-55128097 GCA_028646485.1 Cryptoprocta ferox
ATTTCTCTTCTTCTGCTGGGTTTGGGGTTCTCTTGCTGCTCCCCTTCTAGTTCCTTTAGGTGCTCTGTTAGGTTTTGAATTTGCGCCTTTTCTGGTTTGTTGAAATAGGTCTGGATTGCAATATAGTTTCCTCTTAGGACTGCCTTTGCTTCATCCCAGAGAGTTTGGATTGTTGTATTTTCATTTTCATTTGTTTCCATATATTTTCTAATTTTTCTCTGATTGCCTGATTGGCCCAATGATTCTTTAGTAGAGTGGTTTTTAACCTCCACATTTTTGGAGGTTTTCCAGACTTTTTCCTGAGATTGATTTCAAGTTTTATAACATTGTGATCCGAAAGTGTGCATGGTATAATCTCAATTCGTTTGTATTTATGGAGGGCTGCTTTATGCCCCAGTATGTGATCTATCTTGGAGAAAGTGCCATGCGCACTCGAGAAGAAGGTGAATTTCCTAGCTTCAGGATGCAGAGTTCTAAATATATCTGTCAATTCCATCTGCATAATGAACAGCATTTTACTACTTCAATTGAGTTGTAGAAATCTCTCCACCATATTGGTGCCTTTACCCTCTCCAGTTTTATGGTATAGTTGTCTTACATATTATGTGTAGGTAGGTGCATTTAAATCCCCACCAAGCAATGTTGTAATATTTGCTTGCAACTTTAAACAAATTTCATAACTCAAGCGGACAGGAATACGTTATTACATTTATACAAATATTTATTGTGTCTCTTTCTGTTCCTTCATTCCTAATGTTGCAGGTTTTCTTAAGTCATTTGTCTGTAGAAATTCCTTTAGCAGTTCTTTTAGATCAGACCTGCTCGCTATAAATCCTCATTTCTATTTCATCTTTATTTGGAAGCAATATTTTCACTAGATATAGTATTTGGGGTTGATATTTCATTTCTTTCATCATTTAAGAAAATGTTATGTCTCTTCTTTTGGTTGTCCATAGGTTTTAATGAGAAATCCTCACCTACTCAAATTATAGTCCTCCTATAAGTCTGTAGTTTTAGCAGTGTGATTAAGTCGTCTCTGGCATGGATTTCTTTAGGTTTATTCTGTTGGTAGTTTGCTAAGTTTCTTGGACTTGTAGTTTTATGGCTTATGCCATTTTTGAGCCATTATTTCTTCAGATATTTTTTTAGTACTGCATTCTTTCTCTTCTCCTCTGGTTCTCTGATAACATGAATGTGAGATCTTTGTTCTTGTTCCATAGGTTTGTGAAGCTCTGTTCAGTTTTTCCCACTTTCTTTTCTTTTTTTTCTTTTTTAGAGAGGGAGAGTATGTGTGAGTGGGGGAGAGGGACAGAAGGAGAGGGATAGAGAGAATCCCAAGCAGGCTTTGTGCTCAGCAAAGAGCCCAATGTGGGGCTCGATCTCACGACTGTGAGATGATGACTTGAGCTGAAATCAAGAATTGGACTTTGAGGGCACCTGGGTGGCTCAGTCAGTTAAGTGTCTGACTCTCGATTTTGGCTCAGGTCATGATCTCATGGTTCATGGGTTCGATCCCCATGTCTGGCTCTATGATATCAGATAGGGATTCACTCTCTCTCCCCTCTCCCTGCTCATCCCCTGCTCACTCGTTCTCTCTCCCTCTCTCTCTGTCACTCTCTCAGAATAAATAAATAAACTTAAAAAGAATTGGACCCCCTCAACCAACTGAGCCATCCAGGGGCCCCTCCAGTTTCTTTTCTCTTATTTAGATTGGATAATTTCATTCTCTTTTCAGGTTTTCTTACTCTTGCCCCTTTCATCCTCATTCTGCTTATTTGATCCATCTACAGAGTGTTTATTTTGGTGATTGTATGTTTCATTTCTTGTGTTTCCATTTGGTTTTCTTTGTATTTTTTTAATGTTTATTTATTTTTGAGAGAGAGAGAGAGAGAGAAAAAATATGAGCGGGGGAGGGGCAGAGAGGGAAATGAGGGTCGTTAAGTGGGCTCTGTGACAGCAGCAAGCTCAGTGTGGGGCTTGAACCCACAAATTGTGAGATCATGAACTGAACCAAAGTCAGATGCTCAACTGACTCAGCCACCAGGCGCCCCTGATTTTCTTTATTTCTTTATATCGTTTTATTCTTTGCTAACACTTCCAATTTTCACCTTTTTCACCACTGTTCATGATTACTTTTCAAGCATTTTTATAACAGTGTCTGTAAAGTTTTTGTCAGATAATTATATTAATATTATAATAAAAATAATTATATAATATATTAATAATATAATTATAATAATTAATATTTAATGTCATTTTCTGCAGTTCTAGTTAGACTTTTTTTCTCAAAATCTTATAGTGCCCTTCAGATGTGTCCTGCCTGTATACTGCCGCATGTGGTCTGTCTGAGATCTGCAGACAGGTCTAGCTGTTAGCTCTATTTTCAAAGTCTTTGATGTGCATAACAGGATTATATCCATACATATACAGGTTATCACTGAGGCCAGCATTTTATAAACAACTTATGAGGTCATTTTCCTGAGCTCCACCGAGTTTGCCATCAACTTGATGCTTTCTTTTCTATGGGGCTCCACTTCCAGTCTTCCAGGTATAAGCTTCCTGTCTAGGCTCTGCCTTTTTGGCACTTCAATATCTTAGGAGACAAAGGTTCTCCTCCCTTAGAGTTTTGCTTCTTGTAAGCTATACTCCTTTTGGTGTCTCTGCTACCACCTCAGTGGTGAGCCTTCTATAGCACAAGAAAAAGTTTAAAAAAGGAGAGAGAATGGGAAAAAAAAGGAGATTTCCTCGTTTCTCAAGTTTTTCAAAGAGTTCCCCCCTGCACTTCATAAGCTAGAACTAGAAGTTTTCTTCTCTACCTGTCATTACAAGAGTGCTGAATTCCAGGTTTTTTGCCAAGTTAAGTTTAAGCCAGAAGAGTGATAGTTTTAAAAAATGATACACTCACCATGTGCTTGGTGGCACTCTGAGTTCTGGTATTTTCTAATATACCTCCTGCTATTTACTTTTCACAGTCCACAGATGTTCTGTCCAGATTTGATAGTTCTGTTCAGTGGGAGAAGAGGGGTAGCATGTGCTTATAACATCTTACCCAGAGCTGGAGCTTTCTGGTATCTCTTTTCTTAATATTTTCAAAACTAAACTAATTTAAATATCTTCAGATGTACTGCCCTTTCTGTATTATCCATCTTACTGTAAAGAATCACCATCAAAGATGGCTTGACTTTTAGGTTTTGGTTTGAATTACTGTGAAGTCAAGTGATGTTTCAGAATCTTCTCTCTGTCAGTGCCCCATCCAGCTCATATCCAATCAGTGACCAAATCTCATGTTTTCTACCTTATGAATATCTTGTGTTCTCTTCTTTTCTATTTTTATTATTTCTGCCCTAGTTGAAATTCTTATCACTTACTACTCTTTTCAACTCTTTACTTCCAATCTTGGATCTTTCTAATGCATCTTTTCCTTGAGCTGCCTGTAATCTTTCTAAAGCAAAACTGAACGCATTGCTTATTTGCTTGAAGTTATTCAGTGTTTATTACTTGGAGGGTAAATTTAAACCTCTTTAGCATAGCTGAAAGCTTCCATCCTTTGGCTTTCTTACTGCTTGATTTTCCTCTCTCTGTTACTTTCTTCATCCCTTAAACCTCAGCAATACTGTACTACTTTCAGTTCTCGGAAAGTGCTGTTTCTAGTTTTTACCTGAAATCGCATTTCCTTTATCTTCTTGATGAGAGAGTTTTGTGGTACTTTTCTTTTGCCTTGTTGTCTTGGGCACTACTGCAGAGGATGAGGGAGAGATTCATTGGGGAAGAGTAAATTGGTTTCCTACTGTAGGGGAATGATGATTAACTATAGACATCATAATTATTATATACACTGTGTTATGTAGCTTACAAAAAGCTTTCTGATTTTTTGGCCTTCATTTATCTTCATAGGAATTTCAGAGTATAGACATTGTATTATTACCATAGGAAAGAGTTAATCAGCTCTAATAATTAGAATTAAGAAGAAGAGTGGGAGAGGAGTATGGTAGACAACTCAAGGAGTACTTCAGAGTTTACTTTGAAAACACAATCAGAAGTCTGTGGGAACACTCATTCATAGTGTTATGTCCTATCTCTCAACAACCCTGTCTCATGTAGGAGACTCTCCTTAGCTCAGCATTGTTGATATTGGAAACAGATCATTTTAAAGTAAACTTAACTGGGGCGCCTGGGTGGCTCAGTAGATTAAGTGTCCGGCTTCAGCTCAGGTCATGATCTCATGGTTTATAGGTTCGAGCCCTGCGTCGGGCTCTGTGCTGACAGCTAGCTTAGAGCCTGGAGCCTGCTTCAGATTCTGTGTCTCCCTCTCTCTCTGACCCTCCCCTGCTCGCTCGCTCTCTCTCTGTCTCTCAAAAATAAATAAAAAACATTAAAAAAAACCTGTAAAGTAAACTTAACTAAAATACAGATGCGCATTTTGTAGTAAAGAGTTAAAAAGAGCTTTGATTGGGGTTTTACCTTGAAAAATGCAGTTTAAAAATTATTTTGTTTTATATTTTTATTAGAATTTTGGTTATATTTGCAGTCTGTATTAATTTGAAACTAATTAATTTGAAAAGGATTCTAATTTTTCTGACAGAATTGTATAGTGAATACAGTATGCATTTTATCAAATCCAAGATACAACTGTAAGGCATATTGTTATTTTACATATGACTAAAAGAGAAAAAATGTTGCGAATTTAATTGATACATTAATTTTGTCACTTAATTTTTTATTTTATACTTGTTGAATTAACTTTTGGATTTACATTTTTTATTATATCATTCAATCCATAAAAAGGAAAATATGAATGAAATAAATTGATAAAGGTGTTCATTCCTAAAGCTACTTCACATTCATAATTTGTTTACAGTCATTTCTTTTTTTAACTAGGGTCATTGATGTTCATATTTTCTCAAATAATATTCTCTATGACACCAAGTGCACTGAGACTTCAACATTTCTTTAAAAAAGTACTTCGGTTTTATCTCTTGGATTTTCTCTCAAAGAGTCAGCCCCAGTCTACCAGTTTTATTGCTAGCATTGTCTTGCTCTTATTGAAAGGAATCAGTGAAAAGTTTTTAACAACTAGTAGGGGTCATGTTTCCCCTTGAACAGGCCCATAAGTGATATTTTATATCTAAACTTCAAGGGGTTACAATTGTCCAATTATGACACCAAGAAAGAACTAACAAAATTTAGATGTCCCTCAGATACAACATTTATGTTACAACTGATATCTGGCCTAAAGTTGATGAGTTTATAACAAATTGTAAGATCCCATTGACTGTAAGATGCCCCCAGTTTCAAAAGTGTTAGAATGTTAAAAATATTCATATTAGAATTGATGAAAGATGGTACACCCTTCACTTCATTATTTTACATGTGCTACTTTTATAACTATAATATAAAAGGGAACCATTTTTTCAGAAATGGTGGAGACTTTGGCAGTTTTCTAAAGATCATTTCTTTTTTAATACCCGAAATATTTTGAGGAATCAACATTATAATTCTTTGCAGTTTTCTTTTATTCACTTAAGTTATCTAATCCTGTCATATTTACAGATGATTTTGCATCTGTCTTGAACAATTTTATAATACCATTATCATCATCTTTATGAAATCCTTTATCTTTGGCAAGATTCGCAATTTCCTCTGTCATTCATCTTGTATAACATCCAACAGTCAGGATTGATCAACAAGGACCTTAATGTGATGAATGTGAATAGAAACTGGTGTTAATAATACGTGGGGACTAATTTTATCATGGTCACTAATGCATATTTTGGGGCTGTGACACATTTTGTTTCTCAATTCAACATTGTAACTGCTGAGATCTTTATATAACTGTACCTAGAACATGTACAATAATGAATATTTATAGTCACTGACTCTTCAAGAAAAAGAAATTAACCAGTGATTTAAGGCAGCATTATTTATTAATAAGTATTAATACTCATTATTTGTACAGTTTGAAAATGTGTATACATTCACACTGTGGTTAATCCTTAAAATCACTCATAAAAATCTCCATTTTGCTGATGAAGAGAAGCAATTTTAAAGAGGCTGTAACAGATGCAGGTCTCAAACCTAATATGTGTTTTGTAATACTTTTACAAATCACATTATAAATAAACAAATCTAAACAGGATTAAGTTCAGAATCTTAAAAATTAATCTTCTGTAATTGTAAAACACTGTAAATTATTTGCTCTGTACATTTTATTAAGTGCTTTGGGAGATCATAATGAATTATAACATTGTTTCTATGGCAAAATGAAATTAAAGTCCCTGACTTAGGAATAAGCATTTAGAACATAAATTAGTTTTAGGTTGAATTAAAATTTAAAGAAACTGGATTTCAAAATAATTTTATGTGCTTGTGTATGTATTCAAAAATTTCCCTGTTTGGGTCACTGAAATTTTCAAAAAAAACTGATATTTTCGAAGGTTAAGAAAACGAACAAGGAAGACTTTCAGCCAAATGGTTTGTTTTCCTGTAAACAGTATGAATAAAAAGTAAAGTACCTCAGAATCTAATTCTGACTGTAATTCTTTGGGGTACGAATTATTATTCCAAAGTTACAGGTTTTGAAACCAGCTCAGAGTCCTTTGTAGTCTGCCTAAGATCATACAGTATGTCCAATGGCAAGATTCAAGCCCAGTGTGTGTGACTTTGGAAATTATGCTTTCAGCTCTTTTACTATGCTCTTTGCTCCTTTTTAAATTTCATATTAGTATTTGCTTTAATTTAGGTAAAACTTACAGAAATTACTGTAGACAGGTAATTTTGTAGAGCAAGTGTGGGCAAACCTTTTCTGTAAAAGGGCAGGTATAGATATTTTAGGCTTTACAGTGCATATGGTGTCCTACAAAACAAATGAGTGTGGCGATATTCTCGTAAAACTATATTTACAAAATCAGGCAGCAACCTAGACGTGACCTGGGTATTATAGTTTGCTGATTCTTGTTTAAAAAGTATCCTAATAGCAGGTTAGTTCTTCAATACTGAATTGTTTAGTTTAAAATATTTTTTTCAGTTCTTTAAAAGTTATCCTCTTATTATACTTCTAAAATATAATGTTTGGTACATAGGAAAGAATACATGTGTAAATTATGACGCAAAATACAGTTCTCAGGAGGTACAGCACTAATAAGTTCAGTCAGTATGCTGCTTTCTAATCTAGGTATTGGCACGTGTTTTTCTATAAAGGGCCACATAATGAATATTTAAGCCTTTATTAGCCATAAGGTCTCTGTCATAACTACAGACTCTTCATTATAGCACAGAAGTAACCATAGACACTGTGTAAATGAATGAGTGTGGCTGAGGTCCAGTAAAACTTTATTTATGAACAGTGAAATTTGAATTTCTTGTAATTTACATGTGGCCATTAAATATTATTCTTTTCATATTTTTCCCCACCATTTAAAAATGTGAAAAACCATTCTTAGCTTATGGACCATACAAAAATAGGTGGTAGGTTGGATTTAGCCTGTGAGCCATAGTTTGTCACCTCTGTCCTAACCTTTTTTCTGGCTTCTCCCAGAGGTTGCCATTATCCTGAACTGTGGATTTATCATTACTATGGATTTTTTAAAATATTTTTTCCACTTATGTATATGTACCTACACAGTGTATTATTCTTTTTTGTTTTTAACCATTATAAAAATTATACTATATGTAGACTAGGACTTGTTTTTTTTCATTCAACATTATTTTTCTAAAATTCATTCAGTAGAGTATAACTGTATAATAGTCCACTGTGTGTATATACCACAATTATTCTCCTGACAGTAAGTATTTATTTAGTTTGCTTTGACTTCTGCTTTGAACATTCTTGTACATGTTTCCTGGTACACCTGTGCAAGAATTTTTCTTGGTTATCAATTTTCTTCTGTAGAATAACTTAGAAAAACTTCTGAATTATTTTCCTTGAGAAGTGTTACTTTCTTATTAACTGATCTTAAATCATTCTGTATTTATTTATACTAATGGAAAACTGCCTTAAAATGTTTGGTTAAGTGTTAAACATTTCATTTATTCATTCATTCATTTATTTAGTATTATACAAACATTTATTGACTAGAGTATACTAGGTTTTGTGCCAGCAAGAGAATGTAAGATAAGCAATAAAGTAGATAAATAGTTAAACCAACAATTTTATACTAACAGCAGCTCTTTATTGACAGCTTACTATGCCAGGCATTATGTTAACTCTTTTATATGCATTACCTCTGTATTAGTCTACTAGGGCTGCTGTAACAAAATGCCACAAACTAAGTGGCTTAAAAATGGAAATTTATTACCTCACAGTACTGGAGAGTAAAAGTCCCAAGACCCACATGTCTACAGGGTAGTTTCCTTCTGAGGGCTGTTAGGAAGAATCATTCATGCCTCTTCCCTATCTTTTGGTGGTTGGCTGGCAGTCTTTAGCATTCCTTGACATTAGAATCATCACCCTAATCTCTCTGCCTTCGTTTCACATAATTTTCTCCCTATATGTGCATCTGCTCCAAATTCCCTTTTTATAAGAACATCAGTTATATTGGATTAGGGCCCACTCTAACAATCTCATTTTAACTTGATGAAGATGCTATTTCCAAGTAAGTTCAAATTCTGGGGTAGTAGGCATTAGGACTTAAGCATACGGATTTTGGAAGAACAAAGTTCAACCTGTAATAGTCTCTTTTACACTTTACAACAGTCCTAGGTAACTCTTTCGAACCTTAATGATACTAGTCCCATCAGAACGTATATTGCATTATAAAAACTCTAGATACTGAAAAGTAACTTATGCGCAGTTCCAGAACAAGATGGCATAAACCCACTTTTCCTGGCTCCTCCCCTCTGAATATAGTTAAATTCTGGAAACTAGTTAACATACAATTATAGTAGAATTCTGTATGTTGTAAAGAAGAAGGTTAAATAACTAAGGACCTCAGGATTTAGTAATAACAATGTGGTATGTGGTTCCCTGGGTTTTTTTTTTTTTTTAAGTTTATTTATTTTGAGAGAGAGAGCACATGTGTGCATAAACAGGGAAGGGGCAGAGAGGGAGAAAGAGAATCCCAGGAACCATGAGATCATGACCTGAGCCCAAATCAAGAGCCAGACACTTAACCAAATGAGCCACCCAGGCAATCCTCCCTGGTGTTTCTTTTTATTTCCCATATGTTGTGGGCTTGGTGTTGGCTATGCCTGCATCCCAGATCGACTATAGATGAAAAAACAAAAAGCAAAAACAGAAACCAAAAGGTTGATCTCACTTGCCAAATTAATGGAAAAAGAGGAATACCAGCAGGATTCTGTTGTAACTCAGGGCAGCAATGAAGTTTCAGGCTGCCCCAACCTCATTCCACAACTAGAGCATTGGCAGGTGACTTGGAGAGCATTTTGACCCATCATTGGCAACAAAGCCTTGGACCATCCCAGTTCCACTGAACATCTAAGGCACTAGCAGGTGATTCTATCTGACCACAGCAGTAGTAGCTATGAAGCCCTGTGCCTCCATACCTCCATCTGGTGATGTAAGAAGACTCAGACCCAGTGTCATCTGCCTTCCACCCTCAGGAGATCTTCCAGTAGCAGCAGATGGATCAGGGAGACAACTTTCATCATCACAAGATAGCACCAGGAGGGACTGAGCAGGAGCACCATCAGCACCAGAACAATGAAGCAAATTAGAATAATATTACAAGGATTCAGAAAAGCAAACTGTCATTAGAACTAAAGCCCACGAAAGTAGGCCAGAACCTAAAAGCTAATCCTAAATGGGCCTACTGCCTGCAAAAATTAAAGACATTAAGAGTCTTCTGATATAATAACTAAAATATTCAGGACATAATAAAAAATCACTTGTCATACCAAGAACCAGGAAAACCACAACCTGAATGAGTAAGGCCAATGAGCTGCCACAGTATCAAGATGAATTACATACTATAATTCTCAGAGATTTTAAAACTGCTTCAAACAAATGCTTCAGTGAGATAAAACTGTCTTGGGTGAATAAAAAATGGAAAATCTCAGTGATGAAATATAAAGTAAAAAAAAAATAACCAAATATGGCACAAAAACAGACACATACACCAATGGAATAGAATAGAGAACCCAGAACTGGACCCACAAATGTATGGCCAATTAATCTTTGACAAAGCAGGAAAGAGTATCCAATGGAAAAAAGACAGCCTCTTTAACAGATGTTGCTGGGAGAACTGGACACCAACATGCAAAAGAATGAAACTAGACCACTTTCTTACACCATACAGAAATATAAACTCAAAATGGATGAAGGACCTGAATGTGAGACAGGAAACCATCCAAACCCTAGAGGAGAAAGCAGGAAATAGACTCCTTGACCTCAATCGAAGCAATTTCCTACTTGACAAATCCCCAAAGGCAAGGGAATCAAGTGCAAAAATGAACTATTGGGACCTCATCAAGATAAAAAGCTTCTGCACTGCAAAGGAAACAATAAAACTACTAGGCAACCGATGGAATGGGAAAAGATAGTTGCAAATGACATAGCGGATAAAGGGCTAGTATCCAAAATCTATAAGGAACTCAACAAAGTCCACACCCCAAAAACAAATAATCCAGTGAAGAAATGGGCAGAAGACATGAACAGACACTTGTCCAAGGAGGACATCCAGATGGCCAACAGACACATGAAATGATGCTCAGCATCACTCATCAGGGAAATACAAATCAAAACCACACTGAGATACCACCTCATGCCAGTTAGAGTGGCTAAAATGAACAAATCAGGAGACTATACATGCTGGCGAGGATGTGGAGAAACGGGCACCCTCCTACACTGTTGGTGGGAATGTAAACTGGTACAGCTGCTCTGGAAAACAGTGTGGAGGTTCCTCAAAAAACTATCAATAGAACTCCCCTTTGACCCAGCAATAGCACTGCTGGGGATTTACCCAAGGGATACAGAAGCACTGATGCATAGGGGCACATGTACCCCAATGTTCATAGCAGCACTTTCAACAATAGCCAAATCATGGAAAGAGCCTA
>CM053567.1:55128197-55171315 GCA_028646485.1 Cryptoprocta ferox
TGGATGGAACTCAAGGGTGATATGCTAAGTGAAATAAGTCAGGCAGGGAAGGACAGATACCATATGTTTTCACTTATAAGTGGAACAGGAGAAACTTAACAGAGGACCATGGGGGAGGGGAAGGGGGAAAAATAGTTGGGGAGAGGGAGAGAGGCAAACCATAAGAGACTCTTGAATACTGAGAACAACCTGAGGTTTGATGGGGTTGGGGGAGAGGGGAGGGATGGAGGAGGGCACTTGTGGGGATGAGCACTGAGTGTTATATGGAAACCAACTTGATAATAAACTATAAAAGAAAAAAAAAGAAACCAAAAAAATTAAAAAAAAAAACAAATAGAAATTATATAATTGGAAAGTATACTAACCAAAATTTAAAATTCACTAGATCGAAAAAAGTATTTCAGTCTTAAGTATTTGTGGAACAATAAGAAAAGATTTAACATTTGTATCATTGGAGCCCAAAGGACAAGAGAAAGAGTGTGATTTTGAAAAAAAGTATTTGAAGAAATAATAGCTGAAAACTTTCTACATTTGGCAGAGGAAAAAAACCTATGGATGTAAGAAGCTGAGCAAACCCCCAGCTAGGATAAACAAAGAAATCTTCACCAAACAATATTATTAAATTTCTGAAATTAGAAGACAAAATAAATCTTTAAATATACAGAGAAAAATGACATATTACCTATGAAGCAGCACCAAATTGAATGACATCAGATCTTTCATCTGAAACCGTGGAGTATAGGAGGAAATGACATAACATTTTTCAAGTGCTAAGGGAAAGGAACTCTCAATCCGTGATCCTTTATCTGATGAAACTGTCTTTCAAGAATGAAGGGGAAATAAAGATATTCTTAAAGTAAACTAAAAGAATCTGTTGTTCACAGAGCAAATAAAATTGCTTGGGACAAAGAGATAAAGAGAGACATTACATAATAAAAGGATCAGTTCAATAAGTTGTTTCAGGAACACATGGGTGGCTCGGTCAGTTAACCAGCCAATTCTTGATTTTGGTTCAGGTAATGATCTCACAGTTTGTGAGTTTGAGGCCCATGTTGGGCTCTGTACTGACAGCGTGGAGCCTGCTTGGGATTCTCTCTCTCCTTTCTCTCCCTCTCTCTCTCCCTTTCTCTCCCTTTCTCTCCCTCTCTCCCTTTCTCTACTTCTCTATTTCTCTCTCAAAATAAAAAATATATATATAAATTATATATAAACATATATATAATTTATATATATTTTTTGTAATATTTGTTGCAAAAAAATTTTATATATATATATAATTTTTTTTTGCAATCCTAAATGGCTGTACACCAAACTGGAGTTTCAAAATATATAAAGCAGAAACTAACAGAGTTAAGAGGAGAATCTCACAAGTATAGTTAGGGACTTTAGCACCCTGTTCTCAGTGATTGATAGAACTGCTAGACAGAAATTAGCCATGATATAGAATAACTAAACACCATCACAAGCTACCAAGTTCTAATTTATACTTATAAAGCATTCTGCCCAACAATAGCACAATATACTTTTTTCTTTCAAGTGAAAATGAGTTAACACCCGATGATACATTCACCGTGAACGACTATATGCTGGCTCGTAAAACAAGCCTTATATTCAGAAGACTCAGAATTATAGAGTATAGTTTTTGAACATCATGGAATCAAACTAGAAATCTATAATAGAAAGATGACAAGAAAATCTCCAAACAATTGAAAATTAAAACACTTCTAAGATGGGGTCAAATAGGAAATATAAAAGGAAACTTAAAAATACATAGAACCAGGGGCATTTGGGAGGTTCAGTTAGTTAAGCGGATGACTTTTGATTTCACTTCAGGTCATGCTCTGAAGGTTTTGTGAGTTTGAGCCCCATGTTGTTTAGCCAGTTTGGGATCCTCTCTCTCTTTCTTCTCTGCTTTTGCCCATTCATGCTCACTTGCGCTCTCCGTCTCTCAAAATAAATAAACTTAAAAAATACATAAAACTGAATGAAAATAGATATACAACATATTAAAATTTGTGAGATGCAGCTAAAGCACATATATTTATATTTATTTGTATAAAGGAAATTTATAGCAGTAGATCCTTATAAATTGGAAAAGAAGAAAGGTCTCAAATCTGCACTCTAAGTTCCTATCTTGATGCTAAAAAAAAGGAAGAGAAGCAAAATAGACCCAAAGTAATAGACCCAAAACAAGCAGAATGAGGAAATCATTAAAGTAGAAATCGATGAAATTGAAAAAGGGAAAACTATTGAGAAAGTTAATAAAATGAAAAACTGGTTCTTAGAAAATAATGAAATTGATAATTTCTAGATTGACAAGAATAAAAAGAATAATGACACAAATCACAAATATCAGGAATTAAACAAGGGATATCACTACAGATCTTATAGTGAGTAAAAAGATAATAACAAGCAACGTAACACTCATAAATTCAACAACTTAGAAGAAATAGACCAAGTCTTTAAAAACTACAAACTACCAAATTGGAATAGATATCATTAATAGCCCTATAACTTTTAAAAATTGAATTTGTGATTTAAAAGCTGTCAAAAAAAGAAATCTCTAGGCCTGGATTGTTTCACTGGAGAATTTTACCAAACATTCAAAAAGAATTAACATCAGTTTGATATGATACCATCTCTTTTAGGAAATAATAACAGAAGGAACATTTCCCAACTCATTTTGAGGCCTGTATTACCCTGATACCCAAGCTAGACAAAGCACAAAAAAAGAAAAGTACAGACTAATATATATCATGAACCTAGATGGAAAACAAAATTTTAGGATATCTAATCCAACCACGACCAAGTGGTATTTAGTTCTATTTCAATATTAGAAAATCGATGTGATATACCATATCAATAGTTAAAGAAGAAAAATCGTATAATCATATCAATTGATGGAGAAAGTCTTTTGACAAATTTCAACATGTGTGATAAGAAATGTCAGTATACTAGAAATAGAGGAGAACATCCTCAGCTCCAAAAAAATTTACATCTAACTTCATATATAGAGAAGACTAAATGCTCTCCCTCTTCATTTGGAAAAAAGGGAAGGATGTTTGCTCTCACCAGTCTACTCAGCATAGTACTGGAAGTTCTAGTTACTGCAATAAGGCAAGAAAAAGAAATAAAAGGTATACAGATTTGAAAAGAAGGAATAAAATGATTGCTATTTTCAGTTGACATTAATTTGCTTAGAAAATACCAAGGACTCTACAAAAACTCTCCTTGAACTAAAAGAAATGAGTTCATTGTAGTTAACAGCATACAAGATTCAATACATAAAAATCACCTGAATTTTTTCTAAAGTTTATTTATTGAGAAAGAACAGGGGAGGGGCAGAGAGAGAGGGAGAGAGAATGCGAAACAGCCTCTGCACTGTCAGTGTGGAGCCCAATGCAGGGTTTAATCCCACAAACTGAGATTGTGACCTGAGCTGAAACCAAGGGTCAGATGCTCAACCGACTGAGCCACCCAGGTGCCCCTCAACTGAACTTTTTTAAAGTTTATTTATTTTGAGAGAGAGAGATCATAATCAGGGGAGGGGAAGAGAGGGAGAGAGAATCTCAAGCTGACTTCATGCCATCAGTGTAGAGCTCAACATGGGGCTTGAATTCCCAAACTGTGAGATCATGACCTGAGCCCAGATCAAGAGTCAGATCAAGAGTCTGATGCTTGACCAGCTGACCCAGCCAGGTGCCCCTGACTTTCTGTAAAATGACAGTGAACAAGTGGAAACTGATATTAAAAAAATATAATACCATTTATAGTTGCTCCCTAAAAATGAAAAAATAAAATATGCAGGCTTTATGTGTTTAAAATGACAAAATATTGATGAAATTAAAGAAGACCTAAATGTTGGAGAATCATACCATGTTGATGAATTGGAAGACTCAGTGTAGTAAAAATGGCAAGTTGCTCTAAGTTGATCTATGTTTAGTCCAATTCCTAGTAAAATCTCAGGAATATTTTTTTATAGATGTAGACAGACTTGTTCTAAAACATATATGCAAAGGGGTGCCTGGGTGCCTCAGTCAGTGAAGCGTCTGATTTCTGCTCAGGTCATAATCTCCCAGCTCATGAGTTCGAGCCCCATGTCGGGCTCTGTGCTGACAGCTCAGAACCTGGAGCCTGCTTCGGATTTGTGTCTCCCTCTCTTCTGCCCCTCCACCACTCACATTCTGTCTCTTTCTCCTTCAAAAATAAAGCACAAGAGACTCTTGAATACTGAAAACAAACCGAGGGGGGAAGGGGAAGGGAGAAAGGTAATAGGGGGTGATGGTCTTGGTGGAGGTCACTTGTGGGGAAGAGCACTGGGTGTTATATGGAAACCAACTTGACAATAAACTATAAAGTTAAAATAAAATCTTGATCCCACAAAAAATAATAAACATCCAAAAAATTTTAATAAATAAAAAATAAAATGTATATGGAAAGAAAATGGTCTTAAGACAGCCAAAATAGTTTTTTTTTTTCTTTAGGTGATTTCTACACCCAACATGGTGCTTAAATTCATGACTCTGAGATCAAGAGTCACCTGCTCTTCCAACTGAGCCAGCCAGGTGCCCCAAAACAGCCAAAACGGTTCTGAAGAAAAATTAAGTGGGAAGAATGAGTCTTCCATTTACTAAGGCTTACTTACAGGGGCACCTGGCTTTCTCAGTCGGTTGAGCAGCAGCTATTGATTTAGGTTTATATCATGATCTAGATGTTCGTGAGTTCTAGCCACGCATTGGGCTCCACGCTGCCCTTCCCCTTCCCCTGCTCATTCTCTGTTTCTCTCTCTCTCAAAAATAAATAAACATTGAAAAAAAAAAAAGCTTACAGATATGGGAATCAAAACAATATAGTACTAGTGGAGGGATAGACACATAGATTCATGGAATGGTATGGAGAACCCACTAATAGACCCTTACAGCATGCTCAACTGATTGTTGAAAATGAAGCGAAAGCAATTCATGGAGGAGGGATTGCCTTTTCAGTATTAGTGCTGGAGAAATTGGACTTCCACCCATAAGCAAAAATATGAACCTTGACCTAAGCCTCATATCTTATTAAAAGAGATCGTGCACTCTAAAGGAAAACATAAAATTATAAAGCTTTTAGAAGAAGGAGAAAATTTCAGACCTCAGACTAGACAAAGAATTCTTAGACTTGCCATCAAAAGCACAATCCATAAAAGGAAAACTTGATAAACTGGACTTTATCAGAATTAAAAACTTTTGTTCTGCAAAAGACCTTGTTGAGAGGAAGAAAATACAAATTACAGATTGGGAGAAAATACATGTAAACCCCATATTCAACAAAGGACTTGTGCCTAGAACACATGAAGAATCACCAATACTCAACAATAAAAACATAAAGAATCCAGTTAGAAAATGGGCAAAAGAGTAGCTAAACATCTCATTGAAGAGGGTATACAGATGGCATATAATGTTGAAAGATGGTTCATCATCATTAGCTATGTGAGAAATGCAAATTAAAACCACATTAATGTATCACTACACACCTATCACAATGGCTAAAATTAAAAAGTGATAAAAACCAAGGGTGCCTGGGTAGCTCAGTGGGTTGAGTGTCCGACTGTCTGACTTCGGCTCAGGTCATGATCTCGTGGCTCGTGAGTTTGAGCGCTGTGTCGGGCTCTGTACTGACAGCTCAGAGCCTGCAGCCTGCTTCAGATTCTGTATTCGTCTCTCTCTCTGCCCCTCCCCTGCTCCTGCACTATCTCTCTCTCTCCTTCTCTCTTTTTCAAATATAAATAAATATTTTAAAAAGCGATAAAAACCAAATGCTGGTGATGATATGGAGAAACTGGATCATCCATTTCTAGTAAGAATGTAAAGTGATACAGCCACTCTGCAAAATAGTTTGGCACTGCCCTTTAAAACTAAAAATGGATTTACCATACCGAGAACAAGTAATTCTACTCTTGCACATATGTCCCAGAGTAAAGAACATATTTTCACTCAGAAACTTGTACATGAATGTTCTTAGCAACTTCAACTCCTAATAGCCTAAAACTTGAAACTACCCAGTCGTCCTTCAGTGGGTGAATGAATGAACAAATATGGCATATCCGTACAGTGGAATACTACTTGGCAGTAAAATGGAACACACCGTTGATTTATGCATCCAATACCTTGGATGGACTGCAAGACAATAACACTGAGTAAAAACAGTGAATCTCAAGCAGATACATATTATATAATTCTAATATGTAAATTTGTTTGTAGTAGTTGATGGGTCTTAGGTATGGGAGTAGTGAATGTGGCTACAAAGTGTTATAGTAATGGTACAATTGAGTACCTTTATTATGGTGGTGGTTACATAAAGCTATATGTATAATAAAATTATACTGATACAGATACACAGTTGTGCATGTCTAACTACTGAAATCAGTTTCCTGGCTTTGATAGTGCACTATAGTTATGCAAGATGATTAAATTGGGAGAGACTGGATAAAAGGTCCATGAAAGCTCCCTGTACATTTTCCTTTCTGTGAATCTATAATATTTCAAAGTAAAATACTTTTAAAAAATTGCTTCAAAGTAACTCAGGTTTTTTTACTTAAAGTTCTTAAATACCATGAAAGGAAGATAGAGTCTATAGCATTACTCAGTTCTCCTCCCCAGCTCTCCTGTAACTCTGTTGGTATTTCATTCATCTTTTCAGAGTTCACCTCACATCTTTGCCCAGCCCTGCCTATTTCTTGTTTTCTTTCACCTTCCCAGTCTCTTAGTTATATTTCAAAAGTTCAAGTATCCCATAAGCTAATGCCAAGATTGCTTTGAAGAGGGGCCTTTTGTTAGGCTGGAAGAGGAGAAAGAGCACATTTGTATAATAATACTTTTTGTTCTGGTACACCCACAGAATAGTGTTATTATGTCCAAGCTTACAGCAAGTTTAAGTAATTTGGGGAAAGGTCAGCAGTGGTTAGGCGACATTGACAAATATGTGAACTGACAGAATTTGGAGTCTATCATCGTCCATATTCTTAACCATCATAGTATACTGCCTGTCCACCATTATATTGAGACTGCCTGCCCACCATTATATCATATTATAATACACTGATGAGTACTACTGCAGAAGGTATGTATAAAAATGGTATGGCGCATCACACTTATTGCCTGGAAGAGGTATGAGCAAGGCTTTCCGTGGGTGAGATGTTTGATTTCCATTTTGCAAGATGAGTAGAGTTAGCCATTTTAAGAAGATGACTGAGATCATGGCGTAGTCTGCAAACCACAAATAGTTGTCATGGCTAGAGTGTAAACTTTATGATTAGGCCGTGGCAGAGATGAGAATAGATGTGGCTAGGTTACAAACAGCTTTATCTGTCGTGTATCAGAATAGAATGTGGATTATATTATGAAGATAATGGGAATCATTGAAAGAGTTAGGTGGGCTTTGATGTGAAAGAGACTGTTAAAAAGGTTACTCTGCATTGTAGCAGATAGATTGGGATGTAGAATAGACTGAGAGGTATAATGATAAATTAGAAAGGTCTTGGAAATCCAGGAGTCAAGAGAAAAGAGCATGAGCTAAGGTAGAAATTAAAGAGATAATTAGAGAGTTAGGAGGAGGTAGATTGGTAATTTGACAGTCATTTCTATTTGGCAGAGAAGAGAAAGAGGTAACAATAACTCCCACCTCACTGACTTGGGTAGCTGACTGAGATCAGTAACTGAAGTGGGAATAAGATCATATAGTAAAAAGAATGATGAGGTCAGGTTTATAAATTGTTTGAAGTAGCTTTGCTACATAAAGAGTGGAGTTGTCCAGATGTCAGTTGAATATACATAGATGTTCAAGAGAAGAGCGCTGCAAGGTTGATTTAGATTTGGGAATTGACAACATATGTTACGGACTGGGAATGAGAAGACAAGAAGGACCAGAGAATGCATCTTGACAAAATATTGACATTAGTGATGAGCCATGGAAAAGAAACTCCTGTGAAAAATAGTGAAGATTGATTAGATGAACCCAAGATAGAGTGCTAATATAAATATGAAAGAGAAGAGAGATTTTTTTTTTTAATGTGTGATTTAGATTACACTATTTGGTGGTATATTATGAATATTATATAGTCAGTTAATAATGTTTTTAAGGATATTGAATATGAGGAGAGACTCAGAATATTAAAATTAATTAATATGCTAATTAATAATAAAATCAGAGTAAGTATAGTAAAATTCTAGTTTTATAAAGATAAGATGCATAAGTATTTGTACATATGCACAGAAAGGAATTGGAAGGGAATAGCCTTAGACTTTAGGTGTTTCAGATGGTAGAATTGTGATTTATATTTTATAAGTTTTCTACAGTGAACATATATGTTTTTTTGAGAGAAAAATACTTCTGTGGATTCAAACTCATTTCTAGTCGAAATGTTAATCGCAAAGTTTGCTCTAAAGAGTCCATTTGAATTGTTAACTAGGAAGTCACCGGTAACCCTAGAAAATTTTCAGTCATGGTGGGGTTGGAAACCAGATTGTAGTGGGTTAGAAAGTAAATAGGAAAAAAAAATAAGTAGGAAGCAGGAAAATGGAAGTCATGAATGGTCATATATATAAAAAGTGTGCTTTCAACAAGCTGATTAAAAGACATTAGGGAAGTGGGACACTGAGGAGTTTTTTAAGGAAAAATCTTATAGCATAGTTGTGTGCTGAAGGAAGAAAAAATGGATAGTTTGACAATATGATACTTTTTTAAAGGTTATTTATAATTTCTGATAAGGACATAATTCCATGTTTATGATAAACTACATTTAAAAATGATGTCAGTTTGTGATTGAGTATGATCATTTGAAGTATAGTCATAGGACGTGCGTGGGTGTAGAGTTAGAGTTCCAGTAGTTAATACTGTGTCTGTGTATTTAGTATGTAAACAGACTTGTAGAAATGGTTGGACCTTTACCGAACAAAACTTTGATTTGGGTTTAGCTAACCTCCAAAGTAGTTTTAAAAACGTTATTACTTAAATGGTTTATAAATGTTTATTAGCCTTAAATGGCTAATAAAAACATACCTGATCTCTGTTTTGAATAATTATGTTTGGGTTTTAATTGCTTCCTTCAATGTTCTCACTGAATGTATTGGTTAAATCGATACAGGAAAATGCCAGGGTTTATCTAAGTTCATCAGCTAGAAATGATCAGTATTTGCCAAAAGAAATAAAGTGGCACCTGGATATTCCTAGGTAAGATGCTGATATAGCCTTAGTCATTCTTTAAACTTAGTACATTAAATGATGAACAGGGAATCCTGCAAAACCTGGCAGCTATGTATGGAGGCAGGTCCAGCTCTTCAAGAGGAGGGAAGCCAAGAAACAAAGAGGAAGAGGTATGCTTCCCGCATGTTCGCTACCTCCGTCACATAGCCATTTTTGAGTTTATTGCCTTCCTTTCTTGCATGGTTTAAATTCTTAACAATTATTTAAGGATTTTGTAGGTCTAGAGGGACCTGTTAATATAATTTGACTGACCTGCTGTGTCATAATTTTGCCCCATAACTGATATTCAGTATTCTGAGTTCAATTTCTTTTCTTTTGGTAAAATTAAAAATTTATAATGTATTTCTTTTCAGATAAGTCGATCTAAATTAAACACTTGAAAGCTAATATTACATTTCCATTAACCAGATTTCAAAACTTTTATTTCTTGTATTCAGATTAACACTTTTCTTTAAATTAAAAAAATTTTAGCAATAAAAATGTTGATAGATTTTTTAAATTAAAGTTTTGTGTTTTTTTTCTCTCCTTGTAGGTTTATCTGGCAAGACTGAGACAAATAAGACTGCAGAATTTCAATGAGCGCCAACAGATTAGAGCCAAACTTCGTGGTGAAAAGGCAGGTTGAAAAATAAGTTGTTAAAAAGTAATTTAATGGAAAAAAAGTGAAATTATAATAGATGAAGATTAAAAATGCTATGCCACTAACACAAAATCTGATGAAGAGAGTGAAATCAAAGATCAGAAAACTATACATAGAGATAAAATACATTTTATATATTGGTTTTATAATCGTTAAGACCATTTGTTCCAGAGGAATTCTGAGAGGAAAACATAGGTAGTGCCCATGGACATTTTATATCATCCTATTTTTGTCTTTTGCAGCTGCGAGAGAAAACTAGTAATGTTGAACAATTTACCATTTTATATTTTTAGGTGGTAGTCTGTTCATATTATCTTCTGAGCTCTGCCGTGAATTTGAGGCCCTGTCCTAAGTGGTTTGCTTATCTACTTACTTTGTAGAAAGAAGCTGATTGTTCTGAAGGACAAGAAGGAAGTGAGGAGGCTGACGTGAGGCGTAAAAAAGTTGAAGCACTTAAGGTATAGACTAGAAATAAACAGATTTTCTTTGAGTAAATTGGAACCTGAGGTAGAGAATTGTATTAAGTCTTGAATAGTTATTCTCTTGCCTTAATTTTTCATTCCCCTTTATCCCTCTTTGGTTTCTGAAAAATAATGTCTTCCTCTCTTCATATCTTATATTTATGGAGGGCAGTTTGATGAAATCATAACATAAGTGTATGAAGCTATTACACAAGTACCTTAAAAAGAATAAATGATAACCTTAAAAATGAAAAATATAATTGTCCATTTCTGTGAAGAAATAATTAATTTTGTTGATTTTATTTTCAGGCCCAAGCAAGTGCACGTGCTGCTGTACTAAAAGAACAATTAGAACGAAAGAGAAAGGAAGCATATGAGAGAGAAAAGAAAGTATGGGAAGAGCATGTAAGATTTAACTCATATTCTTGATCCTCCTCATGTTAATGTTCTTATATCTTTAACCAGGTAGTATATCACCATTATAATTTGGTGATTATGTTTTTTCCATTTTTTATTCTCACTTGTTCTCCCTCTCCTATCCCCTCCCTCGCTCTCCCTCACTATTGCACGCTCTCTTTCATATTTATGGATGATCAATATGGAAATTATTTTGGGATTTGATTTGTGGTGAGAACATAATTTACTTATTCATTTTAGTTATTATTGCCAAGTACCTGATCAAAGACCCAGCATCATTTAATGGCTACACTTTCCTTCTGCCACTGATTTACAAAGCTACCTTTTTATATTAATATAAATACCTATGTATATTAAATTTTTATATATGCTAGAGAATGAATCTATAGTATACATGCATCAGGCTCTCTCTTCTGCTCCATTACTCTGTCTGCCAGTACCTCGTTGTATTAATAATTACGGATTTAGAATATATTTAAATTTCTGATAGAGTTCTCCTCTCATTTCCTTTTTACTCTTCTTTTTACAATGTTTTCCTTAGTTACTTGCTCTCTTTTTCCTTACCAGATACATTTTTGGGTAATTTTTGTCCTTTTTTTTTCCTTTTTAAATTCTATTAGAATTTTTATCAATATAACCATAAACCTACAAATTAACTTATCCAGGAGCATGTTAAACATCTACATTTACTCATTTTTTTCTTTTATATCTCTTACACAATTTTGATCATTTTAAGCTCACACTTGTTACATTTCTTATAAAGGTTATTTCTTGATAGTACATAATTCTAAATTTCTGTTTTAAGAGGGTTTTCTTTCCTAAAAGAATATTGCTGATATTTGGAGAAATCATTGGTTTTTGCTATAGAATGAGTTTTCCTGTTCCGCCAATTCTCAGTTAATTTTCTGGGGTTTTAGTATGCAGCTATATCATTTTCAAGTAGTCATGATATACATCATAACAATTATTTGTACATTTTATTACTATTATTTTTTAAGTTTCTATTTTTGAGAGAGATAGAGCATGAGTGGGGGAGGGGCAGAGAGAGAGAGAGAGGGAGACAAAATTCAAACCAGGCTCTAGGCTCTGAGCTGTCAGCACACTTAACTGACTGAGCCACCTAGGCGCCCCTTACAGTTTATTTTATGCCATGCACATTATAATCACCACACATGTTTTGCTTTGCTTAATCTTTACAACTTTATGAAGCAGATACAGAAAGGATAAAACAATTAAATGAGGTCATAATTCCAGTAGATATGGAACAGGGATTTGAACCTGGGTCTTCCCAGTGTTGGAAGTCTTTATTCTTTTGCACTACACCTTAATTTCCCCTGCTTTCTTTAAGTTGTACCTTATAATTACTTACTTTTAATAAAATTGGCCAGAACTTCTAGGACAACATTAAATAATAATGTGGATAATATTTTTCCTGTTTTTAATGGAAATACTTTAGTTATTTGTTATGTATGGAAAAATAATAAGGAATATAGTAACTCTAGGTTGTAAAGTTTTTATCAGTAATGTGTTTTAGAGTTTTATCAAATATCTTATGTGTTTTTTGTTTTTTAATTTTTTTATTATTTATTTACTTTTGAGAGAGATAGAGACAGAGTGCGAAGGAGACACAGAATCTGAAGCAGGCTCCAGGCTCTAAGCTGAAAGCACAGAGCCTGACGCGGGGCTCGAACCCACAGACTGTGAGATCATGACCTGAGCTTAAGTTGGACGCTTAGCCAACTGAGCCACCCAGGCACCCCTCTTGTGTGTTTTTTAATTCACCAATTGATGTAATATATAGGGAGATTCTCTTCTTACCATATTTCTAATGAAAAAGAGCCATTTAGTTATAAGAGAATGAGTGAAAGAGACAACTCCAAAAGTCAGAATAAGTCTAAGCGTTGTTTGATAATTCCATTTTGTGTTCTGTTCAAAGTAATTTTAGGTAGTAACTGTTCCTATTTGTTCATCCTCTGCTAGTTACATTTTTCTCTTAAGTTTTAAAAGTCCAGCAGTAGGGAAAACTCATCTTATTCCCCCTTTTCTTTCCTGACTATAGACAAAGCATGGACAAGACTTGAGTGTGAAACAGTAACTGTGATAATGTATTCCTTCTTTCCCAAGAGTATCTAGTAATTATCTCCTGGACTATTGACCAAAATTTACCTGGCTTTAGATTACTATGCTTTTTAAATGTTTTATATCTAGTGTTTCTTAATTCCCTTGGTTCTTTCCTTTATTACAGGTATAGCATGAATAGGGCAAGAGTATGAAACAATTACTGTGTTAACTTATTGTAAACCAAATTTGTCAGAAGTAGAAATAAATCATCTTCATAGAGCGAGCGATTTCCTCTATTACACAAGTCCCTTTCAAGCTTACCCTAATCTGGAAAATAGTATGAGCCTACCTTTGGTGGCATACATACATAGCAATGGGGGGCAATCTGCTTTTCTTCTCTTGGGTTTATATCTTCAACACAAGAAACAGGGACATTTCATCCTGTGCTGATTTGCACAGTAGAGCAGAGATTGTATGAAGATGAATCAGTTTGACACTGCCTGTGTGTTCTTTTTCAGTTAGCTTTCCTCAGGATAAGCCTGCCGCTGTCATCCTTGTGCTCAGCTATCGTACTGCAGATGCGATTGACCTTACAGGTTTTAGTTTAGTCTTTAATAGTCCATGCCAGCAGTCTACATGGCACATGAAGGCGATTGGCATAGTAATATATCCATTAAATATGGTAAGCTTGTGCTTAGTGCAAATCAGCCTTATTTTAAAAACGTGATCCATTATGCAAAATTACATGGGGGCATCAGAGTATTTTATAATAGCAGTCTGCATGGCTTTGATTATGTGATTCCCTGTAGTCTTAGCTATGAGTCAGCTACTCCATATCCACTGCTGTCAGTATGCTTGCCTGGGCCTCTCTTGGCAGCAGGCTTATATAGCCACCTGCCACTGTACCAACTATATATAACCTTGTGATTTTCCCCCAAGGTAAAGTGAATGGCTCTGTCTTAATTCATGTTGTGATTAGCATGTGGGATACAAGAGTAGCACATTTATCAATGGGAAATGTTTCCTTTTCTCCTCGTCATGTAGGGACTGCTCATTTTAGTGATTCAGAATATTATGCTTCCAACAGCTCAAGTTAATATATCTCAGAAAGCACAAAGCATGAGCTTTGTAATTACATTTCTTTACGGAAATCTGCTTTTGGTGACCTGAAACAGCCCACAGACACTTCAAAACGTGTTCTTGGGGTGTCTGGGTGGCTCATTCCGTTAAATGTCTGACTCTTGATTTTGGCTCAGGTCATGATCTCATGATTTTATGAGTTCAAGCCCTTTATCGGGCTCTGCACAGGTAGTGCAGAGCCTGCTTCAGATTCTCTCTTTCCCTCTTTCTCTCTCTTCGCCCCTTCGCCTCTCACGCTGTCTCTGTGTCTCTTAAAATAAATAAATTTTTTAAAATGTTAATGTGGTCTTAAGTACATCTTGTATAATGGTTTTCAAAAGCATAGTTTCTCTTTATAGCATTATTTCTTGAATGTCCTGCTCATTCGGAAAAGTCATAACCACTGTCCAAGAGTCAGTATAAACATTTGATCATTCAGCATCAGTGTATAAAATCTACCTATTGGGTTGACTGTTTCATTTATTTCTTTGCCTTCTTATTCTCATTGGTGCTTGATACTTCATTGACATTTCTGGTTTACAGTCCTACAATTGTAACTGGAGCTGTTTTACCTTATTTGTCATCTAAATTATCATAGCAGGGTACCCAGTCTGCATATTTCTTAGCATCAATTCAGGCAACATACCTGTGGAAGTCTGTTCTTTGGTTAGGTAAGAGACTATAGTTTGCATATCATGTGTTCCTCCTGCTTTGCATTTCACTCTTTGTTGTGTATTTCATTTCTATAATTGTCTTATTCTTTGAACCTGCCATATAGACCTATATAGCTTCTTCACCTCTATGGTGAGCACACTCCCCATCTCTGGCTACCTCAGAATGTTATTATCCTTAGTCTTAAATAGACACATCATGAGATAAATGTGGAATCATGCTCCCTGTTCGAAGTGTCCCTAGATATTAATAGTGTTTCAGAGTGGTCTGCAAGATATGTTTATTTGACATGAAAAATTTCAAGAACATCAAAGAGAATCAGGATTCCTCTTATGCTGAGAGCCCCTATTTCAAAGCTGCTCCTCTGATAATCTTCCTAGCATTAAGCTAACTCTCCCTAAGCAAAAGGAGAAGTTTCACAGGTGGTAGTGGTAATGGTGGTAGAGGAGGCAGAGGGAGGGGAGCAGGGGAGCATCTCTGGAAGCGTGTTGTTAAGTTTTATATGTTAACGAGTACATTTTACGAATTGTGTCCAACATTGATTCAGCTCTGAGCTCTACATTCTCATATAATACTTTGATTACTAGGCAGCTGTACAATAACATAGTTCTGTTTCCACAGATAGGCAACTGGAACCAGGTTTCTCTATTTCCAGAAGGCTAATTAGACCTCATATACCCATCCAACACACTTTCAGTAGCATTCATATAATTAAAATACGATCCCAGAAAACCCAAAGAGTCTTTGCTCTTTAAGTCATGTAAACCAGTATAAATACCTAGTTTTTTCTCTGTATGTATTTTCTCTTTTAATCGTAGATCTGTCTTAGACAGTTCTAAAGTGTGCACAAATGACAGCTTTTATGACTCTATTATGGATAGAGAATACCAGTCTCTAGTATCATACAACTTTGTATTTCCTTAGGTTTTTTTCAGAGGTATTTTTCTGGTGGCAGCATTGAACTATGGCAGTGAGTCTGACTTTTGAGGTCCAATAGGCAAGCAACCCATTTTCATTTGGGGGAATTATGTTATTGTTTGCTCTTTGGGTAAGACTGTCAAACAAGGTATTCTGGCTTCTAGCTGAAGGATAGGCAGATCATCGAATGTAGACCAATGGAATTGTCTCCCAGAGCTTGAAGCTTGAGCAGAATATCACAGGATTTGAAGTTTATTTATTCCAGTAAAAGAACCTGATGAAACAATGAATTCATTTCTGCTACCTAGATCCATGCAGCTACTCTGGTTCCTGTTCTTTTTAGAGGGCTTCCCTTTGCTTTTATAATCTTACTTACCATTCTTTTCTCTCTTCTCCTTTCCCCCACCCCCCTCCTCATTTCCTCCAGAATTAGTTTCAACTGCTTTCAACCAAAGAACCCTGATTCACCTTGTAAAATGCTTAGCATGGTATCGGCGAATAGTAACACAAATAAATGTGTTGGGAAATCTGTGGCTCGTGACGTTCAGAATTATATATGGGAGGAATGTTCAAATATTGTTTTACTGAATGCATCCTTGTGTAGTGAGAAAAAAGAGGAATCTGGGAATCCAAATACTTGATTTTTAGTCTCAGCTCTGCCAATGAATTTGCCTTTTTGGGGAACTGACTTAATGTCTGTGGGCCTTTATTTCCTTATCTCCTAAATGAAAGGCATGATCTAATATTGTTTTATCTAAATTGGTTAGAAAAATAGTCTTCATAATGTAAGTACTAAATTCAGTTTAATCTGTAGAAAATGGCTTAAAGTTATTTTACCAAGTAATTATTTTAAAAGAAGGTCTAATTTAATATAATCTAGATGCAGTATGGGGACTTTATATGTCTGTATTTATTTATTGACTGTTACTCTAATGTTTGTTTTATTTATTTTGAGAGAGAGAGAGTGCAAGCAGGGAAGGGGCAAAGAGAGAGGGAGAGAGAAAATCCCAAGCAGGCTCCATGTGGTCTGCGCAGAGGTCATCGTGGAGCCCAGTGTGGGGCTCAAACTCACCAAACATGAGATCCTGACCTGAGCCAAAATTAAGAGTCAAATGCTGACTGAGCCACCAGGCATCCCTATTGACTGTTACTGTAACTCAGGAGTGGTTAATGTGTTATTCACAGTTAGAATTAGCATTATTAACTTCCTGAAATGTTAATTTAGTTTGATTGCATATATATTGATGCATTTTTCTAAAGTAAGACCACATGTCTTTCATTGGATTATCAAAGTATCTTTGATCTAACAAATGGTAAATATCACTGCCTTAATTATTCTGATTCTTAAGTATGTAAGACCCATTTTATAAAATTTCCTCTTTGAAACTATAAAAATTATAGTACAACATAGGACTTTAATATGAAGAATAATTTTCATGTGTGGTGATAGGTTTTTTTCCCCCAAATAATACAGTATTGCCTTTTTCATTTGATCGTATATACTCATATTGTGAGTGAAACATAAGGAAGGTAGAGTTTTTTTAAGAGTAGCAGTGCATTTAATAATTAAAATTAAATGAAAAGTAGAATTAGGGAAATTCTGTCTTGACTTGGTGAGAGACTCTTTTTGAGTGTGAAGAATTCCTTTTTCATTGTGTTTAACTCTTGGCTATTTCATTTCTGTGTATGTCATTGTCCTTTTTTTTTTTTTTTTTTTTTTTTTTGGATCTGCCATACAGTTCTATATGGCTTCCTTAAGGGTGGAGAAATACTTCCTCCTTTTGGCCACACTGGAGTGTTCTTATTCTTAGACATTCTTATAAATAGAGTACAGCAATACTAGTTCAGAAAAATTATTCAGATAAAAATACTTCATATTTTCGGTTCTTCAAAGGTAAGGTTTTGAGAGCCTAAATGAGATTTTGATAAAATTTGACCATGTATTTTTAAGGTGTATAAAATTATGTGTGAAATTGCTCTATATTCAAAATATGTATGCAGTAAGGCCTTTTAATATTTTCCTAACGTATGTTAAATCCTTAAATCATTCAGCATATAGACATGAAATAGTATTTGTATTTATCTGTGTTTCAAGAATAGGTAAGAGTTTCATGTGTTTATAAACCTGGCCTCACTATTTGGAAAAATTTTGCAATTTGTCATTTGGTGGTATTGCTGATTAATTTTTTAGCAAAATTAAACAGATACAATTGGCAGATAAAATGGCTAATGAAACTTTCAGCTCAATGTTTTATTTCTGTTGCAGTTTTTTTTTTAAACTTTGGGTTTTGAAAAGCTGCTTAGAATGAAATATGTATCCTACATGTAACTGGGTGATCAATTTTAACAAAATTGTTTGGATTTTTTTTTTAGGTTTTAAATTTTTATCTTACGTAAAAAAATTGTTTTCTTTTTAATTTTAGTGTTGTTTATCATATCGAATCAACTTTCTGAATTAACTCAGTCTAGTGTTTTCTCTTTTAACAATTCAAAAATATGTTATTATTTTTTATCACAGAATCTGGTTAACATTGAAAGCCTTAACATCCAGGTTATAAAAAATATATCCATGATGTTTACTTACATAGAAGGCCCGGCTCCTATTGTACTGATCAGTTAGTGGTGTGTGTTACCTGGGCTTATAATGATGTTCTGACATCTCACTAGTTACTAGAATTACCTTTACATTTTTGTTAACTGATACAGTTTTGTTTTTAAGTAATTGGATGAGTTAGTAGGGCGGTCTTTTTTTTTGTTCTTTGGTTTAGATTTCATTATGTCTGAGATTCTTTGTGTGTTTATTATTTTAAGTTCTTAATGATCTGTTTAGTTGACTCGGGGAGAGACTAGTATGTTTGGTTATGGAGAATAAACATTTACTAAAGGCTGTTGAAGATCATTATTATAAAGGTGCCAATAAGTTTGTCTTACACATTGAATCAGGTATCTTACTGAAGTAATTACTTAGGTAATTGACCTATATACCTGTCATTAGCCATATATATGGGACCCAGACAAATTTTAATATAATACAAATCAAATTTTTAATAGTAATATGTGACATTTTCGTTATTAAAAACATCTTCTCTTGATTAAAAGATGTACTTCCATAGGTACAAAAATGAACAGTGTGAAGAGAATTTTGTAGATATTTTCCATGTTTTAGCATAATCCCTACTATATTGAATTTGATAATCTTTGGTCAAATTGAGTTACCCAGTTTAACTCATAGCACTTTATCCATAAACAGATTTTTGTCTCTGTTACTTTACGTTTCTCTTAAGGTTGAGATTAATGCAGAAATATCTCTATTTCATATACTTTACAATTTAAGAATATAAAGTCAAGATAAAGGGTTTTCAATTCCCTTATGTGACTTTTGCCATTCTTAACTAAAGATAAATCTGCTAAGTATTCCCTAGAGGTTTTTAAATTTTTCTTTGGCCGTATGTCTACAGTTTCAGAGAGTTATGCCAGTACCCTGTTTAAATTGTGTGTGAATTATGTGTACATGTGTATAAGCATTCAAAAAGTATAAAAATGAAATACAGTAAGTTGGAGCTATAGGGTATAGGTGACTTTTTTCTTTTATTATGAGTTTTCTTAAGGTTTCTGTTAGAAGCATCTGCCAAGTAATTTTGGAAATGACTTTGTGATAATTTTAAAAGCATAAATGAAAATTATGTCATAGGCTGAGAAAGGCAGTTGGTCTTATTCTTTAGCAAAATTAGTTAAATTCATGTTATCTCTCCTGTTTATTTATACAATTAAATTTTCTTTTGATCTTTAAAAATCTTAGGCTTTTTTGAATTTATAATGCCAACTATTTGTCTTTCAGATTTCTGCTTTTTTAAAACATTTTTTAAGTTTATTTATTTATTTTTGAGTGAGAGAGAGAGAGTAAATGAATGAGTGGAGAAGAGTCAGAGAGAGAGGGAATCTCAAGCAGGCTCTGCACCAGTGAAGTGCCTGATGTAGGACTCGATCTCAGGAATCGTGAGAACATGACCTGAGCTGAAACCAGGAGTCCAGAGGCTTAACCAACTAAGCCCCCCCCAGGCGCCCCGCCCCTCAGGTTTTTGCTTATCAACTTCTGTGTCATAAAACCTTATGCAGTGTTCAGCAGCTCGGTGGCTCATTTGGTTGAGCATCTGACTCTTGATTTCTACTCAGGTAATGATCTCACCATTGTAAGATAGAACCCCATAACGGGCTTTCTGCTCAGTGAAGAGCCTGCTTACAACTCTCTGTCTCTGTCTCTGTGTCCCTCTCTCTCTGTCCCTCCCCTGATTGTGCGCACATGTGCATGCACACTCTCTCACGTGCGCGCGCTCTCTCTCTAAACCAGTAAATAAACTTAAAAAAAAAAACACCTTATGCAATGCAAAAACTTAAAAAAATTTTTTAAATGTTTTATTTATTTTTGAGACAGAAAGAGACAGAGCGTGAGCAGGGAGGGGCAGAAAGAGAGGGAGACACAGAGTCGGAAGCAGGCTCCAGGCTCTGAGCTGTCAGCGCAGAGCCTGATGTGGGGCTCGAACCCACAAATGTGAGATCATGACCTGAGCTGAAGTCAGAGGCTTAATCAACTGAGCCACCCAGGCACCCCACAATGCAAAAACTTTAAACTCTGATTAGGCACAGATGGGAAGTTATTGTTTTTATTCTGCATTCTAGAGATTAGAAACTAGCTTTGGGCAAAACCAGTTTCTTCAATTTGTTAGGGTCTAAAATCAAACCTTCAGTGTTTAAGCCAAATAACGTTACTTAGTAGAAACTAAATAAATCTTTGCTGAACTATGATTACATTTATTAGGTACACAACTGTGCACTTTACATGAATTACCACATTTAATCCCTGTAGGAAGGAGACAATGAGTACACCATTCCCATTTTAGTGAGAAAAAGTTTGAAATTGAGAGAGGATTTTAGAAACAATGAAAAATCACAGGTCTCTAGTAAGTGAGATTTGGGAATTTGAGTAGGACTGTCCTACTTAAACTGTATTTTATGACCTCCTTAAACAATGAACGGCTGTTCAAAATGGCTACTCTACAAAGGCCGCTTTCACCATCTCTCCTCCTGGGAGTTAGTTTTTTCTCTGCTTTTATTTTGTTTGTGTTTCCCCAGACCATTTAGCACACATCTCTTTAATTTTATTTCTCTGTAACATACTGATTGGTTTTGTGTTTCCCTTTCTTTTATAGTTTATAATCCTTTGAGAGAAAGCATTGTATGATTCATTTTGTTTTGTTTTTGTCTTGTTTGTTTGAAAATTATTGCAATTAGTTCTGGTCTACAACTTAGTGGGTTTTTTTCCCCAGCTTTACTGAGATATAATTGTGTGACATTGTGTTAAGATGTATAACATGATGATTTGATACATGTATATACTATGAAATGATTACTACAATAAGGTTAGTTAACACATCACTTCACATAGTTACCACGTGTCTTTCAATTTGGATATCCGTTATATAGCACCGTGCTTGGCACTTAATACATTTTTTTTTAATATTTTGTTTTGTATATTTTGAGAGAGAGAGAGAGTACACGCACACACACGCATGAGGGAGGGGCAGAGAGAGAGCAGAAGAGAGAAAATCCCAAGTAGTAGGCTCTATGCTGTCAGGGCAGAGCCCCACAACACAGGGCTCAATCCACTGAACTGTGAGATTATGACCTGAACTAAAATCAAGAGTCAGATGCTTAACGGACTGGGCCACCAAGGCACCCTGACACATAATGTATCTTTGAATATGTTAATTAAATTTTATAAAATATTATATATTTGTTTTCTCACAAAAATTACATCAAGTTTATTAAAATAGCAAAAATCATTTCTTCAAGTGAATTTAAACATTCACATGATTATACAGTAGATAAATATGATATGTGATTAGAGAAGTAATTACTGATTTAAATACATATGATAGAATTTGTACATCTGAATTAATGTGTTTCCTTCAAAATAATCATCTAAAGAAATAACATAGTTTTCTAAAAATGCTACTAGTTTTTCAAAACCAATTGGAACTTGTTTTTATTTCCTCAGAATTTATGTTACTTTTTTTGAATATACCGTATGGAAATAAGACCATGGTAAAGTTTCAAAATATTTCTATGTAGTCTTTCAAGGAGATAATACCCAGCTGTGTTAGCTTTAGATTTTTAAAGTTATTTGTAATGTCTTAAATATCAGTACACTTTTCGGTGGTGCTGAACTATGGATTAGAGCAATGTTTCTGCCCCTTTTAAAATAAAGTCTTATTAATTTTTTTTTTAGAGTAGTTTTAGGTTCACAGGAAAATTGATAGGAAGATACACATTTCCTGTGTATCCCCTGTCCCCACACATGTACAGCCTCTCCCATTAACCAGCATCCTCCAACCAGAGTTGTATATTGTTATAATTGATAAGCCTGCATTTACATATCATCACCCAAAGTCTGTGGTTTGTATTACAGTTCACTGTTGGTGCCGTACATCCCGTGGGTTTGGACAAATGTGTAATGACATGTAACTATCATTACAATATCATACAGAGTATTTTCACGGCCCTAGAAGTCCTCTGTGCTCTGCCTGTTCATTTCTCCTACCATTCCCCTGCGAACCTCTGGCAACCATGCATCTTTGTATTGTCTCCATCGTCTTGCCTTTTCCAGAATGTCATATGGTGGGACTCCTACAGTATGTAGCCTTTTCAGAATGACTTCTTTCATTCAGTAGTATGCATGTAAGTTTCCTCTATGACTTTGCATGGCTTGATAGCTCATTTCTTTTTAGCATGAAATAATAATCCATTATGTACCAGTTTTTTTTAATCTATTTACATACTGAAGGACATCTTGGTTGCTTCCAAGTTTTGGCAATTATGAATAGAACTGCTATAAACATCTGTGTACAGGTTTCTGTGTGAACATAAGTTTTAAACTCCTTTAGGTAAATACTGAGGAGCGTGATTTTTGGGTCACATGGTAAGAGTATGTTTAGTTTTGTTGGAAATTTCCAAACTGTTTTCCAAACCATTGTACCATTTTGAATTCCCTTCAGAAATGAATGAGAACTCCTCTTCATCCACCTCCTCAACAGCATTTGGTGTGGTCGGTGGTTTGGATTTTAACCAATGTTGTACATGTGTAGTGGTATCACATTATTGTTTAAATTTGCAATTCCCAAATGATTAGGATGTGGAGTATTTTTTTCATATGCCTATTTGCCATCTGTATATGTTTTTTGGTGTGGTGTCTGTTCAGATCTTTAGTACATTTTTTAATTGGGTGGTGTGTTTTTTTATGGTTGAGTTTTAGGAGCTCTTTGTATATTTTAGCTAACAGTGATTTAAGTCTTTATGTCTTTTGCACATACTTTCTCCAAGTCTGTGGCTTGTCTTATTCTCTTGACAGTGTCTTTCATGGAGCAAAAGTTTAAATTTTAGTGAAGTCCAACTTTTCAATTCTGTCTTTCCCAGTTGTGCCTTTGGTGTTGTATCTAAAAAGTCTGGCCAAACCCCAAATCATCTGGATTTTTCTCCTGTGTTAACCTTCTAGGAGTTTTATAATTTTACATTTTATGTTTAGGTCTGTAATGAGTTAATTTTTGTGAAGGGTGTATCTGTCATCTGTTTGTTTAGATCCTTGTTTTGGCTGGGGGAAAGGGGGCACTGGGTTGTCCAGATGTTCCAGCATCAATTGTTGTAAAGACTATCCTTTCTCCATTGAGTTGCCTTTGCTCCTTTGTTAAAGATCATTTGACTATATTCGTTTGGGTCTATTTATGAGCTATGTTCTATTCCATTGATTGATTTGTTTGTTCTTTCACCAGTATTACACTGTCTTGATTACTGTGGCTTTATAGTAAGACTTGAAGAAATTATGTATTATCATTCCTTGAACTTTGTTCTTCAGTATTGTGTGGCTGTTTCCATCTTCTTTTAAACAACATACGTATTAGTATAAAATTAGAGTTTAGAAGACTAGATATTATAATTGTATTTCTGCCTTATATTTACAAGATGCTCAGTAAATGTTGCATTTGAAGTGTATACTCACCAGAAATATTTGTTTACTGGTTTGAAAGAGAGAGAGAAGTAGGGAACAGACTTGCTGCCATGTTACCATGAGCATACCTGTAAATGCCGTTTCCTTATACTGATGAATGGTTCAGTGTCTTATTTCATATTGTTTAAAGTCTAAACAGCAAGATAAAAAAGGACACATATTTGAATGTATGTAATATTTTTAGTGACTTTAAGTCTTATTACCTGTTCCTGTCATTTCTTCCATTCTCCCATTTCTTCCATTCTTCCATTATATTGACATTTTTATAATAAGGGCTTGTATGTTGGGTGATTCATGTTCAAACTTTAAGAAGAGTGTACCAAACTTTTAGAAATTACACAAGCATTTCTTTTTCAGGTTTAAGATTAATAAGTAAAATATTTTTTCTTCCCATCAGATGTTGTAATGAATTAAAATTAAAGTGAAGGGACTGATGTCATAATCTTTTAGAAATCAGGTGTTTTTTAAAAAAATTATTTTATGAAACATTGTTAATGCAGTGGAAAGGAGTTATTTAGTGTACTACATGAGACATGATTATGTTTACATCTCAGGCCAGAAATGTTTCTGTCTTTTCTGATCTTTCCTCAGACCTCGCACATTGTCTTACACAATACAAATAAAGAAATGAAAAACTGTACTTTTGGATAGAGTAAATAAACAGTGATTTGATAAACACCATTTTATTCTTCATACAAATATAAATTTGCAAATTTATTTAAATTTTTTATTTAGTTGGTGGCTAAAGGAGTAAAGAGTTCTGATATGTCTTCGCCATTGGGACAACCTGAAGCAGGTGGCTCGCCATCAAAGCAACAGATGAAACCTGTTATTTCTGTGACTTCAGCTTTGAAAGAAGTGGGAATGGTAAGTGTCCGAAAATTTAGAACTCCTCAAAGCAAAATGTCATTAGAAGGATTAAATTTAATGAAATTATATTAATTCCTAATGTTTCATTAAATTTTTCTAAAAGAAAACAATTATTTCTTAAGATTTTTGTGTATACTGTGAGTATTGGAGCCTCGCTGCTGATAGGTTTATATCTAGGACCACTTAATACGTAAAAATAGATTTAAGTGATTGCCTCTCATTCTTACTTTAAAAGAATATTGAACAAATATATTCAAAAATGTACAGAAAATAGTGCAATAAACATTTGTAATGCAACAAACATTAACAAACAAATATACCCCAACTCTCACAATTAACAGTTTCATTTTTTTAAGAAAATTTCATTTTCTTAAGAAATAATGTCTCTTTGATACTTAAATTAACTCTAAGAATAAAGTCCAAGGCATGTTTACATTTATTTTTAAATTTTTGGCATAACAAATGTTGGAAGATTCAGTATAATTACACTTAATCCATCAATTATTTCTTTTCCCTTCTACTTATGAATCTCTGTCATGCCATATGGATAATGAAACAAAGAAATATGGACAAGTAAAAAGTTTAAACTTGGAAGTATGTGTCAAGTATTCGTCTAAAATGTTAAAACTCTGTTCTGGGGTTAAAGGAAATGGGCTCATGATACAGAATTTCAGCCTAGAATTTAACACAGAGAAGGGAAATCACGTAACACATTAACTTGATTTTTTCCTGTCTTGTTAATTGCTGAGTTTAAGTTTTTGCAGACAACAGTAGTGTTACTGATACACCAGTTTTTTATAGCCTTTGTGTTTGTCTTAAAAATAACACTGAGTAGGAAAATGCAAGTTTCTTGGTAACTCTCAAGAACTTCATATGAGAAATTATTGTTCTTCAAGTAGGGTTAGTCTCTTTTTCTTTCTGATAACGACTGTGTGTGTGCTGCATTGTTCACTTCAACTTTAGATACCACTGTGTGGTTTCCTTCCTGGTACCCTTCAAGTAGCTGTTCATCTCTCTGGTTATAGCAACTGCTAATTCCTGTCTACTTTATGGGGTAAAATGCTCTTTGTCTCATTTACATGTATTACTTTAAAACTGACCATTATACTCTTTTGTATTCTCCTCAAATGTTACAAAATTTGAGGTAATCTAATGTAATGAAATGGTTTTTCTTTATGTGTTGTCTTGGTAAATATTGGTACTTAAAACTTTGAAAACTGCTGTTTCTTACTCTGCATCTTTAAGATTACTTTTGCTTTCATAGCATTCATAACTACTAATTTCTTCTTTGCGTGTGTTTAAAAATTCTAGTTGGCCTAGATCACTGATTATACTAATTAAAAGAGAATTTATATTATTATTGGTATAAAGGACTCAGAGCCATTATTGTTACTCTCTTTGTTTATTGAGAGAAACCAATTCTCAATTATGTTCAGTAGTATGGCTGGAGTAGGAATATATGTACATGAAACATAAAGACAATTTCAAAACAATAGAGCCTATCCTGAATTACTTTATCCACTAAAACTCCCTAGCTCTAATTAAGAGAGTACCTCAGTTAATTTTTTTTTATTTCTAGCATTGACATAAAATTACCAAAAATCAGATGTCAAAAAGGGAGAGGATATAGTTAAATACGTGATCAGTAATCTAAAAATAAGACAAATAATTGAGAATTGGCCCTTCTGCTATTAAGTATAATGAAAGAAGCTGTGTTAACATTTTACAGGAATAAAACATTCACAAGGAACAATTAAATAAAAAATAAGTAACAAAAATATGAAAGTTTTTAAGGTAGACATTTAAAATAACATTATTTCTTACTCTGTATCTATCTGTATTTATAGGACAGTAGTTTAATTGATACCCAGGAAACCTCAGAAGACATGCAGAAGACTAACAATGCTATTTCAGTAGGTAGAAGTTTCAAACTTTCTCAGTCATTTTACTTAATTGTATACATATTAAAGTATAACATTTTAAATGTTTCAGAGTAAGCGAGAAATACTACGTAGATTAAATCAAAATCTTAAAGCTCAAGAAGATGAAAAAGGAAAGCAGTGTCACTCTGATCCATGTGAAGTAGTCCTTAGTGAAGATGCCAAAGAGCATGAAAAGGAAAAGTCAGTTTCATCTGATCGCAAGAAATGGGAGGCAGGAGGTCAACTTGTGATTCCCCTAGATGAGTTAACATTGGACACATCCTTCTCTGCAACTGAAAGTATGTATAAAATGTTAATAATCTATTTTGGTCTAGCACACATATAAACTTGGAGGCTGGAGATTCTGAAAGAACGAACAGAGGGATTGAGAGAGGCTGGAAGAATTTCTTTGTATGTGGAAAATGGAGAAAACTATTCAACCTTACCAATAGCAAGGATTTTGGGGTGCTGGGGTGGCTCAGGTCCTGATCTCACAGCTTGTGGGTTTGAGCCCCACATCGGTCTCTGTGCTGACAGCGCAGAGCCTGGAGCCCACTTTAGATTCTCTGTCTCCCTCTCTCTCTGGCCCTCCCCTGCTCACACTCTGTCTCTCTCATCTTCAATATAAATAAACATTAATAAAAAAAAAAGAATACCAAGGATTTTTATTACAAAAGTGTGTGGTATGACAGAAGAAACTAATGATACACAGGTAAATTATATTATTTAACTCTTTCTACCATATTATATTAATCTTTTACCAGGAATAATTTTTGAAGAGAACCAAAATAGTGAACTTTGACAGAATCTCAGAAAGGTCCCTTATGTATTTAGCCTCAAGGTGTTGAAAAGATCTCACTTAATGTATTTAGCCTCAAGGTATTGAAAAGATCTCACATAATGATTCATTTATCCAGCAATAATTATTGAGCAACTACTATTTTCTTGCATTGTCTTACACACCAGAGGGAGACAACAATAAATAAAAACGTGCTCTTGTGGAGCTTACATACTAAAAGGACAAGTCTGATTATCAACCAACTAAATATATTTTTTTAATTTTTTAATGTTTATTTATCTTTGAGAGGGAGAGAGGGCGAGAGGGCAAGGGAAGGGTAGAGGCAAAGGGTAGACACATAATCCAAAGCAAGCTCCAGGCTCTTAGCTGTCAGCACAGAGCCCAGCGGGGCCCGAACCCATGAACCACAAGATCATGACTTGAGCTGAAGTCGGACACTTAACCAACTAAGCTCCTCAACTAAATATCGTTTTAAGTAATTTTTTAATTGACCGTTTTCTTAGAATTCTTTCTTGCATTAGAGAAAAGCTCAAAGACTCCAACCTATGGTGTCTTTTATTTTGTTTACTTATTCAGTAGTTCTTCATGGGGTCTTATTAAATGCTGCAGACTCCTCAGCAATGAAGATACTATAATGGTTGAGACATAGTCCCTCCCCTTAAGGAGCTTAGGGTCTAGTGGAAAGGGAGACAAATATAGAGGCAATTATAGTTCATAAGGAATATGCTAGAAATAATCCTGGCTACTGTAAGAATGTGTATCAGGACATAAATCCATCTTGAGGAAGCAAAGATTGATTTATGAAAAAAGGGATAAGCCGAGGGATAAGTAATTAGCTAAACCAAAAGCCAGGCGAAGTATTTTAGGCCAAGTATTTTAGGTATAGAATAGCCAGGACCCAGGTGAGAGAGGGTGTGAAATTCAGGGAACTTGGTATAATTCAGTGGATGACTAAAGTTCAGAAGTCAAGACAAAGAATGGCAAGTAAAAAGCCATGGAAGAAGTAAGCAGGGCCGTATTATGAATGGTACTGTGCTTGGGCTCTCTCAAACATTATGAACTTATTCTGAGTGCAGAGAGCAGTCTTTGAAGCAGGGGTTAACAAATGTTTTCTGTAAATGGCCAGGTAGTGAATATTTTAGATTTGCTGTCCATAAGAACTCTGTTGCAACTTCTCTAATCTGTTGTTATTGTGTAAAAGCAGCAAGAGAGAATATGCAAGTGTATTAGCATGGCTTTTTCTAATAAAATTTTATTTAGGGACACTGAAATTTGAATTTATTAAAATTTTCTTTAAATCTTCTATTTGTTTTCTGAGACTTTCTATTTTCTCATTGCTGTAAAGTGCATTCATTTCATGATTGTTTCCTGGAACATTTTTATAGTAACTTCTAAAATCTTTGTTAGATAATTCCAATATCTGTGTTGGTTATTAATCAGTAGCCATCTCTCATGAGAGTTAAAAATTTTCCTGGTTCTTCTTTTTCTGAGTAATTTTGAAATATATCCTGGACATTTTGAATATTCCATTATGAAACTCTAGGCCTATTTAAATTCTGGGGAGAATGTTCATATTTTTGCTTTAGCAGGCAGTCGACCCAGTTAGTCAGGTCGCAAGTTCCTATCTGCCTTCGTGGTTCTAATATCAGTTCATTTTTCAAAGCCTGTCAATGCTGTTTTGGTCTGCTAGCATGTGTACTACCCAGTGACTGGGCTGGGACCTTGGCAGTCACCTTTTTGTTAATTCAGTTTTCAAAGTTTTGGATATACTGAATGGGATCACATCCATGTGTGTGCATGTGGCAGGTGAGCCCAGGCGAAAATAAACAACTTCATGGGGTTGCTTTCTTGAGTTCCTTTGTATTTATTATCTTCCTGGTATTTTCTGGTTGCCCCAGGATTCTCTCTTCTGTCATCTGGTCAGAAAACTGAGGCTTTACTTACTCTGTTCCATTGTGTACTTGGAGCCATATAGCTAGAAGATAGAGAAAAATATCAATGGAAATTTAGGCCTCTCTTCTACGTACCACATCTCTACCAGACAGACAGGAAGCTTCCTTGTCCTCAGTTTGATCTTCTGTGTGGTCTGATTACCAACTGCTGCTCTTGTCACCATGGGATTTTGAGGGGAGAAAGAAGATGACAAAGTAAAGAAAGAAAAGAAAAACACTCAAGGATTTCCTCACACCAAGTAGTAGGGTTTCCTTCCCAGGTCCTAAAGCTAGAACTAGAAGGCCTGTCCTAGAACTTTCTCTCTAACCCGGTGCCATTTATGGATATCTGACATGTTGAATCCTGACTGGGGAATGTCTCCTTCCCTGATCCATCTGCTGCTACTCGTTGTTTCTAATAGGAGTTCTCAAATAGCCACTTTATACATTTTGTCCTGGTTTTCGTAGCTGTATTCAGTGGGAGACACAGGGTGATATGTACTGACTCCATCTTCCCAGGAATTGAACTCATTTAATTATCCTTTAAAGAGATTTAAATACCTTATAAGGGAAGAAAGTCTTTTTGTATTTATCTATGTAGTTACCATTTCTGATGTTCTTCTTTGTTTGAAAGAATTTCTTTTAACATTTCTTGTGATGCAGGTGATAGATTATTTCAACTTTTGTGTACTGAAAAGTATTTCACTTGAATTTTTAAAAGATATTTTCTCTGAGTATAGAGTTCTAGATTGGCAGTATTGTCTTCCAGTGCTTTAAAGATGTTGCACCATTGTCTTCTCACTTGCACTGTTTCTGACTAGAAATCTGATTCTTAGTTCGTTCTGCATAACACAGCATTTTTCTCTGCCTTTAAGATTTATCATTATTATTAATTTCAAGTAATTTGACAGTGAAAGAGCCTTGTTGTACTTTCTTTTTGTTCTTTTCCCTGGGGTTTATTGAGCATTTAGGTCTATGGATATATAGTTTTCATCAAATTGGAAAATTTTTTGTCACTATTTCTTCAAATATTTTTTCTGGGCCTCCTCTCCCCTCTCTCCTTTGTTTATTAAGCAGCTCAAAGCTGTCTGTCTTACAGCTCAGTCAGTGATGCTCTTTTTCATTTTTTAGATTCTTCTTTCAGTGTGTTTTGTTCTGGATAGGTTCTAATACTCTATCTTCAAATTCATTTATTTTTTTTTCTATATTGCCTAATCTTTTAATTCCATCCAATATATTTTCCATCTCAAATAGTGTAGTTTTCATCTCTAGAGGTTCAGGGTTTTTTATCTGCTATGTTACTACTTATCTTTTTGACCATATGTAATACAGTTGTAAAAACTTTATTAATATCCTTGTCTGCTAATTCTCATATCTCTCTGTTATGGTTGATTGATTTTTCCCCTTACTATGGGCCATATTCTTCTTCTTTGCATGATAGGCAGTTTTTGATTGGATACCAGCCCAGACATTGTGAATTTTGCTTGTTGGGTGACAGATATTTTTGTGTTTCTGCAGTTATTCTGGAGCTTTGTTCTGGAAGGTAGTTAAGTTAGTTGGGCTCAGTTTGATCCATTCATGTCTTGTTTTTGAGATTTTTTAGGTGAAATCAGAGCCATGTTCAGTCTAGTGCTAATTTCTTTTCCTTTACAGAGATAAAACCTTTCTTTGTACCCAGTGCACTGTGAATTATGACATTTTCCAATCTGGCTTCTGGGAACAGGGAATAGTTCATGTCCTATTTTCCCTATAAACTTTTTGGGTGGTTCTATTCTTACCTTGCGTGGTTTTCTCACACATTTGCTTGTATCACAGCTCTGCTGATACTCAAGGGCTACCCTCTGTAAACCTCTGTAATTCTCTTTCTACTTTCCCTGGTCTTCCGAAAATCCCATTTTTATCTTTCAAACTTAAGGAATCTGTCAGACTCTGCCTGGGTTCCCTTTTCCTCAGAAGTCTGTGTTCTTTATTACCTTTTGCCCAGTGTCTTGAATATGTTGTTTGTGTATTTTGTCCAGTTGGTTTGCATATCGAGGCAATAGCATAACGCTCGTTACCCTATTCCTCTCACTCAGAAGTGGAAGTCCTTCCGACCATTTTTTAGATGGTCTTGGATTAATCTAGACAAAAATTATTGATGACCTTAAATGAGTTACTGAAAGATAATAAAGAGAAGAGGACATCTTTAAGAGATATGAAGGGATAGACTTCTAAGGGCTTCCTATGAATCTCTTCTAAGAGTTTGTCAGAAAAAGAACTTTGAAAAGAACATGAGAAACAAGCAGAGTTAGGAAAATTGATGGATTTAAAATGAAGAAGAGTACTTCAGGAAGAGAAATGACAAGTGTAGGGCTAAAAAATTTGCCCTGGATTTGTCTGGAGAGAGACATTGTGATCTTGATAAAAGTAGTGTCATTAGAGTGTTAGGGACAGCAATACAATCCAGGAATTAAGCGAGTGGAAGGTGAGGAAGTAAAAAAGAGAGCAGAGGGAGAAAGTTTACAACCTTTTAAGGAAGCTGAGCTGTGAAGGGGAAGAAAGATGTAGAGTGTTATTACTTGGTAGGGATGTAGAGTCAGTGTAACCTTAAAGACTTGAAAATATTTTATTCTAATTAGAAAGGCAAAATATATCATATCACTCTCTCATTTTAAAATCTAATTGATTTTCGTTGCAGTTAGAATAAAAGTCTGAAGTTCTTTTCATAACTTACAAGGCTCTCCTGTGGTTCTCTGTATCCTCACTCTATCCATTTGTTTTTGCCTACTCACTTCTCACTTTTCACTTCTTAAAACATGCCAGGCTCTTTCTTTTTCACAATTCTCTTCCCCTTCTCTCTTTTCTAAGTTTTTTGCATGGCTGCCTCTTTCTTTTTTACTGTCCGTATTCAACTTTCACCCCATTTCTGAAGTCCTCTTTATAGCATAGCTCTTCAAAGCATTACCTTTTTACAACTCCAATTCCTTTCTTTCCATTCTCTGTGAACTTTCCCCCTCTACTGCACCTTCCCCCTCTACCACATGCATCAAAACCCTTCTTCTAAGTGTTTCCAAAAAGGCTCATCCTGGTAGTTAGCGATCCTTATCTTGTCTATCCACAGCATTTGACATCCTGGATTATTGTCCACGCTCTCCATCTCATTTCTCTTGAAACCCTTTCTTCAGTGTTCAGCACTCTATTAAAAGTAGACCTCTTTTAAGGTTATTTTATAAATCATAGAATATTATTATTTTTAAGGAACTATTACATGCTGTAATTATTTTCTTCATTCGTTTCATATGTCTTACTTATGTTCCTTTTTGTAATATAAACTTTTAAAATAAGTTTGTCTGATTCATACTGCATGTTATGTATCCCCTGTCATGTAGCACAGATTTTATTCATGAAGAGCGGCCATTAATTACATATATATGATGATAAACACAACTGATCTTGTGAGATCTCTTAGGTGATGGGGCTATAAATGATATACAGCACTTCTGAGGCAAAAAACTATTACCAGTATTACAGGATGAGATAGAGGCAAAGGTAGAGGAATGCAAGCAAGTTCTATACAAGATAAAAAAAAAAAAAAATCCCTGCGATGCTTTTTTAAAAGTAGGAAGAAAGGTCATATGCAGACCATAAAAACAAGAATTGGGTAATCTTGAATGATTGGTTAGTCCTATCTCAGACAAATATATGAGGACATATGAGATACCTTATTACCTTAATAAAAGCACTTTTATATGGAACATAGCATGAGATTGAGAATACTGTAACATAAATTAATACTTTGTCTCAGGGTTCAGAAATCATGTTTAACTTGAGTAGGCAACGTATTTAATGTGATCTGTTTTTACCTCGTTTAAACAGTGTATAAAATTTCTCTTCACCTCGACATATACTCCATTTCCATCCCTATTAACCAGGTAACCACAGATATAGTTTATTGTTTATACCTCTGAGCTCCTTCATATGTGTGTGCGTCTGAATAAAGATACATATTTTATACCTTTATGTTACAGTGTTACATGTTATGTGTCTTTTATTATATTTGTTTTATATATAAGTATGTTTTATAAATCTTTTCATATAACTACATAAACAATTACCTTCATCTTTTTTATAGCTTATATAATAGTCCATTGTATGATCATACTTGATTTACTTTTCTTAACATTTTATTATGAAAAATTTCAAACATGGCAAAATGGAAATAGTTTCACAATGAACACCATATTTTCTCTATTGAGAGTATACCATTAATATTTTACTATGCCTGCCTGATCACATATCTCTCTATCCTTCTATCCAACAATTAGTATATCTTTTTTTTAAAGAGAGTACAAGTGGGAGAGGAAGAGGGAGAGAGAATCTTTTATTTATTTATTTTTAGTTTTTAAATTTTATTTAAAGCCAAATTAGGTAACATAGTATAATAATGATTTCAGGAGTAGAATTTAGTGATTCATCACTTACATATAACATCCAGTGCTTATCCCAACAAGTGCCCTCCTTAATGCCCATCACCCATTTAGCCCATCCTCCCACCTAACACCTCTCCATCACCCCTTAGTTTGTTCTCTGAATTTAAGAGTCTCTTATGGTTTGCCTTCCTCTCTGTTTATATTATTTTCCCTTCCTTTCCCCTCCCCTATGTTCATCTGTTCTGTTTCTTAAATTCCACATATCAGTGAAATCATATTTATCTTCCCCTAACTGATTTCACTTAGCATAATACACTCTAGTTCTATCCACATTACAAAAGGCAAGATTTTATTCTTTTTGATCCAGTGTGTGTGTGTGTGTGTGTGTACACATACATACCTACATATACATACACCATATCTTCTTTACCCATTCATCAGTCAATGGACATTTGGGCTCTTCCCATAATTTGGCTATTGCTGATAGTGCTGCTATAGTGCTGATAGTGCTGCTATAATGCTGATAGTGCATTGGGGTGCACGTGCCCATTCAAATTAACATTTCTGTATCCTTTGGATAAATATGTAGTATCGCCATTGCTGGTCATAGGGGAGTTCTGTTTTTAATTTTTTTTGTTTGTTTTTTTGTTTTTAATTTTTTGAGGGAACTCCATATTGTTTTCCAGAGTGGCTGCATCAGTTTTTATTGCCACCAGCAGTGGGAGAGAATCTTAAGCAGGCTCCATGTGGAGCCCGCTGTTGGGCTCTATCTCACAACTGTGAGATCATGACTTCAGCCAAAGAGTTGGACACTTAACCAACTGAGCCACCCAGGTGCCCGTGGTATATTTTATTTTTTGATGCAATTTAAAGTTCATTGCAGATACTGGTACACTTTGTCCTAAATACTTCATAACATACATATCATTAAATAGAGTTCAGTATTTGTTTAGAAGTTTGTTCTTAATGTTAAAGTTACATACAGTGAAATGAAGATATTTTAAATGTACATTTACTGAGTTTTAACACAAGCCTACATGTATGTAACCCAAACTCCCAGAACATCACAATCCTCCCAAACAGAAAGTTTCATGTTTCTTGCAGAAGTCCTAGAAAAGACTTTTCCTGAATTTTTTCTATCTTAAATTAACTTTCTGTATTCTAGAATTTCAATTAAATAGACTCTAACAGTTTGTAGTCTTTTGTGTTTATCTTGTTTAATTCAGCATAATGCTTTTGAGATTAATCTGAATTGTGATTATCAATAGTTCTGTTTTTAAAAAACTTGTTTAAAATTTACTTTGTTATTGATAAAGTCACTTCTACTTTTTTTTTTTTTTTTTTTGCTTAATATTAGCTGGTATATCTTTATCCAGTCCTCCCTCCCTTTTAGTTTATTTGTGTCTATGTATCTAAAGTAGGTTTCTTTTAGGCATCATATTGTTAGGTTTGCTTTTCATTTTTTTAAGTTTTTTAACATTTATTTATTTTTTGAGAGACAGAGAGAGAGCATGAGCACGGGAAGGAACAGAGAGAGAGGGAGTCACAGATTCCGAGGCAGGCTTCAGGCTCTGAGCTGTCAGCACAGCTGTTTGTTTGTCTTATCCATTCTTTGTTTCCTTTGCCCTTTTGTTTGTCTTTTGGATTCGGTATTTTTATGATTCCATTTTATCTCTTGTTCAGTTTATTGTTCTATTATTTTAGTGTTTGCTTTAGACTTTATAGCACACATCTTTAACTTACTACAGTCTATCTTCCAGGGATTGATTACATTTCTCATGTAGTATAAGAAACTTACAACAGTATACTTAGATTTGTTTTCTCCCAGTCTTTGCACTGTTTTGTTTGTTTACCTTATGCTATAAACCCCACAATACAGTATGGTCATTTATCCTATAAGGAGTTTTAAATAATAATAGAAAAAATCTTTTGTATCTACTGATGTAGTTATTGTTTCCAACAATCTTCATAATATTTGTATAAATCAGATTTTCATGTGTTAATGTTTTTCTTCTGCCTGAAGGACTTTAACATTTCTTGTTATGTTGTCCTGCTGGTGATGAGTTCTTTCAACTCTTGTATGTCTGTAAAAGTGTTTATTTTGCCTTTCTTTTGCAAAGTATTTTTTCTGGGTATAGAATTCGACCTCGGTATTTTTTTCTTTTAGTACTCTATGATATTGCACCAATGTCTTCACGTTTGCATTTCTTGTGATGAGAATCTTCTATCATCCTTGTTATTTCTCTGTTTGTAATGAATCTTTTTTTCCTGGATGTTTTTAGATTTTTTCCCTAAGGCTTAGTTTTAGTAAATTTGATTATGATGTGTCATCATGTCATTTTCTTCATGTTTCCTTTGCTTTGGTTTTGTTGAGGTTCTTGGATTGTGAGTAGTTTTCATCAAATTTGGAAAATTTTTGCCATTATTTTTTCCAGCCTTTTTTGCCTTCCTTTCTAGAAGTTCATATGGATCTTGTTAATGTTTTCTTTTTCTCTAATTATCATCATTTGTCCCTGTAGCTTATTGAACATATAGAATTTATTTATGAAAATTATCAATGTCCTCTCTACTAGTTAACTCATCTGTAATTTTTAGGTTGATATTAATTGGTTGATACTTTTCCCCTTTATTAAGGTTAAATTCTTTTGCTTCTGTGCATGCTTGGTCATTTTTTGTTTGGTACCCAAAAAACATTTTATGTTTGGTAGCTAATCAGTATTCTGCTTAAGATTCCAGGGAGCTCTGTATAGTTCCGAGTTCTCTTTGTGTAGCTTTCTGCTCCTTAGTACTGTATCCTGCCAGCATTAGCCACTTTTGCCTCCTAGACTTAAAATTCTGTTACCTCAGCTCAGAGAGACCATCAACTCCACCTGGTTTTCTCTTCCTGCATCAAAGGGAACTAAGTTCATATTGTTTCATATGGACATTTAGTTTCTCCAGTTTTGCTTATTAAAGAGACTTCCCATCCCCACTATATTGTTTTGACATGTCTGTCAAATACCACATGACTGTAAGTAATGGGTCTATTTATGAGTTTTCTACATTATAACTATCCTTTTAAAAATTGGTTCCCTACTGGGAATCATTTTTGCTTTAAAAACTGAATATTACCTGCTAATTTACAGATACTTTCAAGGAACTAGTACATACAAATTTGTATCAACATTTTGTATTTGGTTACCATTAAAATATAAATGACTTATATATACTGTAATATGTTAGATTGCATCTTGTCTATTAATGCTTCAAATATTATTACAAAAGACTCCCAAGACTCAAACATCAGTAGCTAATTTCCCATTTTTTTGCTCTGCTAAATTTTATTTAAAAAATTTTTTATGTTTAATTATTTTTGAGAGAGAGACAGAACAAGCAGGGGAGGGACAGAGAGAAAGGGAGACACAGAATCTGAAGCAGGCTTCAGATTCTGAGTCAGCACAGAGCCTGAGGTGAGGCTCGAACCCACAAACTGTCAGATCATGACCTGAGCCAAAGTTGGATGCTCAACCGACTGAGCCACCCAGGTGCCCCTCTGTTTTTATATTCCTTGAAACTATAGAGTTTAATTCATAACTATTTTATTTACTTATTTTTTATTGAAGCATAGTTGACTTGAAATACTATATTACTTTCAGGTGTGCAACATAGCGATTCAACATTTATATAAATTATAAAGTAACCAGCAAGATATACCTAGCTTGTCATCTGTCACCGTACAAAGTTGTTACAGATAATTGACTATATTTTCTTTGCTATACATTGTATCCCCTATTTATTTTATAACTCAAAGTTTGTACCTTTTAATCCCCTTCCCCTGTTTTCCCTATCCTCCCTACTCCCTCCACTCTAGCAACCAGCAGATTATTCTCTGTATCCATGAGTCTGTTTCTGTTTTTGCTTTACTAATGTGTTTAGTTTTTTGGATTCCACATATAAGTGAAATCATACAGTATTTGTTTTTTTTTTCTCTGACTTATTTTATTTAGCATAACACCCTCTCTGTCCATCCATGTTGTTGGAAATGGCAAGATTTCATTCTTTTTTATGGCTCAGTAATTTCCTTTGTATATGTATAGTTCATCCTGAACAATTCAGGGGTTAGGAGTACTGACCACCCTATGTGGTCTGAAATCTGCATATTACTTTTGATTTCCCAGACCTTTAACTGCTAATAGCTTACTTTTGACTGGAAGCCTTACCAATAGCATAAGTAGTTGATTAACACATATTTTGTATTTGTATGTTTTATATAAGGTATTCTTACAATAAAGTAAGCTAGAGAAAAGAAAATGGTATTTAAAAAATCATAAGGAATAGAAAATATACTTACAGTACTGTACTGTACTTACTGAAAAAAAAAATCACCATATAAGTGGACCCAAGCCTGTTCAAAACTGTGTTGTTCAAGGGTCAACTGCATACCACGTCTGCTTTACCCATTCATCTATCGGTGGACACTTAGGTTTCCTCAGTATCTTGGCTCTTGTCAGTAATGCTCCAGTGAACATAAGGATGCATAATATTAATGTTGGGCTTTGTTTTTTCTTGGTAGTTTCCTTAGGTGTAGGATCAGATTGTTTATGTGAGATTTTTCTTGTTTCTTGAGATGGCCTGGCATCACTATAAACTTCCCTCTTAGAATTGCATTTACTGTGTCCCATAGATTTTGGAGCATTGTATTTTTATTTTCATTTGTCTCCAGGTATTTTTTGATTTCCTCTTTGATTTCTTCTTTGGCCCATTGGTTTTGTTTACCTTCACATATTTGTGTTTTACAGTTTTCTTTGGCTTGATTTTTAGTTTCGTACAATTTTTTGTATTTGGAAAATATGCTTGATATGATCTCAGTTTTCTTAGGTTAATTGAGATTTGTTTTGTGGCTTAATATATGATTTTTGTTAGGGAAGGTTCCACGTACACTTGAAAAGAATGTCTATTCTATTTTTGGATGGATTGTTTTGTGTATACCTATTAAATCCGTCTTGTCTAATGTGTTATTTAAGGCTGATGTTTCCTTATTGATTTTCTATCTAAATGGTCTATTCATTGATGCAAGTGGAATATTAAAGTCCTCTACTATCATTGTATTACCATCGGTTTCTCTCTTTATGTTTGCTAATATTTGCTTTATGTATTTAGGTGCCCCTATATTGACTGCATTGATATTTATAGATGTTCTGTCCTCTTGTTTGATGTATGTATTTATTGTGTAATGCCCTTCATTGTCTCTTGTTACAGTTTTTCTTTTAAAATCCATTTTTTCTGCTATAGGTATTGCTACCTCAACTTCATGTTTCCATTTGCATGCAGTATCTTATTCTATCCTTTCACTTTTAGTCTGTGTGTATCTTTAGATCCGAAGTGAGTCTCTTGTAGGTAACATGTATATGGTTCTTGTTCTGTTTTTTAGCCATTCACCAACACTATATCTTTTGTTTGAAGCATTTAGTTTATTTACATAAACCTTCACTCATATGTGTAAGTAAAGGTATTTGGTATGTGGTTACCTTAAGGTTTACATATAACATCCTGTGTATGTAGCAGTCTGTTTTAAGTTGAAAGCCATTTAGGTTCAAGCACTTTCTAAAAGCACTACATTTTTACCATCCCCACAACATTTTATGTTTGTTAAGATGTTTTACTTCTTACTATTTTGTGTAACTCTTGACTAATTATTGTATGTCTAGATGATTTTAATATTTTTATCTTTTAACCTTCATATAGATATAAGATTAGTTGATCCACAACCTTGGTTTTATGCTTACCTTTACCAGTAAGATTTTTTCTTTCTTAATTTTCTTATTTTTGGTTTTGGTCTTTTCTTTTTTTGTTTAATGAAATCCTATCAACATTTTTTGGATGGTCAATTGGTATTGATAAACTCCTTTAGCCTTTGCTTGTCTGGGAAACTGTATCTCCCCTACAACTCTGAGTGATAACTTTGCCAGGTAGAGTATTCTTGTTTATAAGGTTTTTTTTTTCTTTCAGTACTTTGAATATATCATGCCACACCCTTCTGGCCTGTAAAGTTTCTGCTGAAAAATTAGCTGATAGTTTTTTGGGGGTTCCTTGTAAATAACTAGTTGTTTTTCTCTTGCTGCTTTTAAGACTCTATCTTTTTATTTTTATTAATTTTTATTTTTTTTAGTTTAGTTATTTATTTTAAAGACAGCGAGTATGAGCAGAAGAGGGGCAGAGGGAGAATCCCAAGCAGCACAGAGGTTGCTGTGGGGCTTGATCCCATGAACTGTGAGATCATGACCTGAGCCGAAATCAAGAGTTGGACACTTAACAGACTGAGCCACCCAGGCACTCCAAGATTCTCTATCTTTAACTGCTGATACTTTGATTATAATGTTCTGGTGTGGGTCTCTTTGAGTTCATCTTATTTGGGACTCTGTGCTTACTGGACTTAGATGTATACTACCTTTGCCAGGTTAGGAATATATTCACCCATTGTTTCTTCAAATAGATTTTCTGTCCCTTCCTCTCTTTTCCTTCTGGGACCGTATAATGCTAATATTAGTACACTTAATGCTGTTCCAAAGGTCCCTTAAACTAGTCTCATTTTTAAAAATTCTTTTTTCTTATTGTGGGTTTGATTGGTAATTTCTACTACCCTGCCTTCCAGATTATTGATTCTTTCTTCTACATCACCTGATCTGCTGTTGATTCCCTCTAGTGTATTTTTCATTTCACTTATTGTATTCTTTAGCTCTGACTGGTAATTTTTTATATGTTCTATCTCTTTGTTGAAGTTCTCACTCTGTTCTCCTGAGTTGAGTAAGCATTTTTATGACCATTACTACTTTGGACTCTTTATCTGATAGATTGCTTTTCTCCTTTTCGTTTAGTTCTTTTTCTAAGGTTTTGTCTTATTCTTTCATTTGGAACATATTTCTCTGTCTTCTCATTTTGCCTCACCGTGTTTCTGTATATTAGGTATATCAGTTATGTCTCCAAGTCTTGAAGGAGTGGTTTTATGCAAAAGGGGCCTACTAGTACAAAGCTCCATGGTCACCTGAGCCAGGTTCTCATGAGTATTCCCTGTGTAGGCTGCCTAAACCCTCCTTTTGTGGCTGAGTCAAGACTGTTGCAGACTTGCTGGTATATACAGCTGTCTGTGAGGTCTGACTTTCACTACTGCAGGTGCACTGTTGAGTGGGGCTGGCCTTCACTGTGGCTTGTTGCAATATCTGGCTGCAACTGTTGTAGGTGTTTTAGTGTTTGGGGCTGGCAACCTCAGACCGGGTTAACTTAGGAGGGCCCTTGGTGCTGGCTCAGGGTGCCCTTCAGGAGTGGTGAGGCAGGGAATTGCTTGGAAGGGGCTCCTGACCAACCTGAGCTGCTTGCAGGGTATGCTGGGGAAGGGACTCTGGACCTGGGTGGGCAGTTTGGGTGGGGCAAGTCCACAAGGGAATGTCAGGGTGGAGGTAGTGGTGCTAGCAAGTAGGTGGAAAGGGTCAGAAATGGCACCCACCAGAGATGGGTCAGCTAGGTAGAAAGAAGATAAGAAAAACTGTACACCCCAGGACTTTCATCCCTGAAAAACTTTCCAATAGATCCCTGACCCTTGGGCACATACCTAAAGTTAGTGGATTTCCTTCATTAATAACCCAGGAGTTTTCAAACTGCTGCACTGTGCTGGGACTTGGAGTCACTGACATTGTGCATAATCCCTTTAAGAGTGGAGTTTCAGTTTCCTACTGCTCTCTAGCTCTCCCAAACATAAGCAAGCTGCGTTGGTTTTCAAAGACATACATTATGGGTGCTTGTGTTTCTGGTGCAGATACCCTGGGCTGTGGAACCTCACGTGGGACTCAGACTTCTCTGAGAAGTCCCCAGGGAGGGCCTCTACAGTTGTGATATCACTCACTGTGGGTCACCATGCCAGGGATGTGAGTCCTGACTATATTGCATCTTCACCCCTCTACCCATCTTGATGTGTCTTTTTCTTTATATTTTTTGTTCTGTGTGATCTGTTCAGTTCATTCTCAGAGATAGTTGTTCTACATCTAATTGTTGATTTTGATGTGTCCCTAAGAGGAGAGGAGTTCTTGATCTTCCCACTCTGTCATCTTGATCCTGCCCTCCATAAGTATTTTAAAAAGCAATTATAGATCTATATTTTTATTACTACTCTTAGTAATATTTATCATTCATTCTGTCTGTTCATCATTCATCATTCATTCTCTGAAAGTCATTTAAATTATCAGCATATGTTCCTTGTGATATAACTTCTCTTTCTTTTGATGTGTTCAGTTGGATAGATTTTAAATCTGCCTTATAAAACGTAATAGTGTTATGTTTTATCAGTGAAATTTGTTTTTTGTGTCTTTTTCTTATAGAACATACAGTGGGAGAGGTTATCAAATTAGATCCTGGTGGATCTCCAAGAAAAGTCTGGGGGAGAAGTCCTACAGATTCAGTTTTAAAGGTACTTGGAGAAGCTGAACTACAACTTCAGACAGAACTACTGGAAAACACAACCATTAGAAGTGGTAAGCAGAAACAAATTCTTTTTCCATACTAGAAGTAATGTTATTAAAAATCAAATTGTATTTTTAAAAATATGTCTACTTTAAGTAAATTATTTATAATAGGTTATCTTTTTGTCATAATAATTTTCAAGTTAGATGGACATTAGTTGTATTTTCTGAAGAGTTCTCTCAACATTGTAGTCTTGAATTTTGGCCTGACATAATCTGGATGGGATCTTAAAAGAAAAGGAAAAGGAAATGTGTATTGGGTGAGCCAGAAAAGTAGAACAGTCAAAACATTGTTTTACATGAAGAGAGGTTTAGGAGCCATGCATGTGGATTCTGGAATTAGGTTGAATAAAGATATAGTAGTTATGACAACATTATTTTAGGACTGGGGAGGCTGAATTGTGAGGCAGGAGGAAAACATTTATGTTCCATGAGTATTGTACATCTTGGTATTACAGCTATGCATATGAAGAGTGTCCATGTATAAAACAAGTGTTTTCACATTAATCTTTGACAAAGGAGGAAAGAGTATCCAATGGAAAAAAGACAGCCTCTTTAATAGGTGGTGCTGGGAGAACTGGACGGCAACATGCAGAAGAATGAAACTAGACCACTCTCTTACACCATACAGAAAAATAAACTCTAAATGGATGATGGACCTGAACGTGAGACAGGAAACCATCCAAACCCTAGAGGAGAAAGCAGGAAACAACTTCTGTGACCTCAACTGCAGCAATATCCTACCCGACACATCCCCAAAGGCAAGGGAATCAAGAACCAAAATAAACTATTGGGACCTCATCAAGATAAAAAGCTTCTGTACTGCAAAGGAAACAATCAAGAAAACTAATAGGCAACAGACGGAATGGGAAAAGATAGTAGCAAATGACATATCAGATAAGGGGCTAGTATCCAAAATCTACAAAGTACTCACCAAACTCCACACCCGAAAAACAAACAATCCAGTGAAGAAATGGGCAGAAGACATGAAGAGACACTTCTCCAAAGAGGACATCCAGATGGCCAACAAACACATGAAACGAAGCTCAGCATCACTCATCATCAGGGAAATACAAATCAAAACCACACTGAGATACCGTGTCACGCCAGT
>CM053567.1:55171815-55229866 GCA_028646485.1 Cryptoprocta ferox
TCAATGGGGAAAAACTGAGAGTTTTCCCCCTGAGATCAGGAACACGACAGGGATGTCCATTCTCACCACTGTTGTTTAACATAGTGCTGGAGGTCCTAGCATCAGCAATCAGATAACAAAAGGGAAAAAAAGGCATCAGAATCGGCAAAGATGAATTCAAACTTTCACTTTTCACAGATGACATGATACTCTACATGGAAAACACAATCGACTCCACCAGAAGCCTACTAGCCATGAATTGAGAAAAGTCACAGGGTACAAAATCAACGTACAGAAATCGGTTGCATTTTTATACACCAATAATGAAGCAACAGAAAGAGAAATCAAGAAACTGATCCCATTCACAATTGCACAAAAAACCATAAAATACCTAGGAATAGACCTAACCAAAGATGTCAAAGATCTGTATGATGAAAACTATAGAAAACTTATGAAGAAAATTGAAGATGACATAGAGAAATGGAAAAACATTCCAGGCTAATGGATCGGAAGAATAAACATTGTTAAAGTGTCATTACTACCCAAAGCAATCTACACATTCAATGTAATGCCAATCAAAATCGCACCAGCATTCTTCTCAAAGCTAGAACAAACCCTACTAAAATTCATATGGAGCCACAAAAGACTCCGAATAGCCAAAGTAATATTGAAGAAGAAAACCAAAACGGGAGGCATCACAATCCCAGACTTTAGTCTCTACTACAAAGCTGTCATCATCAAGGCAGTATGGTATTGGCACAAAAAGAGATACATAGACCAATGGAATAGAATAGAGAATCCAGAATTGGACCCTTAAATGTATGGCCAATAATCTCTGACAAAGCAGGAAAGAGTATCCAATGGGAAAAAAAAAGCCTCTTTAACAGATGGTGCTGGGAGAACTGGACAGCAACATGCAAAAGAATGAAACTACATCACTTTCTGACACCATACACAAAAATACACTCAAAATGGATGAAGGACCTGAATACGAGACAGGAAACCATTCAAACCCTAGAGGAGAAAGCAGGAAATAGCCTCCTTGACCTCAATCGCAGCAATTTCCTACTCGACACAACCCCAAAGGCAAGGAAACCAAGAATAAAAATGAACTATTGGGACTTCATCAAGATAAAAAGGTTCTGCACTTGCAAAGGAAACAATCAAAAAAACTAATAGGCAACCGACAAAATGGGAAAAGATAGTTGCAAATGGCATAGCGGATAAAGGGCTAGTATCCATAATCTACAAGGAACTCACCAAACTCCACACCCGAAAAACAAATAATCCAGTGAAGAAATGGGCAGAAGACATGCATAGACACTTCTCCAAAGAGGACATCCAGATGACCAACAAACACATGAAACGATGCTCAATGTCACTCCTCATCAGGGAAATACAAATCAAAACCACACTGAGATACCACCTCATGCCAGTCAGAGTGGCTAAAGTGAACAAATCGAGACTATAGATGCTGGCGAGGATGTGGAGAAACGGGTACCCTCCTACACTGTTGGTGGGAATGTAAACTGGTACAGCCGCTCTGGAAAACAGTGTGGAGGTTCCTCAAAAAACTATCAATAAAACTCCCCTATGACCCAGCAATAGCACTGCTGGGGATTTACCCAAGGGATACATAAATGCTGAAGCATAGGGGCACATGAACCCCAATGTTCGTAGTGGCACTATCAACAATAGCGAAATCATGGGAAAGAGCCTAAATGTCCATCAACTGATGAATGGATTAGGAAGATGTGGTTTATCTATACAATGGAATACTACATGGCAATGAGAAAAAATGAAATCTGGCCATTTGTAGCAACGTGGATTGAACTCGAGGGTGTTATGCTAAGGGAAATAAGTCAGGGAGAGGACAGATACCATATGTTTTCACTCATATGTGGAACAGGAGAAACTTAACAGAGGACCATGGGGAAGGGGAAGGGGAAAATAATAGTTAAGGAGACGGAGGGAGTCAAACCATAAGAGACTCTTAAATCCTGAGAACAAACTGAGGGTTGATGGGGGTGGGGGAGAGGGGAAAAGGGGAGATGCGCATGAAGGAGGGCACTTGTTGGGATGAGCACTGGGTGTTATATTGAAACAAACGACAATAAACTATAAAAGAAAAGAAAAGAAAAAAATAATCTCTACACTCAGTATGGGACTAGAACTCACAATTGTGAGATCAAGAGTCACATGCTCTACCAACTGAGCCAGCCAGGTGCCCCAAAACCCCAGTGCTTTCTTTTTTTTTTTTTTTTTTTTAAATAGGCTTCACACTCAATGTGGGGCTTAAACTCACGACCCTGAGATTAAAAGTCACATACTCTACTGACTGAGCCTGTGAGGAGCACCACTTAATCCCAGTAAGTATAGTGCTTTAAAAACACATCTCTGATAATATTTTAAGTTTATACATTTGGGGGGGGGGCAGAGAGAGAGGGAGAGAGAATCCCAAGAAGGCTCCATGCCGGACACAGAGCCTGATCTCGCAACCATGAGATAGGACGTGAGCTGAAATCAAGAGTTGGACACTTAACTGACTGAGCCACCCAGGTGCCCCTGATGAATCCAAATTTAAAGTCTGTGCAAATCTTGTCCCTATCTCCCACTTGTACTGCCTTGATTTATTGTGTACATTTTATCTTTGACTCTGTGTCCATGATTGCTCTTCAAAATTGACTTTTGGTGCTTTTCAAGACAAAATAAATGTCTTCCTTCCGAGAGGTATTGGGATCGCTTCTGCCTGGTTCATGGGGACCACTTCCAGTTGGGAACCACCTCAAATTATGTTTGAGTGTAAGGTTACCTGACTCACTCAGATGCTGGTGCTCAAGATACAAAATCAGTTAAAGTCCTGCTTGTGGTCACAACTTCTAGAAAGTTTTTTTGTCTTTTTCTTTTCCTATAGTCCCTGAATTTGGGGTTGGGTTTAGTTCTAGTTCTCCCTTATTGTGAAGATGTAAACTTTTGGAGTCCCACCTTAGTGTAGAGTTTCCTATAGGATTCTGCAACTTGAATCAGCACTTGTCGTGCCTTTTACCTCCTTTGTTCCATGAGCCACTATATCAAAGTAGGAGGTGTTGAATACTTTCAGGTCAAAACGGCCTGTTTCTCTCCATATTCACTCAGCTCTGGGTTAAGGTTTTCCACAAAAGTCTGGCCTTGCAATTCATCTTCTCACACCTGTATTTTCAGATGTATATTAAAGACACACATGCACACATAATCTTTCAAGATCCATCAGCAATGAAGTGATAAAAGGTATTTTTTAATTTATGAGGAAAAAAGCCTTTATTTAGCAGTAAAAAATTTTCAGCAGGGAGGTTAATTACAATAGTGTGTGATATTCCTAAGAACAGAAAATATCTGCCAAATTATTAATGCATTAATGCTAAATATACTTTTTCTAATTGAATGTATTCTTTTTCACTCTCCAAAGGAAATAAAAGGTTTTTTTTTTAAAAACCCAATGTGCTGCTAATAGCACAATTTTAGACCTGGAACTAATTTGACCCTGGCCTTTTATGTAAATTACTTCATTCATGTTACATCTCAATGTCTTTGCCTGCTAAATGGAGATAATACTAAAATATCCTCATTGCTTTTTCTAGCTCTAAAATTTTTTATGAATCTATAGATGCTTCCACACTTCACCTCACCATCTATAATAGACATTATGAAACAATAATAGTCCTCTTCCCCCTGGCACAATCTTTCCATATTAACAATCCAGAGCCACTTGCTACCAATTGACTAGAGATGGCACAAATCCTATTTGTCATCCCTATTCTTATATATATATAAATGACATCTTCTGAAATATGGTTAAACAACATTTCTACTGTGTTATATCCTTAGTAGCTTTTCTAATAGTTCTAATAGGCTAAGAATTAGAAAATGACTCCCCAGAAAGATCATTCTCATTTTTCAGGATTGTAGAAAATTAAAGTGCAGAATTCAAATTCTTCTTTGAAAAAAAAAATAATGGAAATCATCAGGTAAACCAACAAACATAGGTATTTTCAGCTCCTTGGAAAAGCATTCTATTAAGTACAAATAAACAAAAGACAACTGATAGTGTACTCAGGTAGAGAATATAAATTTTAATAGTAATATCATAAAATAAACAAACATATAAAAATCAAGTATTTAGTTTTGGATGTTAGAAATAATATACATAATAAATTCAGCACAGTCCTGATAGTGCTGCAAGATAAGATTTTACTGTTCAAATTACAGATTATGCCAATCGGGCTGCTCTGTACTCTGGGTTTCAAAAGTTATGCTTTTATTACTAAAAGCATCTGAGCTTAAGACATCTCTAATGAAACCATTTAATACCTGGCATATTGCAGTTGAAGCTGCGTGACCATCATTTTAATGACCATAATGGAAATAAAATAGGCAAACATTTCCCTCCTTTGGAATATTAGTTACCCAAACTGTCACAGTGTCAAAATAAAAATGATTCCTTTCTCCTTTTTCTGTACTGCCTTGGAAACATATACACGACAGGAAGTTAAAACAAAAAGGGCAACTTTATGATATATGCTATGTCAATGTTACAATACACAGACTAACTTTAAGAAATAAGATTTCTGATTCTGGTCCTTAAAAAGAAACAAGTAATTAACCAGTTTTTCAAAATCAGGAAATAAAATTTTGCTATTTTTCCATAATCAAATTTTTCAATGATTTCTAAGACTGTTTCTATAGCCTGTTCCACTGAGCTAGTTCAGGAGACACACTCGTTGAAAAAGGACTGATAATATAAACTTTAAGGCTAAAAATTCCATCTTTAAAATGTAAAGATTTAAATAGAGCCCTTGACAAGGTTATTATAACAACACCAAATTACTGGCTAAGAAAACATGTAGACAGAAAAAAACGTCATGCTTAAATATTTAAATGAAAAACCATAGGCAAGTCTTGCATAACTTAAGTAATTCTTTCAACCTAACCACACTTGCTGATATTGAAAGTTACCTTACTGCACTGGTAAATCTTTCTCAAAATCATTAAGTCCAGTTCTGGATCAATGTTTCTTATGCTTTGGTTGGATAATTTAATAAATATTCTGTAAGATGTAACTATAGAACTTAATGAACAAAATAAATAGATAAAATACTAGAATCTTAATTGAAAAATGGCATGTTTCCCCATCTTCTTCATGCAATCAGCATGCCCACCTTAAATCTGATATTTGCATAAAATTGCTACATTTCCCACTGCAGCTTGTTTTCTGATGTTTTTCTGATGATGTAAATGTTTTCATACAGTTGATTAAAGAATGATCCAATATTTATTCATCATTATCTGTAGAAAGGAAAAAAATTAGTTCACTTCATTGCAAGTCAAACAGTATATATCTACTTAGGAAAACATTTTTTAAATGTAGTAAAAAATAGTTTAAATACGGCTTTTATTTAATATCACTTAGTATTATTTAATATCACATACCCAGCATAAAGTATTCAAACAATACAATGAAAAATAAAGTGGGAAACAAAAATCACCTATAAGCCAAATGTTGGTAATTCTATGCAAATCTTCTTAAACTGCGTATTTCTACCTTAAAGCACATTAATAGATGTAAGATTGGATAAGTGATAAAGAAAGATTATAAAATATTGATGGTAGAATTTAGGTGCTGGATATATGGGTGATAGATGTAAACTTCTTTCAACTATTACATATGATGAAAATTTAAAATACGTTGGGAAGGAATAAATCATGGATATACTCCACGTCAGTTTCAATGGCTGCATATTATTTTATTTTATGGATAAGGCATAATTAAATTAACCATTTCTACTAATAAACACTTTGGTTTCTTCCAATTTTTCTTTATTCTAAAAAAAAAACACTTTGAATGAATTAAACAGACTGCTTGGTTTAATCCTATACAATAATCACTATTTTCTGCACTCTAGCAAAAGTGATCTTTCGTTAAAATCCAAGCACAAAATCCAAGCATCAACTCACATCACTGCATTTCTTAAAACCTCGCATCAATTCCCCACCACCTCAGGATAGAACCTATGTTCCTTATGTGGATTGCAAAACCCTTCATGATCTGACCTATTAAATATTTCTAGCCTTATCTACTTTCATTACCTGTCTGCTCCAACTGTCCATACAATATATGCTTTAGTAACACTGACTGACTTGGGTATAGTTCCCCTAATAAATTTTGCAGGCCTTTATGTTTAAGTACACATACTGATGTGGGGGTAAATTCCCATTCATCTTTCAAAATCCAAATCTGATGTCCTCTCCTCTAGGAAGAGTTACCCTGACATTTTTTATTTCTTCCAATGTTGCTGGATCATTACTTTATGCAACACATATTTTATTGCTTCCAATGTTATACGTATCACTCTGTACTATAATTTACTATTTAAACTTTCAAAATGTTTCAAATAGGAAAGTACAGAGAGCAAACTAAGGAACACACATGTACCTAATACCTAGAATTAATAAAAGTTAATTTGGGGCCATATTGGTTTGGATTATTTACTAAGAAAAACAAATTATAGATAGAAAGTACCCGTTTCCAATCTTCTCGACCTTTCTTCTTGCCCAAGGTCATTATCAGTATCCTCAAAGTTATGTGTATCTTTTCCTCCCATAGTTTTTTACTTTTTTGCATATATGCACAGCTAAATAAAACTGCTTTTAAGCATTATATAAATGGTTCCCTCTCCTACTTATTCCACTCGTCACATTTGTGGAGCTTACCCATACTGATAGATGAAAACTTATTTCATTTGTTTTAACTAATATACAGAACTTCATTACATCAACACAGCACAATAATCTATCTAAAATGAATGTGGAAGGGAGGCACGTGTTTCTGTTTTAAGAATCTACACGCTCTGAATGCCAGGATTGATATTCTACATGAGGAGCTGGTGGCCTCTGCCCTTCTACTGTTGGCCACAGTTATACTCCCTTCCTTCTAAAGGAATTTTTTAGGAATAGTATATAGTTAACACATCTTACTAGTTCTATTTGACTTCTGACTCTGGATAGTACTTAGCTATGGACTAAACAGCATTAATTTTACCAAGAGCGGTAGACTTAGATGCTTACCAAACCTATACTCTAATAGTACCAGGCAGCTGAAGACAGGCCATCTTTTGAGGACTCAGATCATTTCCAGTGAAATAAAACAGAAATGTGTTTCAGACAATCTTCTTTTAAACTTATTTCTTAATGACATGGTACTTTCGGGTGAACTAGATATAATTTACCTATCCTGTCCTTTCATTAATCTCCCCCTCCCCTAAAACAGAAAATGAAAGTGTGTAAGCACCATATGCAGATGACATGGTTTAATTATTATTTTCTAATGTGGCCTAAAAGAACAACTACATCTAGGGCCTAAGTATTTCCAATAAGAATGACACTGAAATAGTTATTCTAAATCCAATTACTGTCTTTTAACTGTCTTACGATTAAAAATACAAAATAGCAAGTTAATTTATTCATATAGTTCCATATAATTTTACAACTAGCTTTGTGAGTTTATATATTAATAAGTTGTAATGTTTTAGGGGGTTCAGTAAGATATTTTTAGAAAGGTTTCCACGGTAAGCGTCTGACTTTATCTGCTTTACACTTTCCTAAGCTAAAGGAATTACTGACAGCTTTTATGATATGGAACTTCAGGGTCTTCATTCCCTTTTCATTTGTATGATACTGAAATTCTGATATTGCTTCTTTTTCTTTTTTTAGATTGAAGATTAACTGATATACAATATTATACTAGTATCAAGTATACAACATACTGATTTGATATTTATATACGCTACAAAATGGTCACCACAATAAGTCTAGTTATCATTTGTCACCATACAAAGTTGCTATAATATTATTTAACTAAATTCCCTATGTTGTACATTATATCCCTTGTCTTCTTTTATAACCGGAAGACTGTCCCTCTTAATCTGTTCACTTAATTGCATCCATCCTCCCATTTTACGTCTCTTCTGACATCCACAAGTTTATTCTCTGTATCTACGAGTCTGTTTCTGTTAGGATCTGTTTCTTTCGTTTTTCAGATTCCACATGTAAATAAAGTCATATGGTATTTGTTTTTCTCTGATTTATTTCATACAGCACAATATGCATCCATGTTGTTGCAAATGGCAAAATTCACTCTATGGCCGAGCAGTATTCTACTGTGTATACTTACCACATTGTCTTTATCCACTTATCTACTTATGGACATTTACATTGCTTCCATATTTGGGCTACTGTAAATATTACATATGAATGCATATGTCTTTTTTAAATTAGCATTTTCCTTTTCTTTGGATAAATACCTAGAAATGGAAATACTGGATTGTATGGTAGTTCAATTTTTAATAATTTGAGGAATGTCCTGATTTCCATAATGGCTGCACCAATTTATATTCACACCAACAGTACATGAAAGTTCCTTCTTCTCTACTTCCTTGTTAACACTTGGTATTTCCTATCTTTTTGATAATAGCCATTGTGAAAGGTGTAAGATGATATCTCATTGTGGTTTTGATTTGTATTTCCCTGATGATTAGTGATGTGGAGCCATCTTTATGGGTGCCTGTTGGCTATCTTTACATCTTCTTTGGAAAAGTGGCTATTCAGTTACTCAGTCCTGTTTTAATCAATTTTTCCATACTGAGTTTATAAAGAAAATATATAATTTAAAGAAAATATATAATTCTTTATATATTTCAGTTATTAATCCCTTATTGAATACATCCTTTGTGACTATCTTCTCCCATTCAGTAAGTTGCCTTTTCATTTTGTTGATGGGTTTCCTTCACTGTGCAAAAGATTTTTAATTTATGTGGAGCTGCCTGTATATTTTTGTTTTTGTTGTCCTTGCCAGAGGAGACAGATCCAAAAATTGCTATATTTTATTATTACAGTTTTATGGTTTCAGGTCTTATTTTATCTTTAATCCATTTTTTAAAATTAAAAAATTTTTAATGCCCATGTGGGAGGGGCAGAGAAAGAAAGAGGGAGACAGAGGATCCAAAGTAGACTCTGCACTGACAGCAGAGATTCTGATGTGGGGCTTGAACTCATGAGCCATGAAATCATTACCAGCCAAAGTCAGGTGCTTAACCAAATGAGCTACCTAGGTGCCCAGTCTTTAATCCATTTTAAGTATATTTTTATATATGATGTAATGAAGTGGTCCATTCTTATTCTTTTACATGTGCCTGTCCGGTTTTACCAATTTCTGAATTGGTACCACTTACTGAAGAGATGGTCTTTGCCCTGTAATTTTTTGCCTCTTTTGTTGTAGATTAATTGAACATATGAGCAGATAAGCATGTTTTTTTTTCTGGGTTCTCTATTCTGTTCCATTGATATTTGTGTCTGTTTTTGTGCTAGTTTGATTACTACAGCTCTGTAGAAGAGTTAACATCAGGCAGTGTGATATCTCCAGCTTTGCTCTTCTTTCTCAAGACTGCGTTGGCTATTCAAGGTCTTTGGTGATCCATAACAATTTTAGGATTATTTGTTAAACTTCTGTGAAAAAAATGCCATTTTTATTTTGATAGGGATTGCACTGAATCTGTAGATTGCTTTGGATATTTTATTTTATTATTTTTTAAAATATTGTTTTGATGTTTATTTATTATTGAGACAGAGAGAAACAAAGCATGAATGGGGGAGGGGCAGAAAGAGAGGAAGACAGAGAATCTGAAGCAGGCTCCAGGCTCTGAGCTGTCAGCACAGAGCCCAATGTGGGGCTCGAACCCACAAACCATGAGATAATGACCTGAGCCGAAGTCGGACGCTTAACTGACTGAGCCACCCAGGTGCCCCTAAAACGGGTATTTTAACATATTAGTTCTTTGAACTGATTTTGAACAGTATTATCTAATTATTTGTGTCATCTTCAATTATTTTCATCAATGTCTAATTTTTTCGGAGTATAGGTCTTTCATGTCAGTTAAATTTATCCTTAGGTATTTTATTCTTTTTGATGCAATTATAAATGGGATTTTCATTTTTTAATGTTTATTTATCTTGAGAGTGAGTGAGTGGGGGTGTGTGTGGAGAGTTTGATCCCACAAACCATGAGATCATGACCTGAACTGAAATGAATAGTTGTATGCTAAACCAACTGAGCAGTCCTGGGCACCCCATAAATAGGATTATTTTTTTAATTTCTCTTTTTGCTAGTATGTTATTAGTATATAGAAACACAACATCTTCAATTTCATTCATAAGTGTTTTATAATTTTTAGAGTACAGATCTTTTACCTCTTTGATTAGGTTTATTCCTAGGTATCTTACGGATTTTGGTGCAAGTGTAAACAGTATCGATTCCTTGATTTCTCTTTCTGTTGCTTCATTACTGGTGTATAGAAATCCAACAGATTACTGTACATCGATTTTGTATCCTGCAACTTTACTGAATTCATGTATCAGTTCTAGCAATTTTTTGGTGGAATCTTTTGGATTTTCTACATAGAGTATCATGCCATATGTAAGTAGTGGAAGGTTAACTTCTTCCTTGTCCATTGCATGTCTTTTATTTCTGTTTGTTATTTGACTGCCGAGGCTAGGACTCCCAGTAATATTACTTGGTAATAAAAAATAATGAAATCTTGCCATTTCCAATGACAGGGATGGAGCTAGAGTGTATTATGCTAAGTGAAATAAGTCAGTCAGGGCGACAAATACCATTATGATTTCCCTCATATGCGGAATTTAAGATAGGAAACCAATGAACATGGTGGGAGGAAGAGAGGCAAGCTATAAAAGAAACTCAACCTCAGAGAACAAACCGAGGGTCGATGGAGGGAGGTGGGCCGGAGGATGGGTTAAATGGGTGATGGGTATTAATTAAGGAGGGCACTTGTTGTGATGAACACTGGGTGTTATATGTAACTGATGAATTGCTAAATTCTACTCCTGAAACTAATATTACACTCTATGTTAGCTAATTGGAATTTAAATAAAAACTCAAAACTGAGACAGAGAGAGAGAGAGAGAGAGAGAGACATTACAGATTTCTGTATATTGATTTTATATTGTTCCAACTTAACTAAAATAATTTATTAGTTATAATAGTTTTTGGGTAGAAGCTTTAAAGTTCTCCCTATATAGCATCACCCCATATACAAAAATTTAACAGTTTTACTTTTTTCTTTCCAATTTGGATGCCTTTTATTTCTTTTTCTTGTCCAACTGCTGTGGCTAGGACTTCCAATACCATATTGAATAAAAATGGTGAGAGAGGGCATCCTTGTTTTGTTCTTCATCTTAGAGGAAATGCTTTAAACTTTTCACCACTAAGTATGATGTTTACTGTGGGTTTATCATATATGCCCTTTATTATATTGGGGTACCTTCCCTCTGTACTCATTTTGTTGAGAGTTTGTAATATAAATGGATAATGAATTTTGTCAAGTAGTTTTTCTACATCTACTGAGATGATCATATGATTTTTATACTGTTTTGTTAATGTGGTGTATCACATTGATTGATTTACGAATCCTCTCCCATCCTTGCATCCCTGGAATAAATCCCACTTCATCATGGTGTATGATCCTTTTAATGTATTGCTGAATTCAGTTTGTGAATATTTTGCTGAGGATTTGCATCTAAGTTCACCAGGGATACTGGGCTGTAATTTTATTTTTTTGTAGTGTCTTTTTCTGATTTAGGTCTCAGGGAATTCTGGCTTCATAGAATGAGCTTGGCAGCGTTCTTTCCTTTTCAATAATTTGGAATAGTTCAAAAGTGACAGATACTAGCTTTTAAAAGATGTTTGGTAGAATTATCTGTGAATCTGTCCAGTCCTGGACTTTTATTTGTTGGGAGTTTTTTAAAATCACTGCTTCAATTTCATTACTAGCAATCAGTCTGTTCAAATTTTCTATTTTTCCTAATTCAGTTTTGGAAGACTGTTCTAGGAACCTATCCATTTCACCTAGGTTTTCCAATTTGTTGGTGTATAACTATTCATAGTAGCCTTTTATCATTCTTTGTATTTCTGTGGTATTGGTTCTAACTCCTCTTTCATTTCTGATTTTATTTGGGTCCTCTCTTTTTTTTCTTGATGAGTCTTGCTTAAGATTTATCATTTTTGTTTATCTTTTCAAATAACCAACCTTTAATTAATCTTTTCCATTGTTTGTTTACTCTCTATTTACTTTACTTCCTCTGTGATCTTTATTATTTTCTTCTTTGACTAACTTTGGGCTTTGTTTTCCTTTTTCTAGGTACTTTAGGTGCATGGTTAGATTGTTTATTTAAGCTTCTTCTTGTTTCTTGAATGGGCCTGTATTGCTATAACCTTCCTTCTGAGAATTGCTTTTGCTGTGTCTCATAGATCTTGGAGCATTATATTTTCATTTGTCTCAAGGTATCTGTTCATTTCTTCTATGATTTCTTCATTGATCCATTGATTGTTTACTAACACGCTGTTGAGTCTCCACATGTTTGTGTTTTTTTTTCCCCATTTCCTTCTTGTAGTTGGTTTTTAGTTTCATACTATTGTGGTCAGAAAAGATGTTTGATGTGATTTCAATCTTCTTAAATTTATTGAGACTTATTTGTGGTTTAACATGTGATCTGTATTGGAGAATGTTCATGTGCACTTGAGAAAAATGTTCTGGTTTTGGATGGAATGTTCTGTATATATCTATGAAATCCATCTGGTCTAGTATGTCATTCAAGGTCAATGTTTCTTAATTTTCTGTCTGGATGACCTACCCATTGACGTAAGTAGTGTGATAAAGTCCCTACTATTATTGTATTACTGCCATTTTCTCCCTTTGTACTTGTTAATATTTACATATATATTTAGGGGCCTCTATGTTGACTGCATAAATATATGCAAGTATTATACTCCTTGCTGGATGAATCACTTTATTATTATGTAGGGCCCTTCTTTGTCTCTTGTTACAGTCTTTGTTTTAAAGTCTATTTAAATTAAAAAGTACTTCTACCCGTTCTTTTCATTTCCATTTGCATGCAATATCTTTTTCTATTCCTTAACCTTCAGTTATATTATAGGTGTCTGAGTCACTCGGACTTGATGTTATTGCAGAGGTCCCTCAAAAGGATCCTAATTTTTTTTTGTTCTGTTGTTCAGTTTGGGTGATTTCTAATACCCTGTTTACAGTTCACTGATCTATTCTTCTGCATCATCTAATATATTTATTGTCTCTAGTGTGTTTAATATATCTGTTAAAGTATTCTTCCTCTCTGATTGGTATTTTATTTTCTATCTCTGTTGAAATTTTCATTGTGTTCATCCATTCTCCTGAGTTCGGTGAGCATTTTTATGACCATTATGCTGTACTCTTTATGAGGTAGATTGCTTTTCTTCATTTTCTTTAGGTCTTTCTTGGAGGTTTTGTCTTGTTCTTTTGTTGGGACATATTCCTCCATCTTCTCATTTTGCCTAACTCTCTATATCTGTTTCTATGTATTAGGTAGACCAGGTATATCTCTTAGTCTTGAAGGAGGGCCTTATGTAGATGTCCTGTGGGGCCCAGAAGCACAATCTCGCCCCCACCCCCGGCCACCAGAGCCAGGTGCTTCAGAGAACACCTTTGTGGGCTGCATATGTCCTCCTGTGACAATGGATATGTCTGCTGTGGATATACTGGTGGGCGGGGTTGTCTCTGGCCCAAATGGCAGTGAAACCCAGCTGAGAAACAGGGTTGTATGGAACTCTGAGTGGTGCATGTGCCCTGGCATTGCTGTCTACAGGGAGGATTTCATAATGGCTCCTGCCAATGCTGGCATCAGCACAACAGAATAAGGTAGTAAAAATGGCTGCTGCTAGTGTCTGACCTTGGAAAGAATCCAGCAGTTGCTCTAAGTATTAGTTAAGTCCTTCAATTGTCCATGTGCTTTTTTATCTAGTGTTTTGTGTTGGTTTCTGGATCTAATGAGTCTGCATTCAACACCTTTAAGAGTGGGGTTTCCTTTCTGTATAGCTTTATGTTGATTTCCAAAGGCAGATGTTTTGAGGGCTTGTCTCTCCTATGTAAAATCTAAGGGCTGAGGTGCTTGATGTTGAGCTCAAATCAATCACTCCTCAGGAAATAGTTCTTTACCTGTGAGATCTCTCCTGACCATGGAGTCCTGCACCTAGAGTGTGGGTTTTTTTCTGTAATGAGACCATATCTCTCCCTCTTGTATACACCTCAGTGCTGTCCCTTGTTGTGGAGGCTCCATTCATCCACTTTCTAGGTCCCCTTCATCAGAGGGAATTATTTCAGATTGTAGATTTGTTGTGCTTGTGGGAGGTGAGCTGAGAATCCTCCTATGCTGCCATGTTGAACTCTCTCCCTCATATCACTTCTTGAAAAGTGTATAAGCCTATTCCGGTTTTTGGTGTTTTGTAGGAGAGAGAGCCTTCTGTGTAGGCAGGCATCCTTTTGAAGTCAATCAATTATCAAAAAAAAAAAAAAAGTGTCACTTCTACCTTGTGGCTCAGTCGACAGTTAAGTTCTCCACTTGGGTGCCTGAGTGGCTCAGTTGATAGGGCTTCTGACACTTAACTTTGGCTCAGGTCATGATCTCATGGTTTGTGAGTTCAAGCCCTTGTTGGGCTCTGTGACGACAGCACAGAGCCTGCGTGGGATTTTCTCTCTCCTTTTCCCTCTGCCCCTCTCATGCACACACACTCTCTCAAAATAAATAAATAAATACTTTAAAAAAAAGGAACGATACCAAATAAAAGTTTTCCAAATATTTATCAAGCCAACTTGAACACCAAGTACACTGTTGATTACATAAAAAAGCAGTATTGAAACAATACCTATGGAGAACTGCCCAAAGGATAAACAGTCTGAATATAACTAGTTTGGTACTCTTCACAGATTTACTTAAATGGAGTCATCCTCTGGCTTCATGTCATTAAATTATACCATGTCATATTAATAGAAAGGTGCATGAAATCCAAATGTAAAAATTATTAAAGATAATTTTTAGTTTATCATGGTACTATTTTATAAAATAGCATCAGAAATCTTCAAGTTCCAGATAATATTTAATTTTTATATATTAATTTCAGTAGCAAAAATATTATTTCAATATTTAGAGGAAAACATGTCTTACAATAATAACTATCAACTGACAGATATTTGAAAGACTAACACTTGAGGTTTTCACTGAGGTCTATGGACTTAGATTCTCAAAGAAATTTTCCCCTTTAAAGGAATTCACAAGTTATTAAAATAACACTATGATTGTGCCTTCTTTTCAAAAAGCATAGAAAAATTTTTACTTTAATACCAAAAATAACTGTCCTCTGAGTCACATGTTTTGTCTCATGAACATTGTGACTCATGTATTTAATTAGGTTTCCTGCTTTGCTAGAAAGATAAGCACCAAATTCATGGCCTATTCTCACAAAATGTAGAGGGCCTTTAAACATTAACTTTATTAACATGAGGTATTCTCACCTCATTCTTGGCTTAATATTCATTGCTTATGCTCATTTGCCTGATAGGCCGTCCCAAGCATTTTAAAAAATTTTACCTTGTATTGTACATATTTTTAAGTGTAATGTTAAATTTTTTGAGACAAGATAGAATATAAATAACACTGAGGAAAATTTATATTGGTAAAATTAAGCATCAACATTTTAAACATTCTTTAAATCCTCGTATCATTTTAGCATATAAAAATCGTATCTTTAAAGTTTTAAAGTAACAGGATTAATATTAACAGATATTCTAGAATGGAAATCTTATTCAGAACACTCAGAATCAGTTTACAAATTCACTTAAAAAATTAGGTTTGTTACTTCCTGGTGTGATACCTAAAAACTAAAGACCACAAATTATTTCTTGATTACTCACTTCATTCACTAAACTTGATTTGAAGAAACTTACACTTTTTCCAAAAAAACTAAATGTGCCCAGAATAAAGATTCATATAAAGAAAAACAATCAAAAGAACCCAGTATATAAGCTATCAGTGAAATTCCAAAACTTTTAAGATATTTTGCATAATGAAGCATCTTCAATAGACCAAGTCTGTATCTTTACTTTGAAAGGTATATTACTTATTACTAATCTGGCTATATAAATTGGGAATTTTCCTGCTCCCTCTGACCACCTCCCCCCAGCTCAATCTGATTTATAGTCCTTTAATACTTCCTTAATAGAAAAGAACTCCCTTAAGAATCAACACTAGATTAGCAGATGCAGAAGAACATATTGGTGATCTGGAAGACAGGTAACGGAAAGCACCAACGCTAAGTCGCAAAAAGAGAAAAGAATTTTTAAAAATGAGGACAGGTTATGGGATCTCTTGGACGACATCAAGCGAATAAACATTCATATTGTAGGAGTCGAAGAAGAGAAAGGGGTAGAAAATTTTTTGAGGATATAGTAGCTAAAAACTTCCCTAACTTGGGGAAGGAAGTAGAGACTCAGGAAATTCCAAGCAGACCCACACCAGGACACATAATAATTAAAGTGTCAAAGGTTAAGGATGAAGAGAGAATTTTAAAGGCAGCAAGAGAGAAACAAAAAGTTACCCAAATGGGAAAACCAATAAGGCTATTAGCTTATTTGTCAGCAAAAAATTTGCAAGCCAGAAGGGAGTGGCATAATATACTCAAAGTGCTGAATGGAAAAAAAAACCAACAACAAAGAATACTCTACCTGGCAAGATTATCGTTCATATTTGAAGGAAAGATAGAGTTTCCCAGACAAACAAAAGATAAAGGAATTTATTACTACTAAACCAGCCTTACAAGAAATGTTAAAGGGAATTCATTACATTGAAAAGAAATAGCTATAATTAGACATAAGAAAATAATGAATAAAAAGACATAAAATATCACTGTATACAAACAATATAGAAGGAGAAAAAGGAAGTTTTTTTTAGAATGTATTTGGTGGCATCTGGGTTGGTTAAGCATCCAACTCTTGGCTCAGGTCATGATCTCACACTTTATGAGATCAAGCCCAGTCTTGACAGCAGAGTCTGCTTGGGATTCTCTCTCTCTCCTCTCTCTCTGCCCCTAGCCCCACATGCACATTCTCTAAACAAACAAACATTAAAAAAAAAATACTGGTTTTGCTCCAGTTACTTTAAAAAAAAAATAGGGGAGGAATAAAGATGGTGGAGTAATGTGGGGACCTTGAGCTTGTCTTGTCCCTGAAATGCAGCTAGATCAGCATCCAACCATTTCAAATACCTACGAAATTGATCTGAGGATTAAGACAACAATCTGCATCATTTGAGCAAGACAACTTGGCAGATATGCAATGCAGAGAGGTGAATTGGGGGAGAGAAAAGCCATAGAGAGTAGGGAGCCATTATAGGAAAGAGAGGATAGAGACAGAAAGAGAAAGGGGAAGAGTGCAGAGTATTAGGATCCTGCAAGAAAAGCACTTCCTCCAAAAGACTGGACAAGAAATCTGTTTCCCAGAACCATCGATAGGGAGAAAGGAGAGGGTTTCAGGAGCACCAGGATTCTATAAACAGTGGACACAGAGTCTGAAGTTCCAGAGCTCAGTGCCTGGCGGTGCCCTGGTGAGGAAACAGGGTGAATTCCCAGGAGCAGGCAGCAGGGTCTGAGGATTACGTGTGCCACATGGGGAGAAGCAGTATTAGTAATAATAGCCAAACTAAGGAAAGAGCCCAGATGTCTATCGACTGATGAATGGATAATGAAGATGTGGTATATACCCAAAAAAACAAATAATCTTCCAAAGAAGACATCCAGATGGCCAACAGACACATGAAATGATGCTCGATGTCACTCATCATCAGGGAAATACAAATCAAAACCATACTGAGATGCCACCTTATGCCAGTCAGAGTGACTAAAATGCTAGTGAGGATGTGGAGAAACGGGAACCCTCTTGCACTGTTGGTGGGAATGCAAACTGATGCAGTTGCTCTGGAAAACAGTGTGGGGGTTCCTCAAAAAATTAAAAATAGAACTACCCAGCAAGAGCACTGCTAGGAATTTACCCAAAGGATACAGGAGTGCTGATGCATACGGGCACATGTACCCCAATGTTTACAGCAGCACTTTCAACGATAGCCAAATTATGGAAAGATCCTAAATATCCATCAGCTGACAAATGGATAAAGAAGATGTGGTTTATATATACAATGGAATACTACATGGCAATGAGAAAGAATGAAATCTGGCCATGTGCAGCAACATGGATAGAACTGGAGGGTATTATGCTAAGTGAAATAAATCAGTCAAAGAAAGACAGATACCATATGTTTTCACTCATATGTGGATCTTGAGAAACTTAACAGAAGACCATGGGGGAGGGGAAGGGGAAAAAAGGTTACAGAGAGGGAGGGAGGCAAACTATAAGAGACTCTCAAATACTGAGAACAAACTGAGGGTTGATGGGTGGTGGGAGAGAGGGGAAAGTGGGTGATGGGCACTGAGGAGGGCACTTATTGGGATGAGCACTGGGTGTTGTATGGAAACCAATCTAACAATAAATTATATTTAAAAAAAAGATGCAGTATATATATATATATATATATATATATATATATAATGGAATATTACTCACCAATCAAAAAGAACGAAAAATCTTGCCATTTGCAACAACGTGGAAGGAACTAGAGTGTATTATGCTAAGTGAAGTCAGTCAGAGAAAGACAAATATAACTTCACTCATACATGGAATTTAAGAAACACAATAGATGAACATAGGAGAAGAGAAAGAAAAATAAGATACAAAGAGAGACTGAGGCAAATCATAAGAGACTCTTAAATACAGAGAACAAACTGAGGGTTGCTGGAGGAGTGTTGGGTGGAAGGACGGACTAAATGGGTGATGGGCAAAAGGAGGGCACTTATTAAGATGAGCACTGGGTGTTACATGTAAGTGATTAATCACTAAATTCTACTCCTGTAACCAATATTACAGTATATGTTAACTAACTTGGATTTAAATAAAAATAATAAAAGATGTACTACCTTAAAAAAATAAAAATAAAATAAAATAAAAAGAATGTGTTTGAACTTAAATTATCAAATTAATATAGACTGCTATATACTTAGATGATATACATGATCCTCATGGTAACCACAAATCCAAAACCTGTAATAGATTTACAAAAAAGAAAAAGAAAAAAAAGCCAAACATAATACTACAGAAACTCATCAATCACAAAGAAAGAGAGCAGGGGCACTTGGATGGTTCAGTGGTGGAGTGTCTGACTTTGGCTCAGGTCATGATCTCACAGTTCATGAGTTCCAGCCCCACATGGGGCTTGCTGCTGTCAGCACAGAGCCTGCTTCAAATCCTCTGTCCCCTTCTCTCTGCCCTTCTCCCGCTCACACTCTTTCTCAAAAATAAGCATTAAAAAAAAAAAAAAACAAAGAGAACAAGAGAAGAAAAAAGTAACAGAGAACCACAAAAATAATAAAAAAACAACAGAACAGCAATAAGTACATACCTATCAATTAATTAGTTTAAATGGTCCAATCAAAGATATAAGGTGATAGAATGGGTAAAAAACTCACGACCTATCTACATGCTGCTGACAAGAGATTCATTCACTCTATATGACCTAAAGACACATATAGACTAAAAGTGAAGGGATGGAAAACTACTTACCAAGCAAATGGAAGTGGAAAAATAAAGAAGGCCATGGTAGCAATACTTATATTAGACAAAACAGACTTTGAAATAAAGACTGTAATAAGAAACAAAAAGGACATTACATAAGGATAAAGGGATCAATCCAACAAGAGGCTATAACAATAATGAACATCTATGCACCCAAGAATGGAGCACCTTAAATACATAAAACAAATATTATTAGAGAAATTAATGGTAATATAATAATGGTAGGAGACTTTAACACTCCACTTACATCAATGGCTAAAACGCCCAGGCAGGAAATCAAAAGGAAAGAGTATCTTTGAAGGACACATTAAACCAAATGGGCATAAAAGATACATATAGAACATTCCATCCTAAAAACAACAGAATACACATTCTTTTCAAATGCACATGGAACATTCTCCTGAATAGATCACATGTTTGGCCACAAAACAACCCTCAATAAATTTAAGAAAACTGAAATCATACCATGCATTTTTTCTGACCACAACAGTATGAAACTAGAAATAAATCAAAGATAAAAACTGGAAGAAAACCCTAAACATGTGAAGGTTAACCACCATGATACTAAACAAACCAATGAGTTAAGGAAACAAAGAAGAAACCAAAAAATACATGGAGACAAATGAAATGAAATGAAAATGAAAACGCAATGGTCCAAAATCTCTGGGATGCAACCAAAGCAGTTCAAAGAGGAAAATAAACCAATAGAGGCCTACATCAAGAAACAAGAAAAAGCTTATATAAACAATCTAATCTTACCCCTAAAGGAACCAGAAAAAGAACAAATCCCAAGGTGAGTAGACAGAAGGAAGATAATAAATTCAGAGCAGAAATAAATGACATGAAGACTAAAAAAAAAAAAAAAAAAAAAAAAAAAATCAATGAAACCTAAAACCAAGAGCTGGTTCTTTGAAAAGATAAATGAAATTAATCAACCCTTAGCCAGACTCAAGAAAAAAAAGAAAAAAGACCCAAATTAATAAAATCAGATATGAGAGAGAAGAAGTAACCAATGACACCACAGAAACACAAAGGATTATAAAAATGCTACCAAAAAGTGTATGGCAACAAAATGGACAACTAGAAGAAATGGATACATTCTTAGAAACATACCATTTTCCAAAACTGATCAAGGAAAAAATAGAAAATCTGAAGACAGATCACTAGTTAATAAACTGAATTGGTAATCAAAAAATAAAAGTCTAGAACTAGATGGGTTCACAGGGAATTCTACCAAACATTTAAAGAATAATTAATACCTATTCTCCTCAAACTATTCCAAAAATAGAAGGAGGAAAGCTTCCAAGTACTTTCTGCAAAGCCAGTATTACCCTGACACCAAAACCAGACAAAGACACCACAAAAAGAGAAAAGTACAGGCCAATATCCCTGATGAACAGAGATGCAAAAATCCTCAATAAAATATTAGCAAAGTGCATTCAACAATACATTGAAAGGATCATTCACCACGATCAAGTGGGATTTATTCTGGGGATGCAAGGATGGTTCAATATTCACAAGTCAATCAACATGATATGTTACATTAACAAAACAAAGGATAAAAATCATATGGTCATCAACAGACGCAGAAAACCATTTGATAAAATTCAACATCCATTCAAGATAAAAACTCCAAACAAAGTAGGTTTAGAGGGAACATACCTCAACATAAAAAAGACTGTATATAAAAAAACCCATAGCTACCATCATACTCAATGGTGAAAAACTGAGAGCCTTCTAATATCAGGAACAAGACAAGTTATGTCCACTCTTGCCACTATTATTCACCATAATACTCAAAGTCCTAGCCACAACAATCAGATGAGAAAAAGAAGGAAGAGGCATGCAAAGTGGTGAGGAAGTTAGACTATAACTATTTGCAGGTGAAATGATTGTATACATAGAAATCCACCAAACAACCACTAGATGAAATAAATAATTCAGTAAAGTTTCAGGATACAAAATTAACACCCAGAAATCAGTAGTATTTCTATACACTAAAAATGATGTAGCAGAAAGGGAATGTAAGAAAATAACTCTATTTACAATTGGACCAAAAAGAACAGAATATCTAGGAATAAACCAAAGAAGTGAAAGACCTGTACTCTGAAAACTATAAAACACTGATGAAATAAACTGAAGATGACACAAGTGGAAAGATATCCCATACTCATGGATTAGAAGAATTAATGCCAAAACATCTATATTACCCAAAGCAATCTACAGATTCAATGCAGTCAATCCCTATCAAAAAACCAACAGCATTTTCCATAAGACTAGAGTAATACTCATATTTGTATGCAAACACAAAAGACCCCTAATAGCCAAAACAATCTTACGAAAGAAAAACAAAGCTGCAGGTATCATAATTCCAGATTTCAAGATATACTATAAAGTTGTAGTAATCAAAATAGTATGGTACTGGCACAAAAACAGACATAAAGATTCATGTAAGAATATAGAAAGCCTACAAATAAACCTGTAATTATATGGTTAGTTAATCTATGACAAAGGAGGCAAGAATACACAGTGGGAAAAAAACAGTCTCTTCAAAAAGTGGTGGGAAAATTGGACAGCTACATGTATGTAAATGAATGAAACTGGACCCATTCTAATGCCATACACAAAAATAAATTCAAAATAGATTAAAGCCCTAATGTGAGTACAGAAACCATAAATATCCTAGAAGAGAACACAAAAAGGAATTTCCCTGACATCAGCCATAGTAACATTTTTCTACATATGTCCCCTCAGGCAAGGGAAACAAAAGCAAAAATAAACTATTAGGATGATATCAAAATAAAAAGCTTTTGAATAGTAAACGACACCATCAACTAAACAAAAAGGCCACCTATTGAATAGAAGATATTTGCAAATGACAGAACTGATAAGGGGTTAATATCCAAAATATATAAACAACTAATACAACTCCACATGAAAAAGGCAAACAATCCCATTAAAAAATGGGCAGAAGACCTGAACAAACATTTTTCGGAAGAAGACATGTAGATGGCTGACAGGCACATGAAAAGATGCTCAATCTCACTAGTCATCAGAGAAATGCAAATGAGAACCACAATGAGATATCAGTTTACATACATCAGAATAGCAAGTATCAAAAAAAGAGGAAATAACAAGTGTTGGTGAGAGTATGGAGAAAAGGGAGCCCTTATACACTCTTGGTGGAAAGTAAACTGGTATATCCACTGTGGAAAACAGTAATGGAGGTTCCTCAAAAACTTGCAAATCGAAATACCAAATGATCCAGTAATTCCACTAACAGGTTTTACCCAAAGAAAATGAAAGCACTACTTTGAAAATATCTATGCATCTGTATGTTTATTGTGGTATTATTAACAGTAGTCAAGATGCAGAAGCAACCTAAGTGTCTTCTGATATATGAACAGATAAGGAAGATGTGGTGTGTGTGCATGAGTGCACACACATACACACACGCTGGAATATTACACTGTCATAAAAAAGGATGAGACTGTGCCCTCTGTGACAACACAGATGAACCTACAGGTATTCTGCTAAGTAAAATAAGTTAGACTGAGAAAGAGAAATATCATATGATTTCACTCATACGTAGAATCTAAAAAAAAACAAATGAGGGGCGCCTGGGTGGCTCAGCCAGTTAAGTGTCCGACTTCAGCTCAGATCATGATCTCATGGTTCCTGGGTTCGAGCCCTGCACCAGGCTCCGTGCTGACAGCTTGGAGCCTGGAGCCTGCTTCAGATTCTGTGTCTCCATCTCTCTCAGCCCCTCCCCTGCTCATGCTTTCTCTCTTTCTCTCTCAAAAAACTAAATAAACATTTAAAAAATTAAAAAAAAAACCCAAATGAATAAAGAAACAAAAAGCAGAAGCAGATTTATAAATACAGACAACTGATGGTTGCCAGAGAAGGTGGCAGGGGTTGGGAGGATCGGCAAAATGGCGAAGAGGAGTGGGAAATACAGGCTTCCAATTATTAAATAAAGAAATATGGGAAGAAAAGGCACAGTATAAGGGATATAATCAATGATAACACCAGTAGGGTTGCCTGGTGACAAATGGTAGCTATACTTGTGGTTAGCACAGCATAAGGTATAAACTTGTCAGATCGTTATGTTGTACACCTGAAACTAACATAACACTGTGTCAACTATACTCAAATAAAAAAATTAAAAAGAAAATAAAGGAGCTCCTTTAAGTTTCTATTGAAAGGTTTCACTGCACCACCGTAAATACGACACATTATTTTGTCTGTTTGTAATTATTAAGGGGACTAAAAAAAACATTATGAAGAATATATGCAGCACTTCCACTACTTGTTACTAATGGCCCTAATGTTTTCTTGACAGTTATTATTTTGTTAAGGTAAGAATACTAATGAAGACACTGGTTTTGGAAGTTGTATGGTAAGAGTACTCACTGTACCTTAAGATTTTCTAGTTGTAACAAGTACTATTAGAGTTTTTAAAAGACTTTTACTTTCATTTAACCACTTCAAAGAAAACTTTTTTTTTTTTTTGCTGAGCTTTTTGGTCAATATAAATTAAGTTTATAACTTAAATAAGTGAAGTTGCTCCCAAACTAAAAAACATTCTTGAATTTGACTTTAGGAAACTTGATTTTTCATGATTCAAAATATCAAATATTTTTATTAAAAGCCTGTCTCTGAAATATCTGAACTGAGTATTGGTGCCCCATTCCTATGAACACTCACTCCAGGTATTCACCCTCTCAGGCCCAAACACATCGACAGTTTCAAAACAGATCTTATTTGCAATCTCAGTACTCTCCAAGTTATCCAGAACACTGCTGCCAGACTGAACTTTATAAAACATCTTCACTCTGTCAGTTCACAAATCTTCACTGATCTCTTCTAAAGACTACTCTGGTTTTTTTTTTTTAAGTTTTTATTTAAATTTCAGTTAGCATACAGTGTAGTATTAGTTTCAGATGTACAACATAGTGATTCAATGCTTCCACACAACAAAGGTATTAGTAAATAGGTATTTGCAAAAAGAAGCTTCTGACATGGTGATTTTAACTCTAATACACATTAATTATTTTTCACTCTGTTTTCTGACAAGTTATGGCTCTACATTTCTTTCCACTTTCCACAATCCAAGCTTCCCTTCTCTAATTCTTACTGCACTGGAAAGTACTTTAGAGTATGCATTTTTATATATAGTTTTATACTTTCATATACTTGTTTCATCTTCCAAGGAAATTGTAAACAACATGGAAGTAAAACACTACATCGTTTAATGCCAATTAGTAATAAAGTGCTGGGCTACAAGAAGCACTCAATAAGTACTTTGAGAACAATTCACAGTACATTACAATGGTGATCATCCTTTAATAGCAATGGAAACTGAAACTTCAAATAAATCACTTACTGTCATATTACTAGCTTGTCACAGAGTTAGGACTATACCATTGGTCTGGTTCCATGTCTAGTGCTCTTGACTAAATTTAAGGGGCAATGCCATTTTTAACTTTAATAATTTTCTATAAAGGTCTAATATATTTTGAGTGGTTCTAAAGGTAAATATTTTCCAAATATATAAACGGTTTACATTCAAATCACTATAAATGAACTCTACTTAGTGTGATAGAAGAAATTACATTTCGTATTACTTAGGAGAAACTGTACATATTGCTGATACATGTATGTCTAAAATTTTACTAAAGCATTCTAATTTCTAGAGCTGTCCAATAAGGACCGATTTTAAAACATCTCATTCAAATGTTACTTATAAATGAAGTAAAAATATGGACCTAAAGGACTTAAGTCAATGAAAATATGACAGAATCAGTAAAAGTATGTGACAAGTCAATGAAAATATGATAGAATCATTAAAAGTATGTGCCATGAGCATCTTGTAATTGCTCATAAGTACTGGATATGATTCCAATATGGATTTCACCAAAGTGCATGTGATTAAAGCTCAGCAATTTACATTTGTCATCCTGTTTTTTTGCACATTTATTTAAAATATAAAGACTGAGGAAATCTTACCTTCTTGATAGGCTCCATCTGCCATGACTAAATGAAGAATCTTGGCATAAAGATGTTCATGTTCATTTCCTAAAATATTCTGAACTATTGTTGAACAAATCTCAATATTTTCATCTTCATCTTCATGAATAGCCTATACCAAATTTCCAAATATAAATATTTGAATATTAACTGTCTCTAATTGGATACTTTTATTATTTATAATAAATCTATTGACCTATAAATATCACTAACATTTCACTAGTCATCTAAAAAGAGCATATTTCAAAGTTAATTTTTTTTTTTTTAACTAGGCTTCATGCCCAGCGTGGGGCTTACACTCATGACTCTGATGCTCTTATCAACTGAGCCAGCCAGGTGACCCAAAGTTAAATGTTTTAACTGACATTTGACTTACCTTTATTTTCTCATAAACTTCAAAGAATTTTTCAAAGCCTATTTCCTGCTCCAGGTGAAGTCTCAGTTCCTCTAAATGGTTAAAGACGCTATCATATTCACATTCACTAGTAATCTCGCCATCACTGTTATCTAAAATGCAGAAATTAAAAGAAGATATTTTGGCACTAAAAAGAATGAGTAATTCTTACCCTAAAAGACTAAAATAGACCTAATAGACTACATTGACAAGTGGTGTCACTGATACAGACTACTTGTACTTTCAATATAAAGTTTTTGTCATTATAATTATTTGTGTTTATATAGGAAATCAGTGATATATTGTCTTAACAAGAATATTACTTTGGGTTGGGGCACCTGGGTGGCTCAGTTAGTTGAGTCCAACTCATGAGCTTGACTCAGGTCATGATCTCACGGTTGGAGAGACTGAGCCCTGCCTTGAGCCCTGCACTGGGCTCTGCTGACAGTGTGGAGACTGCTGGAGATTCCTTCTCTTCTTCTCTCTCTGCCCCTCCCCTGCTTGTGTGCACGCACACATGCTCTCTCTCTCTCTCTCAAAAATAAATAAAAATAAACTAAAAAAAAAGCAATGTTACTTTGGGAATCTTTTATTTTATAGACATAAACTAGAATAAAATCATTCTAATTGAGTAAAAAATAAAAACAACATACCCATATGTTCTTTACTGAGGCAACCAACCCTAACTACCGTTTTTAAAAAGTTGACGTTAAACATGGGCCAAAACATGAAAAAGCATGCAGGAGGCAGATGATTTATGCTACATATCATAAAACTTTAGTAAAGCACTTAGAAAATATAAATGCCATCTATGTTTTATGTCATGTGCATGTCCAAGACACTTGGAAATATTCTAGTAAAAGACAAAATTACTGAAGAATTGTTCCTTTTCACATTAGCTCATCTTCCCAACTAAACATAATACAGTTCTTGGTTACACAGATTTTCTATGTATCTTGGGGGTAATGCTATGAACAAAGAACAGTTAAAAGGAGTGTCAAGTTTTTAAAAACTGCTTTTAGTATTAACCCTGATGGTTAACCACTGTATGTAGAAGCTCTTTGTAAAATATACAGTGCTATAAAACTAGGCTATTATCTTTAGTACTAGAAAAATAAGTCAAGTAAGATGAGACAACAATAAAAATGCTTCAAAAGCATTTCTTTTTTTGTTAGGTTTATTTATTTATTTTGAGAGACAGCAAGAGAGTGCAAGCTGGGAAGGGGGAGAGAAAGAGACAGAATCCCTAGCAGGCTCTGCACTGTCAGCACAGAGCCTGATATGGGGCTCGAACTCTCGAACCCGTGAGATCATGGCCTGAACTGAGATCAAGAGTCAGACACTTAACCAACTGAGTCATCCAGGAGCCCTGCTTGAAAAGAATTTCTAAAATTTAATGGGAAAGAAATGGAACAAATGTATATGGACATTTGTCTGAGAAGAAAAGGAATGAATAAAAGAGACACAGAAGCATACTTCAGTTTTATTTAAAGTTGGAAATGGTTCCTATCAGATAACAGAAAAATATATTCTACTTGAAATAGTTGTATACACTGAAAAAAGAGAGGTCCACGATCATGACCACGTACCCGAGTGCCATTCTTCATTTAGGGCACTTTCACTGCTGGGATTGTCATCCTCATCTGCTACATCTGTCCCATTTGCAGTCTGCTCTATGTCACTGTTTTTTAAGATGGATTCTTCCTCCTCACTGTATTCTTCTCCAGGTTGTTCCCTAAGTAACTGCTCCATAGAGGCCTGAAGCTCTTGTAAATCTGTGTCAGTTTCTTCAAATACACTGAAATTTAAAAAAAAAATCAAACTACATATTACCAATGTGTTACCTGATTTTGAAATTTTTCTTTAATTAAATACACATGTACTCCTTTCTACTTAAAAGTACTAATACTGGATAAAAAGAAATCTGAAAAAACCTACATAGTTTTTAACAAACTAAATGAGGACTGATACAATTATAAAATACAACACATGACACATATTCTGTAATACATAAGCCAGAAGATGACTTGTGTGACCCTGAGTTGGCAGGATTTTTGAATTTTGAATTTTGAAAGAATGTTTCAGTATTTTAAAAGGTCAGACCAAAGAGATTTTTCACTTGCTTTCAAAAAAAATACTTAATATTCAAATATTTTTCTTCTATGTAATTTTGAAATTTCAGGAAAATCTTCATGTGGATATATAATGGCAGTATCCTATATGAAAGGCTTTCCATATAAACATTCATTGGACATTTGAACTTTTAGAAATGGAAATACTTAGGGAATTTTACATTCAGGTTAATAGGATGATCTAGTGAATAAAAACAGTCACTGGAAATCTTACCTTTAGATGCTTATTCTTGAAAACATTTCTAAAATACATAGCAAGTGAACTTTACTGCATAATTAGAATATATTAACCATAATAATCTTCACTAGATTATCTTGTTTCCAAGGCACTGCTCAGGATATTAATTTTATTTTCATAGGATTAAAGATGCTGGAATTAATTAATTTAGGCCAATAATACCTTACATTTATATACTACCTTAGTTTATTAAGCAGTTTTATTCTATTACTAAAATTTTATCTACATATAACTCACTTTATAGACATGGAAACTGAAATCAAAGCGTTTAAATGTTTTGCTCAAGGCTACACAATCAATAAATAGCACAAAAAGGATTGAAATCTCACCATAATACCCCCAAATACCCCCAAAACGTACTCACTGACTTTCTCTTATGATTTGCCTTTCTTCTAAAGCGGCATGCAATGAGAAAAGTCTGAAGATTAAGAGTTAATTGAGGTTTTAGATATATGAAATTTTCTGAAAGAGATTATACACCCACACTGAGGATTTCATCCATTAGAAAAGCTGATTAAGGCCTTTCTCTAAGTTTAGATTCCAATCAAATAAACAAGTATTTACTGAAGAGCTAAAATATAAATGGTATTATGCAAGATCTTAAATGAATTTTCCATTAATGGAAAAAGAAAATAATCTTTTAATGTAGAAATATCTTTATTTTGTATTCATGTGTACGAACTTCTACACTTTGTAGCAGGTGTAGAAAAGCATAGCATCTATTTATTTATTTATTTTAACCTTTTTTTTTTAACATTTATTTATTTTTGAGAGACAGAGAGAGACAGAGCATGAGAGGGGGAGGGGCAGAGAAAAAGAGGGAGACACAGAATCTGAAGCAGGCTCCAGGCTTTGAGCTGTCAGCACAGCGCCCGATGCAGGGCTCGAACTCATGGACCATGAGATCATGACCTGAGCCCAAGTTGGCACTTAACCGACTGAGCCACCCAGGCGCCCCGCATACCATCTATTTAGTGAGAAAGAGAGTATGTCTAATCTTTTGGATCATCCTACTAGTAGCATTTGACTTAATATTTAATTACAAGACTAACATAGCATGCACATCCACTATGTACCATTGTAACAATGACTAAACGTTAATCTGTTGATTAAATCTTCTAGTGGACAGCCTGGAGGAATTAGTGCCCTCCACAGATGGTATTAAAAGTCAGTGGGGCTGCTAAGTCTGCCATTATAAGAAAAGTATAAGACTAACATCTTTTTTGAAAGAAGTGCTCAAAAAATTATCTTATATATATTATTAAATGTGGCCCTGAATTCACTTTTTAGATTTTCTTATTGTATGACCTTGGGTGAAGTTTGAACAACAAAAAAAGGAAACTTTTTTTCCAAGGAAAACAGTAAGTGAAATTTCCTGGTATGGACTAACTTACTTTTAAAAGTAGCTTGGTTTTCAAATTTTTATTTTATTTTTTTAACTTGGTTTTGAAAATTTTAAAGTAATATTAAAAGCTTCTAACTTAAATTTTAAAATAAAATTCTATCATCAGCTAGTACTTAAAAGAACACAAGCCACAAACAAGATATTTTTGCAGTCAGATTAAAAAAAATAGTGATTTTAGGGACACCTGGTTGGCTCTCAGCTGGTTGGGCAACTGATCTTGATTTCTGGTCAGGTCATGATATCATGGTTTTTGAGATCGAGTCCTGCATCAGGCTCCGTGTTGACAGTGCAGAGTAACATGAGAGGGCTTACTTGTTTCAAAGAAGGTGGAAAAGGATTACTGTCTAAGGGGCTATCAGTTTCCACATTTCTCAGAAGTCTTTGTTAAATTTTCCTCCTCGATTCTAGATTCCCCGTGAATCATGAAAAAAGGAATTTTTGGAAAGCAATGAAGTGTATGTGAATATACATATGCAAACAAAACGAGTCAAAGTGCTAACTCTCCACTGCCATAGTTTTGAAATCATACATGGCAGGAGAGAGATACAGAGGCTTTCTGGTCTTTTCTCTAGGGAACTGTAGAAGAGTACATATTGCACAATTTTCCACTGTAATCCTTGTATCATGTGGTGTTAAACTGTTAAATAGTCATCATTCTGCTAATATTCATTTATTTAAACAATATTTATTACACGGGTACCATGGACAAGTCAAGGTCCTAGATGTTCAGTAGTGAATAAGACAGAGAGCACACATAGAAACTATTTTCTTATATTCTTCAAAGTGAGACAAAGTCATTATATTACTTAGAGGCAATATATACATATCAACACTAGCATGACTGTACTTTAAAAATGCTGTAAAAAGGTAAAGAGGTAGTGAAAAAATCAGTTACAGATCATTTATAAAAACTGTCTAGGTGAGTCACATCTCTAGATCGGCTATAAACTCAAAAATTCTGTCAGTGCTAGTATTTGTTAATGACATCATGCTCACATGTCTTCAGAATCAGAAGGTCCTTCTTTAATATGCTCATCTTCAATTTCATCTATTTCAAGATTGTCTTGACATACATCTCCTACAGTGGGAACATCCATCAGTGTTCTGAACAATTTTGAGAGATCTGGAAGTGAACATGTCCTCAACATCTAAAAAAGTTAACAGATTTCTTAGTAGGAGTAAGATCATTAGAAAATAAAAATGAGATAAAAAATTAGAAAGTTAGAGCTAATACTAATTTTTTATTTTATATCATATATTTAGAGCTAGAAGCTCTAAAGGTGACTTGTCCAAGATTAGAAACTAATTTTCTTGAATTTCAGCTCTGTATTTTTTTAGCGAGGAAACTAAACTTTCAAGTTATGCCTGGGTTTCAACATACAGGGATTTACTTAAGTCATCGTTAAAAGGCAGGGAGAGGGGTTTAGTTGGGATGCCCAGGGAATGGAATTAGAAATATGTCAGAAGTCAGGCAGTGCCAGAAACTGACAATTTGCTCCTTCTCATCCAAGGCCTGTATTGTCCCTCTTTTACCGTATCTCTGCTAAGTCTTCCTCTTACACTTTCCTATGGGTAATCCTCCCCATATATCTTGCCCAAATCCTGTACTGAGTTAGTCTGAAGCTTGGCAAAGCACCATTACACATAATTGGTGGCCCTACGTATCATTTATCCTAGGAGCTGCTGGCTAGGCTGCACTGGTTAAACAAGGAACTTCATATTGGGGGAAAAAAAAAAAAGCCTAACATCACTTCCCTGAACAATGGACTGTAAGTGGAGCCTTTTCTACAAGAAGGCAAGGCTGAAAAGACAGGTACTTGATGTTCATACTGAGAATCATGTGAGATCAGGTGAAAAGAAACTGATTAAGAAAAAAACAATGCACAGCTGAGATGTTTAAATTTTGAATTTGTTTGTATAAGACCAGGAATAACAGAAATAGCCTCTGTCCACTAACCTATCAGCAGTTAGAATGTGATGGATAAAACAATGAAACAAATATCTATATATATAAGTCTCAGAATTGGGTTAATAATCCTAAAGGAATCTGTGAGATTTGAAACATAACTCCTAAGGCCCTTGTAAGAATCCTACACCAGATTGGAGACTGTGAAGAAAACACAGTGTTAAGCATAGTAATGAAAATTTATGTACTTCGCCAATTTTATTGGCACAACCTGTTTTTGAGAATAAAAAAAGATAGATTTCCATTATTTGAACATAATTTACATATTACAGCACTTGAAAAAAATGGTTATGAACTACAAGATGGTGAAAATACATTGCTTGTCAAAGCACTTAATAATGGTGCTGAAAATATTTTTTTCTGAATCTCACACTGTCAGAATTTATGCTTGACTTGTTTATTATTTTAATGGTTTGAACCATGTATACTATAAACCAGCAGTATGCAAAATATGCATGTGGTAACAGTTTCTCTAGATAGATACTAATCAATAAAAATAAAGAGCATATATGCATTATATACCTAAATTCAAGGGGACTCTACATAAAGATGCAATATTTTTTTAGGTTGAGATAAATTTTAACTCCAGTAAAATAATCTCAATTCTAGTTTATTCCTTTCACTAGTTAAAATAATTTTCCCAACATGGGAGCCTGGGTGGCTCAATTGGTTAAGCGTCTGACTTCAGCTCAGGTCATGATCTCCTGGTTCACGTGTTCAACCTGTGCTAGGCTCTGTGCTGAAAGCTCAGAGCCTGGAGCCTGCTTCAGATTCTGTGTCTCCCTCTCTCTCTGCTCCTCCCCTGCTCACGCTGTCTCTCTCTCTTTCTCTCTCTCTCTCTCTCTCTCAAAAATAAGCATTAAAAAAATTATTTTCCTAACTTAATGTAAAATAATACAGTTAGAAAGAAATTCCAAGAGGTATGTAATTTGACAACTTTCCTCTTGGAATAGGTCTATGTGCCCTCAATCCAACAGCTTATCTGCCCTATACTGAAAACCTCTTATGTTCACAGTCTTTGACAGATTTTTTAGATGTTTTTGTTGTTGGTTAAGTTCCTTTTTTCTCAAAAATGAAGAGAAACATGTAAGATAGTGAATAAATTAAGTACTAATTATATTAATAAAACTTCACATGAAAGTCTACTTAAAAGAATTATGTCAACTCACAGTTTCATCTGTAGTATTTTTTAAATAAAATTATGAATTAGCAATCCACCCATTATAGTATAAAATGGATTATAATGAACATATTTACTTAGCTTCTGCTTACTACAATTAAACTCTAACACTGTAACCCTAAAAATAGCTTCTACAAATATATCCTCACTTCAACCCATAAACCAAGTGAAAAGTGGTTCTAAAACATTAAAAAAATTATGAATACTTAGCAAAGGCAAAAATTATAGACATTATCTAAGAATTAATATTTTAGCAAATTAAAATAAGACATTTAAGACACATATGATATTGGTGAATTATACATTAATATTCCTTCCCCTCACTCTGCATTTACTATAACAAGTAAAGAAATTCTCAAGTTTTTTATAGAGATCAGTATTCTGCTGCACTCCCCAGATGAGAAAACTATCAGTGGAACACATCTGGTCTCTCTCCACTCTGTATTCATCATCCTCTAAAGTGAGGGAGGTCTAAAGTAAGGACAAATAACTATTTTATTTGGTAACCTAGACTGTGTTCTTATATAAGTGATATCATGTGAAGATCACATCTTGAGACGATTGCATTTTGAACTATCACAAATTTACCTTACCTTACTTGATAAATCAAGTCTATTATAACTACCTTATGAAATCTGCATTTACAGTGTCTGTTGTCAGAAACAATACAACCCAGAAGATGATGTAATTCTAGACCTAGTAGAAATACTGCTTCAAAATGAAAGTGAAATAAAAAGGTTTTTAAATAAACAAAAGCTGAAAAAAAAAATCATCACCAACCGGGCTGCACAAGAATGTTAAAGGAAGTTCTTAAAAGTGGCAGAAGTGATACCAGATAGAAACCTGAATTCTACATAAAGTAATGAAGAATGTCCAAAATGGTAAATATATAAAGACTCTCAACTTTTACTTTCTGTAAAAGATAAATGAATGTTTAAGGCAAAAATGATAAAAATTTATTGTGGTGTTTATAACATATGGACATAATAGATATGACAACAATGCCAAAAGAACAGACAAGAGAGTGGAAATGGAAGTATACTGTTAAATATGTTAAATAAATACTGTTCTTTTTAAATATATTTTAATGTTTATTTATTTTTGATAGAACACAAGAGAGGGGGAGGAGAAGAGAGAGAAGGAGACACAGAATCTGAAGCAGGCTACAGGCTCTGAGCTGTCAGCACAGAGCCCCAATGCAGGGCTTGAATCCACAGACCATGAGATCATGACCCGAGCTGAAGTCAGTCACCCAACTGACTGAGCCACCCAGGCGCCTCAATAGTGTTCTTAGGTCATATGTGAAGTGGTATATTAAAGGAAGATTGTAAAAAGCTGAAACTGTATCTTGAAAACTGAGAATTACAACTAAATTTTTGAAAAGGTCTAATTTTATAAGCAAATAGTAGAGATTAAATAAAATACTAAAAATACTCAATTCAAAAGAAGGGAGAATAAAAGTAAATAGGAGCAGAAAAAGTGATGAGACAAATAGAAAACAAATAGCAAAATGGTAGGTTTAAACTCAATCATATCAATAATATATAAAAATTACATAAAAAGTAAATTGATCACTAAATAAAAGATTGTCAGGCTGGTTAAAAAGTAAGACTTGACTAGATGATAGCTACAAAAATCCACTTTACATATAAAATCAGTGTGATTAAAAGTAAAGGATGTAAAATATATATACCTCATAGACACTAATCATCAGAAAGCTGGAATCGCTATATTAAAACTGGACAAAACAGATTTCAGAAGAAAGTGATATGAACAAGAGTAAAGAGCCATTTCATAACTATTAAAGAGGTCAATTTATCAAGACTATATAAAGATTATTAACTTGCATTCAACTGACTGGAAATTTTAATACTCTTTTCTCACTAACTGATAAATAAGTAGAAAGGTAATTAGTACGGAAACAGAAGATGAACACCACTATCAAACAAAAGGGGACACTTCATAACAATAAACTGATCAATTCAACCAGAAGACAGCAATACTAAATTTTTATTCACTCAATAGCAAAGTTTCAAAACACATGGAACAAAAAAAGACACAAATAAAAAGATGGATAATTATGTAAGTATAGCTTTTTCAATCTTTTCTCATCAAATGATATAACTAGACAAAATAGAAAAAAATAGTAAAGATAAAGAAGACTTGAACAACACTATCAGCGAATTTGACTTAATTCTTGACATTTACAAAACATTTCACACGATGATAGAAGAATACGCATTCTTTTGAGGAGATCTGTTAGAGGAGATCTGTTAGCCACCAGTAAAGGAGACTGAAGGGTGACTCGTGAGTGCAGAGGAAAATATGATATAAAGGAAGTCAAGTTATAAAAATGATTTTAAAAACAAAGTGTATATCAACTCTGTTGGAAGAAAAAAGTCAAGAAAGCTAAGAGAAAAAGGTATAGGGAATTTGGCAATGTACTAGTAATTGATTTGACAAGAGCAGTTTTAATGGAGGAGTGGGATGAAAATCATATTGGAATGTATTTGGAAGTGGAGACTGCTTAGATACAACATACTGAAGATATCTGGTTGTAAAAGAGAAAAGAGGTGGTAGGTGAAGAAGGACATGTTGTCAAGAGAAGTTTGCTAATTATGATGGGACTTACTAGAAGATGTATGTTGAGGAAATGATCTACTATAGAGGAAAAAGTTGATGATACAAGTGTGACCAAAGTAAAGGAGTTAATCCTTAAGGAGGTGAGAAAGGTTAGGATTCACCTTAAGAGGTGAGAGAAGTACAAGGAGGATTTCCTTTAATAAAAGAAAAAAAAAAAGACAGGGTCATCTGGGTGGCTTAGTCGGTTAAGCATCCGACTTGATCTTCACTCAGGTCATGATCCCGTGATCATAAGACTGAACCCCGCATCAGGCTCCTTGTTGAGTGTGGAGCCTGCTTGGGATTCTCCCCCTCCCCACTTGTACGCACTCATGCACACACTCTCTCTCTCTCTCTCTCAAAAATAAACATTAAAAAAAGATAAGTAGCATAACTTAACATTTTTAAAAAAGACTTTTAACAAAAATTATTCCACTTAGTAAACAGATTATCTAAATGTTTAAAAATAAATTTTACCTTTTCTTCACATTTCAAGGTCACCATTATGAACATCAAGTATTTACTATTTTGGCTCAGTGATGAACTCTCATGACCTCAAAGATTTAAGGGATAGGGAGGTATGGCCTTCTGTCCTTGCCTTAAAAGGCTACAAACTGCTTTGACTTTCTAGGGTTCTTTCTTGCCCTTCCTCTCACAGTCATTCCCCTACATGAAATCTGTTTTATTGTGCTTACTTCCCAAGCAAGCACTTCTACAGAACTACTAAGCCTGAACTAAGATCATGAAAGAAAATCAAACAATAAAATGTATTATGCAAGGAATGTTAACTTGTTTTTTAAAATTTTATTTATATATTTAGAGAGAGAGAGACACACAGAACATGTGAGCTGGGATAGGGGCAGAGAGATAAGGAGAGAAAGAGAATCCCAAGCAGGTTCTGCACTGTCAGCACAGAGCCCAATATGGGACTTGAAACTACAAACCATGAGATAGTGACCTGAGCCGGACGCTCAGAGTCGGATGCAAGAGTTGGACGCTTAACCGACTGAGCACCCAGGCTCTCCAGGAATGTTAACTTTATACGCAGAATAAGTTATGAAAAATCTCTAGAATAAAGACAAATAGCTATACACCTTAACTACAAAGGAAAGTGTATGAATTATATGATAATCCTTTTCTGTTCCATAAGTAGGCCTTATTCTCTAACCCTGAAGATCATAAACTTGTTTTGATAGTTTACATCTTTGAAAGTTTGACTGCTATTAGACAAGTAAGAGAATTTAGCAATCTCTACATTTAAAATAAGATTAACACTCCATAGAATAAAAACATATCCAACTGAAAAACTAAATTGAAAATCAAACGGACATATTTAAAAAACAGCCAAGGATAAAAGAATTCAGGTTAATTCATTCCTATATAGACTTAAATATCTAAAAAATGTCCAACATCAGTGGCAAACGCAGACACACAAAAATTTAAAAATATCATCACTCATTCATTAAATACACAATTTTTAAGTGAATGATAACAGCTGGTGCTCTTTAAAGCACAGACCCTCACATACTGAGGCATTATGAATTATTCTTTTTAATGTTTATTTTATTTTTGAGAGAGAGAGTGCACGCACACAAGCAGTGGAGAGGCATTAAGAGGAAGACAGAGGATCCCAAGAAGGCTCTGCACTGGCATCAGAGAGCCCAGTGTGGGGCTCAAACTCACGAACCGTGAGATCATGACCTGAGCCAAACTTGGAGGCTTAACCAACCGAGCCATCCAGGCACCCCCCTTATAAGCTATTTCTTAAAGGCAAAACAGGCAATATACAACTTTTTGAATTCTACTTACAGAAATTTATTTTATGAAAATAACTATGGCTATTGTCAAAGATACATGTGTAAGTGGGTAAGGCCCAACAATAAAAATAGGTTAGTTAAAAAATTATATATAGCATAGCAGCACAATGGAATTTATGGTCATTATAGATGATATGAGACATAATTTGATGATATGACAAAATGCTATTTTTAAAAAATGCTTATTTATTTATTTTGAGAAAGAGAGCACACACGAGTGGCTAAGGGAAAGAGAGAGAGGGAGAGGGAGAATCCCAACCAGGTTTTGCGCTGTCAGTGCAGAGCCCAACGTGGGGCTCAATCTCATGAATTTTGAGATCATGACCTAAGCCAAAATCAAGGGTTGATCACTAAACAGTCTGAGCAATCCAGGTGCCCATGACAAATTGCTATTTTTATAATAATATAGTTTTTAATAGTAACATTTGTAATAATTTTATAATACATATTAAATAGAAAAGCAGGTTATAAAAATATGCATAATAATTCATTTTGGCAAAAAGTTTTATATATGTAAAAATTACACATATAAAATATAACAAAATATGTGATTCCTTTATATTTTAAAATGTTCTATAGACATAATATTGTAACTTCAAAGTAAGAAAAAATTGGTTACATATTTTCAGAAATAGCAAGTGAGAAAAGATAAGAGGTTTGAAAATCTTTTGCCAGAAAATGCATATGAATATCTTATCTATTAGTCTTTCTACATACAAATTAGGCAATCAGCACTTCTGTCATTTAAGATATAATGCTTGGGGTGCCTGGATGGCTCAGTTGGTTAAATATCAACTCCTGATTGTGGCTCAGGTCATGATCTCACTATCCAGCCCCATGTTGGGCTCTGGGCTGATAGCATGGAGTCTGCTCGGAGTTGTCTCTCTTTTCCTCTCTCTCTTCACCCTCCCCATGTGTGTGCTTGCTCTCTCTCTCAAAATAAATAAATAAACTTCAAGAAAAAAAGCATATATTGCTTAAGTTTAGTCTCAGCCTAAAAATGGAAGTTGGGTTGAGTAGTGAGGAAGGGAGACAGTGTAAGAAGGTGTAAGAGAGATCTTCTGCTTAAATAAACGTAGACCCTATAAAAAGAATCTTGAACAGAGGGCCAATGAAATAAGTTTTGTCCTAGTTGTACTCTCAATGGCAATTTCTTTTTAGAATCCCGGAAGAGAAGATAGAGACTTTCTGTTGTGTGTGTATGTTTAAGAGATTAAAACTCAATATTATGGTTTATTAAAGAAAAACAATAAATAAGAAATGTTATTATAATAGATATTTTCCATTTGAGGTGCATACTTGCCTTTGGGTTGTTTGCATCAAATAGACCAGTTGAAAGTCCAATAAGCAAGGAATTCTTGTTTTTATTTTTTGGTGGTGAATCAGAGCGAGATCGAAGTGGAAAGGATTCTTCTGGTGAACACAGAATTGACTGAATTTGAGAGACTACGTTCAAGTGTTTTGAAAGAACCACTCTTTGGAAAACTGGTTCTGGTTGCACAGATTTATCTACATCACATTTGGAGTGCTGAGAATCATCTATTTCAGGTCCTATGGTATAAAGGAAAGATTTTGTGGTAAGTCTATATAGTACTTAAATAGTTTTACAGGATATTGAAAAAAGCACAGTATTTAACATGGATTCTAGCAAAAAAAAAACTCCATGTCTATAGGAAAACAAAACCAAAGAAATAGGTGATTATATTACCTTATAAATAATCTTTGACAGGATATAAGGTTTTATTTTCAGAAAGTGAATTAATTTGCTATATACTTCCATTAAGTGCAAAATATGTAGACACAAATGTAAGGAAATGTGAAAATACACTGTTTATACACTCATATTGAGCTCCAGTTTATCCTTGTCCCTATAGGTTAGATAGGAAAAATTATATTTCTCATATTTTTATTAATACTATTAAAAACAAAAAGACAATTTACTTAATGTTCTTAGTTGACTAGCTTAATTTTAGCAAGTTAATTCTTTTTGTTTTTGCATATTCAATAAAATAATTGGCTAAAAAGTTTTTTTTTTATTTTTGAGACAGAGAGACAGAGCACAAGCAGTGGCAGGGCAGAGAGGGAGACACAAAATCCAAAGCAGACTCCAGGTTCTGAGCTGTCATCAGCACAGAGCCTGAAGCAGGGCTCAAACCCACGAGTGGTGAGATCATGACATGAGTCAAAGTAGGATGCTTAACCGACTGAGTCACCCAGGCACCCCCTGGCCAAAAAGTTTTATTGTCCATGTTGCCAAACAATCCAGGCTTATTAGTAAGAACCCAATGCTCTATGACTACTACATTTTTTAAATGAATGAGGTGACTGACAAGAAATGCTCATGTTAACAACCTTCCAGAAAGTATTTAGTCTAGTACAACGAGGCTTACTTATATCAACTTCACTAAGGTGGTCCACATTCCTTGAGATTCCATCTTCAGTAACTTCATTTTGCTGAACAATGATCCCATCTTCCAACCTGCTCAGAGAGATACATCAGTAGAAATACAATTTACTAGAAATAAAAAGCACTCTTAAATTAAAAAAAAAAAAGAATACGAGTCCTGTATCCAGTATTCTGTGATCCTTTTTCCAAATATTTTTCTCACGTGTGTGCAGATATACATATTTTTCTCTCATAAGCACACTGTATTTTTTTACCGTATTAAAACCTTCACCAATCACAATCAGTCACAAAAGCCAGCCTCACCACTTCTTGTAACTGTGGTTCCAAAATGTGGCCTCTAGACATTAGGAACACACAGAATCTTGTTCAAAATACAAATTCTAAGGTCCTAGCCTAGACCTATAAATCAAAACTTTGGGGGATAAGGCCCATCAATTTATTTTAATAAATACCAAAATAATTCTAATACTTGCATCTAAGAACCACTACTTTAAGCAATCAAAACGTCCCTTAATAGCAGAGAATATAAAACAATCATGATATACTAATATTATAAAATATCATGCAGCTGTTAAAAAAAAGAAACAGAAATCTATGTGAAATGCTATAAAGAATGACATTTAATATATTATTAAGTAAGCAAAGTACTCTGCAGATTGTTAAGTATTAAATGGTGTTAAGTTTAAAGAAATTGTATGTAGCACAATACAAAAAAATAGAATGATATGCACAGAAGTGTTTTAATCCTTGAAGAGAGTCAATTAATTGAGGGGAAAAAGGTAAAAAACTAACAATTTTTATTTCAATACAGCTGGGAATTAAATTCATGTATTTTTTTAACAAAAACTTAAAGACTGGAATAATACAGTCCAAAGATTTGAAAGAAACCCAGAAAAAGATGCTCGACATCACTAACCATCAGGAAAGTACAAATCAAAACGAAATAAGATACCATCTCATAACAAAGATAGATGTTAGCTGCACCTATTGTAATCATTTTACAATATATACAAATTACACCATCATGCTGTATGCATTAAACTTATACAGTGATACGGTCAATTATTTTTCAATAAAAATGGAAAAAAGGAGTCATTTCAATAAATATGAACTGGTAACCACTCCCAAAAAGATATCATCTCATATCTGTTACAGTGGCTATTATCAAAAAGAAGTAAGTGTTAAGGATATGGAAAAAAAGGAATCTTTGTGCACTGTTGGTAAGGATGTAAATGGTATAGCCACTATAAAAAATGGTATGGAGATTTCTCCAAAAATTAAAAACAGAAATATCATATAATCCAGTAATTCCACTACTGAGTATTTATCCAAAGAAAACAAAAACACTAATTCAAAAAGATCTATGGATTTCTATGTTTATTGTAGCATTATTAACAATAGCCAAGATTTGGAAGCAACCCGAGTGTCCTTTGACAGATGAATGTCTACACACATGCACACGTGCACGTGCGCGCGCACACACACACTGGAATACTACTCGGCCATAAAAAGGAGTGAGATCTTGCCACCAGCAGTAACACAGATAGACATGGAGGGTATTTATGCTCAGTGAAATAAGTAAGACAGAGAAGTACAAATACCATATGATTTCACTTATATGTGGAATCTAAAAAAAATGAATAAACAAAGAAGGAAACATAAAGCAGGAACAGACCTATAAATACAGAAGATAAACTGGTAGTTACCAGAGGGAAGGGAGGTGAGAAGATGGGCAGAATGGGTGAGGGGTAGTGGGAGGTCCAGGGTTTTAATTATGGAATAAGTCATGGGGATAAAGTCCCAGAATAGAGACACAAGGAATATAATCAGTAGTATTATAAGTGTTGTATGGTGACAGATGGTAGCTATATTTGTGATAACACAGTATAATGTACAGAGTTGTCAAACACTGTGTCATATATATGAAACTAATGTAACATTGTGTGTCAACTATACTTCAATAAAAACAACAACAAAAAATAAAGGCACCAGTAACTTATGTCTGAAAGCTTGCCTTACAGGCAGTTTTTGTTTCCTTAATTATTCTTAATCTACCTCAAATTTAAATAATTTTTTACTTTTTCAGTTTCAAATTTTGAAAATGTTTCTACTTTTTGGTTTTCTAAGTTTTTATTTATGTCTAATTATACAAGTAACACTTTTCTTCACTCAAAATGTAATATTCCTTGGTTCCTCAGAAAGTTAAACAGAATTACCATATGCTGCAGCAATTCTACTCCTAGCCATATAGTAAAAAAAAAATGGGTATGCCAACAAAAGCTTGGATAAAAATATTCATAGAAGCACTATTTACAACTGTCAAAAGGTAGCAACAATCCTGGAAATGAGTCATCATCATCTGCTGAATGCCCACCAATTGCTGAACAGATAAAAATATATGGTATAGCCCATATAATGGATTTTTCAGCCATAAAAGGAATGAAGAAGTGTATATCCTACAAAATAAACTTTGAAAACATTATGTATGGCTAAGTGAAAGAAGCCAAATACTAAAAGCCACATACTGTAGGATTCCATATGAAATATACAGAATAGGCAAATCTATAGACAGAAGGGAGATTAGTGGTTGACAAAGGCTGGGGAAAGGGGATAATTGAAAGTGGCTGCTTAACGGGTGTCAGGGTTTCCTTTTGGAGATGAAAATGTCCCGGAACCACATAGTGGTAATGGCTGTTCAACACTGTGATCTACTAAATACTACTGAATTATATACTTTAAAATGGCCAAAAATGGTAATTTTATGTTATATGAATTTTACCTCAACTAAAAAAAAAGTAATGTTCCTTTTAAAATTCACCTAACCGCTCAAATCCTAGCTGACTGTATTGTTATCAGTTTGGTATGTATCTTACCATATTTTTCTTTAAATTTACATAAAAATAATATAGTGTTAATATAAAGAAATGACTTTTTATCAAATATTTTATTTTATTAATCATTTGATATTTGGGGCATATTTCCATATTAATACATGAAGTTACATCTTACTCTTTAAAGTGCTGTATACTATATAAATGTAGCATACAGAAACTTCTTTATTTTTAGCAACTTCCTTATTGATTAGACTCTTTCAAATTATTTGTTGACTTTCCTACAATAAACATTCTTGCATATGCCTCTTTGTACCCATGTGTGAGTAATCTTAGAGTATATACCCCAAAATAAAAGATGTATTTTATATGAAATGCACATTTTAAACTAACAAAACTGAGAAATGGATCTCAAAATTGTCTTTCCCAATTCATATTCATATTCATAATCCCAATCCCTCACCAATATCTGATGCTTTTACTTCCCTTCGTCCTGGATTCATATTATTTTATGAAGAAACTTTCACTGGAAACACACCTGAACTCTTGGCCTGCCTTTATTTACTTCTCTCCTTTGAGGAAGAATAAGTATCCAACATTCATACATCCATAGTTCTCCACTGAGTAAAGTTAGTCAAAGAATTTAGGAGACTGATGTCTTTTTTTCTCAATAGTACTGACTCCCTATAATCCATAAAGTATCACACAACTGTATTTACTAATCATATCATGTGGTTTCCTCCCTTGAAAACAATACATTCATATTATTTCTTCATTTTTTTTCTCTTGGACTTTTGTCTTTTTCTTATTAATTAGTGTGAATTCTTTATGAATTCTGGATATTAATTATTAGGGTGCCTCCTTACTATTTTTTGACATTTAGGTCTTTAATAAATCTGATTTTGTCTTGTTGAATGGCGTCAGAAATGAAGCTAACATTTTTTTCCAAATTGTGTTTTTTTAAGTGCTGCATATGCTGTGTAGTATACAGAAACATTATTTTTAGCCATTTCCTTATTACTGATTATTTAGACTATTTAAAATTATTTGCTATGATAAGCATTCTTGCATATGTTCCTTTTTGCCCATGTCCAAGCCCATCTCCTGTTTTTATAGATAAAGTTGTATTGAAACAGTCACACTCATTTGTTTATGTATCATCTATGGCTGCTTTTGCAATACCTAGGCAGAGTTGAATAGCTGCAACACAGACCAAATAGTCTATCAGAGGCTAAAGTATTTATTATCTGGCTCTTATAGAAAAAGATGGACTGTCCCTGTTAAAGATCATGGCAAAGGAAGAAACTTCCAATTACTTTTTATGAAGGAAGCACAACAAGAATAACAAAATCCAACAAGGATTTTCCGTAACAAAAGGAAAGGCAGATGACTCTTCCAAGTATTAATATAAAAATCCTAAAATACATAAGTACATTAAATAATATGTCATGACCAAGAAGAGTTTATTTAAGGTATGCAGGATGGTTTATATTAAGTAATATATTAATATAATTAATTATACAGTTAACCCTTAAACAACATGGGGGATGGGGTACTGATTCCCCCATGCAGTCAAAATGTGCGTATAAAGTTTGACTTCCCCAAAACTTAACTACTAGCAGACTACTGTTGACCAGAGCCTTAATGATAACATAAACAGTTGATAGATACATATTTTGCATGTTATATGTATTATATGCTGTATTTTTAAGATAATACCTAACTTTTTATTATTTTTTCAGTATTTCAAACTACACAGTTCACCTACAACTTTTTTCAAATTTTCATGAATCTTCAAAAATTTTCCAATATATTTATTGTAAAAAAGTAATATGAAGACTATATATAAAAAGACCAATGCAGTTCAAAACAGTGTTTGTCAAAGGTTAACTGTACGAATATATAAAGGAAAACATTCATATGAATGGTTCCATAGAAGCTGAAAAGTCATTTAATAAAATTCATTCCTGACTTTAAAAAAAAAAATCAATAAAGTATTGACACCTATCTCAGTTAAAAAGTATAGTCATGCCTAATGAGGATTAACAACAGAATCATCTTCACTGAAGTCACGAAAAACACAGAGATACCCTCTATTTCCAATATTTAACACTGTATAAAAGATACTAAGACAATTACAGAAAAAAACTAGTGTTAAAAAATTGGAAAGACATAAAATCATCACTGTTTTCATATGATATGATTGTATATCTGAAAAAAGCAAAAGATTCAACTGAAAATCGATCATGAACAACAGCAGTAGATATCAATAAGATAGTGGGGTACAACATCAATGTAAAGAAATATACAACCTTCTAGTTACAAGATCTCATAGAAGAATAGGGGCCATTTATAATGCCAAACAAAAGATAATGTATCTAGGAATAAGCTTACCAATAAAAGTGTAAAACCTAGATGAAGGAAACTACAAAAATATTCAAAACTTCTATCATGTTCTTCATGGACAGGAAGAAAACAACAGTTGATCTTCCCTACATTAATTTATGAATTTAACATTCCAATAAATCATAACATCATACCAAGTGATTTTTTTTCCTGGGGGAAGATGGGGGAATTTAGTAAATTCTAAATTCAAATGAAATATTACACAAACAAGAATAGCCAAGAAAACCAAAAAAGAAGAACAATGAAAGGGAATTAACCTTAAATGATCTTAAAATATATTTTACATTTTAGCCTAAATAGTGTGTACCAGCACAAGTATAAAGACCAATGGAGAAAAAATAAAGATGGACCAATGGAATAGGGGGAAAAAAGCATTAAGAACAGCTCAAATAATTAAGAAAGTTTAGTACATATTAAAAGTGGCATTTTTAACTGTGCAGGAAAGATGGACTTTTTAGTAAATGCAGTTGGACAACTGGGTAGCCATCTGGAAGAAAAACTAAATCCATATACCAGGATAAATTCCAAATAGATCAAATATTTAAATGTAAAAAGTGCCTATGTAAAATAGTAGAAAAAAAGACTGAAAAATTTCTTGAGAACCTTAGAAAGAACAATGTATTTCTGAATTATTATTAAAATCCAGGTAAACACAACAACTAAAAAACAAACAAACTTCTGCATGGCAAAAAAAATAAAACATCAGTGGTTAACAGGGGAAAAAGTGTTGCAACTCATATAATAACCACAGCAAATATTTCTGATATTTAACTGTTTCTTACTAATTTATAAAAGACCAACAACCAAATTTTTAAAGTGGGTCAAAGATATATACAGAGAACTTACAGAAAAGGAAATACATGTGAACATTAAACATTTGAAAAAATGTGCTCACTTTACCAACAATAAGAGATAAACTAAGATATTATTTCTTAACCTATCAAATTGGCAAAAATAAAAAACTTTGATCCTAAGTTTGGCAAGGCTAGGGGAAATGGGAGGTTTCATACATTCTTTCTGAGACTGTAAATTGGTACAAATCCTGGGAAGAACAATAAATGAATTACAAATGCAATGTATAAATATACAACTGACCCAGGAATTGTACTTCTATGTACCTATCCTATAAGATATATACAGGCAAAATTACCTTATGTAAAAGGTTATTCACTGCAACATCATTTGTAATATCAATTAATGTAGAATATTAATTAATGTAGAAGACTTACTGAGTTGTGGTATATCCACACAAGGGAACACTAAGTTGCCATAAAATAAGAAAAAAAGATGAAGCTCTCTATGGATTAATATGAAAAAATTCCCAGGTTACTGACTAAAAATAAAAAAGGTGAAAGTACTGTATACATTATACTAACAACTTTGTTTAAAAGGGAGACTACACTTTTGTTTTATATAGATTAAAAATATCTGGAAGGAGGAGACAATGGGAATTTGCTGGATGAGGACAGAGTTGGAAAACAGACTTTTTACTCTATAACTTTATGTACTTGATTTCTGAACCACATGAATGCAATATTTTTCCAAAAATTAAATTATTTTATAAGGTATTATAATAATAGGATATAATACAGTATTAGCTTATTACAGTATTTTGGAAAAAGGTATTACAAAAGGGATCCAGATTTTAAAATGTAAGGAAAAAGAGGTAACATACTCAGTTTCCTTTGTATCTTTTATCTCACTAATCCATACATCAATAATCGTGCATGGCAAGGTACCATCTTTGTTTGATCCATCTGGCTCCTGTAGAACTTCTGTTTCCAAGCCATCAGATTCTGAAAAGCAAAAACATAACAATAAACATATCTGAAAGCAAAATCCATATATAGAAATTTGAATAAATTTTCTATAAATGACATTACCTCATTTTAGGCTAACATACTAATTATAACAAAAAATTAAATATTTTATCTCTAGATCTTTAATCTTGTTAACTCTTAGTTGATATTTTCTGAAAGTAAATACTAATGAGAAAAGTTTCTGTCTTCATTTGTTGATTTCTCTTTTTCCTCTCCAATTCAGATTATCAACGCTCTTGTTTAAGCCACCATCACCCTCTCTTTTTCACCTGGAATCCAGGTAATCTATCATCTCTATTTTTAAAGTTTCCAAATAGCTTGTCCTAAAAGATAATTGATATTGTGCCAATCCTTAAAGTTTTTATCCTTTATTCAAATGATTTTTTTTTGCTTACTTGTATAAGGTAAGCACTTGGGGAAAAAATCTTTTATTTTTTAGTGAATAATTATTAATTAGCACCTTAAGCACCTATTTTCAGATAGGGTGCTGACACAACAAAAGCTTAAAACACGTGCACTGGTTTTGGGACTTGACGGCAGGCAGACGTTAAAAGTGCTTCATGAAGACTGTTGAGGAGAGACTGGCCAGTGAAAAAAAGTTTCTGGATGCTAGAGAAAAGGAGATTCTTGTTATACAGTGGCAGAAAATTTGGTACCTATAATAACAATGATGATAGAAAATATACTGAAGAGATTTAATGGTCTAGCTAAGGTGCTATCTAATTAGAATATTTAGTAGCCTCTGTCTTCAAGAACACAGAGATTAATTGAAGAAAGAACTGTTTAGTTTATGAGGACAATTTAGAAGAGAAAGCCTAAGTTAATTCCTTCCAGGCAACAGGCGTTTCTTATGGGAAAACATGGCCTCAAAACAAACACTGAATTCAGGGCAGTAAAATGTGGTCTCAGGGCAAAGATGAAGTCAAGCGGATAGACATAAGACCTTCTGTGATGGCACAGAAAGATTTAAAGGCATGCTTCCCAGACTCTCTGTTAGACAAAAGGATTTTTAAGAATCTCAAGAGCACTGACTCACAGCATCCTATGGGCCCTGAAAGAAGAGAGGGGCCAAGGAAAAAGGAAGGAATGAAGAAAGAAAGGAAGAAAAGAAGAAAGAAAAGAAGAAAGAAAAAAGAGTAGTCAAATATAGTGAATGTCGATAACGTTCATACAAAACCCGCAAAATTACTAATTTTCAACTTGCAAAAACACCATCAGCTTGGACTGCAAAGGAAAGATAGTTTAGAAAAGCCCTTGACGACACCAACTTTGCTGCAAAGGAAGCAAGCTGATATTGCTATGCCTGGCTGGCTTTCAGAATTTCTACAGAACAATGATTGATATGTGTTCCCCATTTTCCTCCTTTGTGAAAAGGAGTCCCTATTCTTCTTTCAATACTGAATGTTAGAAATGTAGAAGGCAAATAACTTCTCTTTTTTGCTTATAGGTCTTGAGATTGAGAGTAAATGTACTCAAAGAACTATACCCAAGAAAATTCATCTCTACATAGGCCTGACTTGGATAACATCTGTAGGCTTTGAGCCCTTTTTTTTAAAAAGTTTATTTATTTATTTTGAGAAAGAGAGAGAGCAAGGGAGGGAGAGAGGGAGAAAGGCGAGAGAGAGGGAGATGGGGGGGGAGAGAGAGAGAGAGAGAGAGAGAGAGAGACAGAGAGAGAGATGGGGAGAGAGGGGGAGAGAGAGAGACAGAGAGAGACAGAGAGAGAGAGAGAATGCCAAGCAAGTTCTGCAGCATGGGGACCGACAGGCTCCATCTCACAAACTATGAGATCACTATCTGAGCGAAATCCAGAGTTGGATGCCTAGTCAACTGAGCCACCCAGATGCCCCTCGGCTTTGAGCCCTTTAATAAGATGAGGCTTTAAGAAGCGGTGAGTGCACTGTGCATGTGGGGGAAAATGTAAACAATTTTTGGTCAGTGGCAGACTATGGGATATTACCAATGGCTGCAAATTCTTTAACACTCTTAATTTGGAAAGGTAGGCTCTGTTTTATCTCCCTTTGGCTCTAGGCTGGACTGTGACTGCTTTGATCAATGAAGTTTGGCAGAAGTGATACTATGCCAGTTGAGATCAGCTTAAGTTCAAGTAGTTTTTGCCTAGGACCTGTGAAACCTGGGCCACCATAGATTTAAAAGTCAGACTACCTTGCTGGAAAGAGCATACGAAAGGGAAGGAGACTACATGAAGAGGGCGAGGGGCCAGGCTTAACATAGGCTTCAAGCTGTATCTGCAAAGACACCAGTGAAGCCATCATGAACCTGTCACACCATGGTGCCAACTGAATACCACGAAGTGATCCCAGAGACGAAAGCACATGAATTACAAAAATTAGGTTAGTCACACCTTGACTCAATTCCTGATACACAAAATCATGAGATATAATAAAATTGTTGTTTTAACACTAAGTTTTGGAGTGATTTATTATGCAGCATTTAAAAATCTAGACCAGTTATTAAACACAGAAAAACAGTGAATCTAATATGAGTCAAATCACTCAAACATATACACATTTTGATGATCTGTATATAGAGACCTGTTTATACAGAAGAAATTAAGGTATTATTAAATTAAATACAGCTCATTTTAACCTATTAAAATACCATCCACATTTCCTTCTGGTTTCAGTGACGTCTGTGGAGATTCCCCACTAAACTCTGGGCTGTTTGTTTCAACAGAAGAATCAACAGTAGCTGATGAATTCATTTCGAGTGAAATATATTTTACTTTTTCTTCTCCAGTAATTAAAGGTTTGTACTTCTCCCTTTCAGGAGAAATCTCTGAAACAACAACAAAAAAGAAATATCATGGTACATTCTCAAAATAACTTGAATTTTACCTGTAACAGTATTTACAGCAAAATTTTAAAATTTCATTCTTACAACAGATAATTACAGGGTAAACTCTGTTATGTACAAAAATAATAAATGATTAGGTATGTGATAGCTAAATTTCATTTTAATCATACCTAATGGTTTTTAGGGTGAATAACATATGGTTTACTTTCTTTTCCCTTTTGGTGAAACTAATAGATATGTGCCAAAATGCTGTATTTTCAATCATTAAATAATTGTTTTTATTTGTTTCTGGTAATTGCTAATTACTTCCAATTGCTCATAAATTCCCCATACTTTGATGCCAGGAGAGAATGAATTTACCTCAGAACAACTTATTGCAATTATCTGTAAGACAAACAGGTCACTCTCATTCATTCCTTGAAGATATTACTTTCTAGCTCATAGGAGATCTCCCCAACACTAATTCTCTCTTAACTAATTAAGTTGATTGCTGGATTTCCATCAGTAATCCTTCCAATGTGAGCCTCTCAATTCTTCTCCAATGATTTTTATCTTCACCTTATGTCAGTCCCTCCAATAGTCACGTCTTAGAAAGCTTGTCATTAACTACAACTCAAGTTAAATATTCTACCTTCTAATTTCTAACATCCTATTTTTTCATTTATCTTCCTCTACTACCCCAACTTTAAAAATGTTACCCCAACAGTACCTACAATGCCCTGATACTACCATGTTTTCTCTCCCCCATCATCTTCATTAAAATCCATCTAAAATCCATCATTAATAATCACTTTCTCACATACATCTTCCACTCATTTTACCCACATGGAGAAATCTCAATCCCTTATATATTCAATTTTCTGTGTATTATGTCTGCACATACATGGCTGAAATGGGTGGGGGGAAAAAGAGGCTGGCTTACTGTTCTCAATTTCAAATCATTATCACTAAAGTTAAGTGGGCACTTTGTGTTGCTGGCAGTCCTACTGTAATACCAGGATACCAGGAATTGCGCCTAGTTCATTAACTTCCTTAAGAAAACAAGTTGTGTATGAGTATATTTTAATTATTTTACTTCTTATTTCTTCCTAGTCAATCAAGAACAAAACTATAGTGTTGCTGACGATTGAATATCTTCCCTATACCAAGCCTCATCAACAAATTGTGATAGAGGTCACATCTGTGGTTTTGCTCATTCAGCTACTGTTCTGCTATAAAATCATGTCTATTAAAATCATGAACAAAGATGCCAGTTAGCACCATTCTTAAAGATTGCTTTAGCGTGCCTAACAAATGTAGTAAGAAGGAAAAGAAATAGAATACTGGACAAAAAACACTACTTCTTATCACTGATGATATTACCCACACATTTGGAAGATCTAAGATATCAAGGGAAAAAAACTTAATGTATTTAAAAAAATAATTCAGTGAAGTGCCTACATTTAAAATTTTATACTGATAGACACAAAGAAAGAAAGAAAGAATAGCTTTATTTAAACTAGGGGTGCCTGGGTGGCTCAGTCAGTTAAGTGTCTGACTTTGGCTCAGGTCACGATCCCACAGTTCGTGTGTTTAAGCCCCATCTCGGGCTCTGTGCTGACAGCTCCGAGCCTGCAGTCTGCTTTGGATTCTGTGTCTCCCTCCCTCCCTGCCCTTCCCCAGTTCACACTCTGTCTCTCTCTCTCTCTCAAAAATAAACATAAAACAATTAAAAACAATAAACTAGAAATAATAATTTAGAAAGGGAAATAGGAAAAATATCATCCATAATAAAGACAAAAATACAAACTTTGTGCAAGAATCAATTTACCAAAAAAGCCTTAAGAACTTAAATGAAGAAAACAAAATGTTATTGACAAACACAAAACAAGATGGTGCAAAGATAAAGACATACCTAAATTCTTGAATTTAATAGCATAAAAATAACTTTCCAAAAATCAATATATAAATTTAATATGACTCTTTTTTTAAATGTTTATTTATTTCTTTTGAAAGACAGCACAAGCAAAGGAGGGGCAGAAAGAGAGGGAGAGAGACAGAGTCCCAAGCACACTCTGTGCTGAAGTGCAGAGCCTGATGTGGGGCTTGAACTCACAAACCATGAGATCATGACCAGAGCCAAAACCAAGAGTCAGATGCTCAACTGACTGAGCCAGCCAGGTGCCCCAAATTTAATACAATTCTAATCAAAACACCCAATAAAATAAAATAAAATTTGTTTGAATAGTAACTGTCAAAAAATAATCCAGAAAAATGTTAGATTTCTAATTAGATTAAATGTCTTGGATGTATGTGTGAGTGCTGAGGCACACTCACATGTATGAGTTGTTTATCTAAAGGATTTAAAAATCTGAAAAACCTTTCTATCTGAATTAAAGGAAATTCAGATGATATAAAGAAAAAAGACATACTTGAACGGAAATTAAAAAAAATCCTCATGGCCAAAAAAAGCATAAATTAATTAGCAGCATGTAGGAAAAATGTGTTGATATACTAGATACAGATTTTTGCTAAATAAAAATTCACACTAAAAAACATGGGCAATTCCATATAAAAAGGGCAAAGAATATAAATACAATTTATAAAGAAGCAAATTAGGGTGGCTGGGTGGCTCAGTTGGTTGAGCGTCTGACTTCGGCTCAGGTCATGAGTTGGTTGGTGAGTTCGAGCCCTGCATCAGGCTCTGTGCTGACAGCTCAGAGCCTGGAGCCTGCTTCAGATTCTATGTCTCCCTCTCTCTATGCTCCTCCCCTGCTCATACCCTGTCTCCCTTTCAAGAATAAATAAAGATAAAAAAATTTTTTTAAAGAAGCAAGTCAAAATGGTCAAAGGAAAATGACAATGGAATTCACTTACAATCAGAAAATCACAACTGAAATCCATTTATAAGACTGCTAACAATAAAAAAAAGTGATTAATACTGACAAAACCTGTTTAATATTTGAAAATCAATCAATGGTATTTGCCATGTTAATAAAGAAGAAAAATCATACAGTCATCTCAACTGATTCAGAGAAAGAATTTGGTAAGTTTAATGACTCTTCCTAAAACAAGACTAGAAGAGAATTCCTTAATGTTATAATGGATATTTTCAAAAAAGACTGAGTTAATATATTTACTTCCTTGAGTCAAGAACATGGCATTTCTCTATTCAACATTCTATTGGAAGTCTTAGCATAAGAAGTATAAGAATTGGAAAACACAAAATAAAACTGTCTTTTTTTAATATTTATTTCTTTTTGAGAGACAGAGACAGAACATGAGCAGGGGAGGGCAGAGAGAGAGCGAGACGTAGAATCTGAAGCAGACTCCTGGTTCTGAGCTGACAGCACAGAGCCCAATGTGGGGCTTGAACTCACAAACTGTGAGATCATGACCTGAGCCCAAGTTGGACACTTAACCAAATGAGCCTAGGTGCCCCAAACAGAACTGTCTTAACATAATATTATGGGTTTACGAAAATACCAAGAGAATCTACCGGTAACATTACTAGAATCAATGAAGGAACTCAGCAAAGTTACTGAATATAAAGTCATATACAAAAGTAAATTATATTTCTGCTTTTATACATGAGCCACAGTTACAAAGTAAAATTTCAAAACAGATGAATAAAACAGTGGCATCAAAAATTATACAATTTTTGGAATTATCTAACAGGATATATAAAATACCTCTATGGAGAAAACTATAACCTACTGTTGAGAGAAATAAAAGATCTAGATATAAACAGAGGATATAAATAGCCATTGCCTAGAAGAGTAAATATTGTAAAGATATCAATTTCCTCCAATGTGTATACTCAATATAATCCTAAAAAACCAACATGATAAGCCTACGTATATGTTCAAGAAAACAGAGGAAAAGATGGGCCAAATGGCTAAATATATGGATATTTTCTTTTATTTTTTTTTAATGTTTATTTATTTTTGAAGGAACAAAAGAGTGCAAGCGGGGCTGGAGCAGAGAAAGAAGTAGACACAGAATCCGAAGCAGGCTCCAGGCTCTAAGTCAGCAAAGAGCCTGACGTGGGGCTTGAACTCACAAACTATGAGATTATGACCTAAGCTGAAGTTGGACGCCCAACTGACTGAGCCACCCAGGTGCCCCAATCTATGGGTATTTTCAACAGAGAACTGAAATCTATAATAGAATATTAAATGGATATTCTAACATTGAAAAATGCAACATCTGGGGCACGGGGAGGCTCAGTCAGTTAAATGTCTGAGTTTGGCTCAGGTCATGCATGATTTTGTGGTTCATGGGTTCAAGCCTCATGCAGGGGCTCTGTACGGACAGCTCACAGCCTGGAGCCCTCTTCAGATTCTGTGTCTCTCTCTCTCTGTCCCTCCCCCACTCAGGCTCTGTCTTTTTCAATCTCTCAAAAATAAATAAATGTTAAAAAAATTTAGAAAAGAAAGAAAAATGCAATATATGATATTATGAACTCTCTGGATCTACTGAGAGACAGTGGAAGATTAGAGAACACAAAAGACAGATTTAGTGAAATGACAGATCAGTAGAAATATTGGCATAGCTTGTTTTACCGCACTTTGCAGATAACTGTGTTTTCTTATAAATGGAAGGTTTATGGCAACCCTGCATGGAACAAGTCTGCCAGTGCCACTTTTCCAACAGTATTTGCTCACTTTGTGTCTGTGTTGCATTTTGGTAATAGCAGTATTTCAAACTTTTTCATTATTATGATACCTGTTACAGTGATCTGTGATCAGTGATGATGACTCACTGAAAGCTCAGATGGTAGTATTTTTTAGCAATAAAATTTAAATTAAGGTACGTACACTGCTGTTTTATACATAATGCTATTATGCACTTAATGGACTACAGTATAGTGTAAACATAACTTCCATATGCACCAGGAAACCAAAAAATTCATTTGACTCGCTTTATTGTGATATTTGCTTTACTGTGGTTGTCTGGAACTGAACCCACAATATCTCAGAGGTATGCCTGTATTCATACTGAAGCAAAAGAGAAGAAAATGTGAAAAAGCAGAATAGAGTAATAACAATATGATGAATTCAAAACGTCTAATACTTGTGTAACTAGTATTTTTTCTTTTTCTTTCCAAAAAGAAAAAGAAAAAGAATTGGGAAGAAGCAATATAGAAAGCCCTAATGAATACAGTCTCCCCCAAATTGAAATAACCCAGGGCAGGTTAAAAACAAAGGAAACTACATCTACACATATCATGGTATAACTGCTGAAAATCAAAGAAATACTATTTAAAAAGCTTGAAGAAAAACATAGGAACAAAATAATGAACAAAAATAAGACACAAAAATGACATATATTTATGGATGCCAGAAGAAAATACACTAACATCTTTAAATTGGAAAGAACAAGATAAAGAGCAATCCCCTGCCTCGTCTCCCCTCCCCTGCAAAAACAAACAAACAACCATCCCTACTTAGCGCTTAGTATACAATGAAAATGGTCCTTAAAGCTAGAGGTGAAATAAAGACCTTTTCAGATAAACAAAAGCTGAGAGAATTTATACAGGGCAGATCTGCACTACAGGAATACTAACGGCAGTTCAAAGGAAAAAGATAACAAATGGAAATGTGTAATTTCAGGAAGGAATAATGAACCCTGTAAAGAATAAGATATGGGTATATGTAAATGAATATTGATTTCTTAGCATAATAATGCTTGATGAGCCAAATAAGATCATTATATAAACTATATATTGACAATAAGCAAAAAGGTTAGAGGGGATAGAGTAATATTACTAAAAGGCTCATGCATAATTAGAGAAGCAATATAAATACTAAATTAAGGTAGATTTGAATTAGCATTATGATAGAATTAAGGATACATTTTGTAATCTAGGATCACAACAAAAGAGTAAATGAAAAATGTATAATTAAGAAGAGAAGAGAAAAATGAAATCCTTGATTAGTCCAAAAAGAGAAATAAAAAAAATGAAGTACAAGAATAAAGAAACAAAGTACAAATGGAATATATAAAAAACATTGCAATATTGTTACACAGACTAAAAAGTAACCCATATCAGTAGTTACATTATACATGAATAAGTTTAACCCTCAAGATTAAAAGACAAAGATGGTCAGGCCGAATTTCAGATATGAGACACATATAAGTAAACATAAGGAATCAGAGAAATTAAAAGAAGATACAGAAAAAACAATCTAAACAATCACTGCAACAGTTTTTTTAAATTTTCTTTTTTAACATTTTTATTTATTATTGAGAGAGAGAGAGAGACACAGAGCATGAGCATGGGAGGGGCAGAGAGAAGGGGAGACACGGAATCTGAAGGAGGCTCCAGGCTCGGAGCTGTCAGCCCAAAGCCCAACACAGGGGCTATAACTCAAAAACTGCAAGAGCATGACCTGAGCCTAAAAATCACCTACAGCCTCCAAACTCAGGTAGTAAAAAAAGCATCTGTACAAAAGAGGGAAACAGTAGGGTACTTAACAGGCCCTGGATCAGAAGAACCCCCAAAATAGCCAGCAGGTATTTACAAGCAAACATTATGGGTCAATTTAAGAAAAGCAGCTGAAATGGGAATAGTTTTTACATATTTTAATTTGCAAGTAAATGGAAAGCATCAATGGAGAAGTCAGAAAGGGTGGGAGAAGTCTGGGACCTAAGAATTCTCAAAACTAACCATTTAAAGCTCCCTTCTAAAACAAAGCCTCATACTCTGGAGAAATTGCTAGAAGGAGAATCCAAATTGATCTGTGCAGGAATAAGAAAACAAAGGAAAGAGAAAAGTGAACAGAGAGAGAAGAGCTCAGAAACTATAAGGCTATAATTTTTATTTTACTTTTTGAAGTTTATTTATTCGGGGAGAGAGAGAGAGAGAGAGAAAGAAAGAGAGAGAGAGACAGAGAGAATGAATGCACGCAGGAGGGGCAGAGAAAGAGGGAGAGGGAGAGAATCCAAAGCAGGCTCCAAACTGTCAGCACAGAGTCCGATGTCAGGCTCGAACTCAAAATCTGTGAGATTATGACTTGAGCTGAAACCAAGAGTCATACACTTACCCAGCTGAGCCACCCAGGCACCCCTGGCTATAACGTTTAACACTACATGAAAATAACAGAAAAGGAAGCCCTAAGCTGTGAAGTTAGAAAAGCTATTTTGACTTCCTCTATGCCCCTAAAAGTTTAATAAATCTAATTTCACATAAAAATAAGTAACAAACGATCATTGTTGAATTTTGTACATGTTATCAGGAAGAAAAACAGAGTATGAAGTAGAATAATGTCCTAAAAGACTGGTGTTTCCCAACTTTGGTACTACTGAGTCAGATAATTATTTGTTTTGGAGAGCACTTGTTATAGTAGCACTGTAGAAGATTTACCAGCTTCCTTGGCCTCTACCCACTAGATACCTATAGTGCTCTTCCCAGTCGACAACCAAAAATGTCTCCAAACAATGCCAAATCCCCGCTGAGGGTAGAATCACCCTCATTTGAGAACCACTGCTATAGAAAATTAAAACCTACCAGGGGCGGGCAAGACGGCGGAGAAGCAGGGAGCTCTGTAATCTGAGCACGCCCGTATGGATTGAACTGAGAAGGACTGAAGGGATAAAACTCGGATTTGCAAGTGGGGAAAGAAGAAACAGACGCCAGAAAGAAGACAACCTCAAAGATGCCTGAGTGAGTGACTGTGATCTGGGAAATTAGGGGATGGGTGGGTCCCGTGGTGCAGGGGGAAGGAGCCCGAGCCCAACACAGGGAGAGCGCGCTGTGCCCCAGAGAGACCAGGGGAAGAGAAAGAGAGATGGAAAACGCATCTAGAACCATCTCTAAGGGAGGAAAAACTCGTCCGTCTCCCCATATGTAGCTGCTGAGCGCCGGCGGCGCAGATAGAGGCGGCGGCGGCTCCGCGTAAAGGGCAGCGCAAGCCGGGTTGGGAGGCCAGCCGCCAGCGGGAACGCATCTCATCCCCGGTGACGGTGTTGAACTGCACGGACTGGGATTTGGAAGTGAGGTGGAGCTTGGAGAATACAGTTTGGCTTGCCCGCGGCACAGGGAGATCGGACTCAGAAGGGCGGCTTGCAACGCTTGGTCCGGTAAAGCTTTGAAGCGGCGCCATACTTCTCCCCCGCAACCACCAAGGCGGGTCCTCGGAGAGAGCAGCCCCCGAGACCTGATCTGACGCCATCTGCACAGGGGAGTTCTCTTGTTTTTTGTTTTGTTTTTTTTTCCTTTTCTCTTTGCTTCTCTTTTTCTGCTGCTATCCAGATATATTTCCCTTAACATATTCTTTTCTCTCCTCTTGGCAGGTCATATGCTTTTAGACTGCCCACAGACTTTTGCTGTCTCTGTCCCCACCTTTTTTTTTCTTTTCGTTTCTTTTTCTTCTCTCTTTTCTTCTTTCTTTTCGTTCTTTCCTTTCCTTT
>CM053567.1:55230366-55255675 GCA_028646485.1 Cryptoprocta ferox
TGTGCAGCAGAATTCATACACTGCTGTGGGTATATTAAATATAATCACTTTGGAAAAACCAAGTATGTGAATGTTCCTACCAAATTTATTGATAATAGCCAATAACTGTAAAAAACCTAGATATGCATCAACAGTCAATAAATGTATAAACTGTGGCATGTCTACAAAATGGAATACTACTTGGCAATGAAAATGAATATGCTATGGATACAGTATATTTGAGTCACAAAAATGGGCTGTGTGAAGAATAAAAACAGCACATACTGTATGATTCCATTGATTTGAAACTAAAAAAGACTGATCTGCAGTGATAGAAAGACTGATGGTTGCGTGGGACTAAGTAGGAATAACTCAGGAATAACTGAGAAGGGACAAAATAGAACTTTTTTGGGTAGTGGGTGTGTTCTATATTTTTATTGTGAATTTGGTAACACAAATGTTTACATTTGTCAAAACTTATTATACTGTATTCTTATATGGGTTCATTCCCTTATATGTAAATAAACCTCTGCCAAGTTAGGGCACCTGGGTAGTTCAGTCAGTAGAGTGTCCATCTCTTGATCTCAGCTCAGGTCTTGGTCTCAGGGTCAGGAGTTCAAGCTCTGCATTGGACCCTGCACTGGACATGGAGCCTACTTTAAAAAAAAAAAAAGTTGATTTTTGAAAATATATTTGACATGCCTAAAAAACACTACAATGCAACTTATGCTTAAAGGGCCATAGTAAACCCAATTTTTTTTTAGATAATGCAGTTGGGAAACAAGGACTCTAAAGCAGTTATTACACATATGTTCAAGGTTTTGGCGGAAAATACAATTGGAATTAATGAACAGGCATAAAATTTTACAGATGAAAGTTTTCAGCTTATTTTATGACTATTACCCTGACACCAAAATCAGAAAACAGTGGGGGTAGGAAAAAGGTGTGGAGGAAAGCAAGAAAGAAAAAGACTGAAAAGAAGGGAGGGAGAAAGGAAAACAAAATAATAGACCAATGTCTCTTATGAACTTAGATGCAAAAATCCTTAACAAAATTTTAGCATATCAAATCCAACATTATATAAAAATTTATACACCATGACCAGATGGGATTTATTCCAGGTATGCAAAGCTGGTTCAACAATTCAAAAATCAAACAATAGCATCTATGTCAACAGGCTAAGAAAACCACCCATTCATGACAAAACCTCTTACCAAGTTAGAAAGGAACTACCTCATCTTGATAAAATCTACAAAGATCCTACAACTACAAAAATCTACATCTACATCTACAAAAATCGTGCAACTAACATCATGCTTAATGGTGAGCCACTACAGGTTTTATTCTAAGATGTGGAATAAGGCTTTCAGTAATCTTATTTAACATTATACTGAAAATTCTAGCCACTAGAATAAGACAATAATAAATAAATAAAAGGCATGTATATTGATAGGAAGAAATGCAGAAACAAAACTCCTGTAACTGATAAGTGAGTTTGGCAAACAAGCAGTATACAACATCAATACACAAAAATTAATCTCATTTCTATAGATTAATGAACATGCAGAAACTGAAGGTAAAAGCACAATGTCATTTATTATCACCCCAAAATGAATGAAATACTTCCCAAGCCAGATACAGGATTGACATTCCTATCAGGAAAATTATAAAATGTATATGATAGAAATCAAAGAAAACTTTGAAATTTGAGAATCATACTGAGCTTGTGGATTTGAAGATGTAACAGTAATTATGTCATTTTTTTCTTAAATGGATCTATAGGTTTAATGAGATTTTTGTCAAAATCTCCCTAAGTTTTTGGAGACAAATGGGCTTATTATAAAGTTTATATGGAAAGGCACAGCCCTAGAACAGCTAATACAATCTGACAAAGAAGAATAAAGTGGGAGGACTAAGTCTACCCAAGTTAAGATTTATTATATAGCTACAGTAATTAAGACAATGTAGTATCGATGGAAGGATAGACACATAGATCAATGAAACAGAATAGAGAAGCCAGGATTGGACCTACATGTAAATGTCCAAATGATTTTTTACAAAGATGCAACAGCAATTCAGTAGGGGAAGGATAGCCTTTCATCAAATGCTGGAGAAAATGGAAATCTATAGGAGAAAATAATGAAACCTAACTTAAACTTGACAACTTATAAAAAAATTAATTCAAAACTGACTGGACTTAAATGTAAAACACAAATCTATAGAACTTTTAGAACAAAACAGAAGAAAATCTTTGGAATTTAGGTGTAAGCAAATAGTTCTTAGCCTTGACTCCAAAAGAATGATCCATGAGAGAAAAATGTAATTACTTGAAACTGATCTTGCTTTGTAAATATCATGTGAAGTGTATGAAAAGACACAGACTGGGGAAAATATTTACAAACCATATATCCAACAATGGATCAATACCTATAATATAAAAGAACTCTCAAAACTCAACATAAAAGTCAATCTGGGTGTGCCTGGGTAACTCAGTTGGTTAAGCATCCAACTTTAGCTTTGGTTATCATCTCATGCCTTGTGGGTTTGAGCCCTGCATTGGGCTCTCTGCTGTCAGCACACAGCCTGCTTTGGACCCTCTGTCTCCGTCTCTGCCCCTTCCTACTCAGATGTGGTGCTCTCTCCTTCTCTCTCTCAAAAATAAACATTAAAAAAAGTCAATCTGAGGCGCCTGGGTGGCTCAGTTGGTTAAGCAGCCAACTTCAGCTTAGGTCATGGTCTCAGGGTTCAGGAGTTCAAGACCTGCATCAGGCTCTGTGCTGACAGCTCAGAGCCTGGAGTATGCTTCGAATCCTGTGTCTCCCTCTCTCTCAGCCCCTCCCCTACTCATGCTGTGTCTTTCTCTCAAAAATAAACGTCAACAATTTTTAAGTCAATCTAATTAGAAACAGGTGAAAACCATGAACAGCTATTTCACCAGAGAGAATGTACAGATAGCAAATATGCACATGAAAATGTGTTTAAAATATTTAGCCATCAGGGAAATGCAAATTAAAACTATAATGAGATATCCCTCCACACCTTTTAGAATAGCTAAAATTTAAAGAAAGAACACCAAATACTAATGAGGGTTCAGGGCAACTAGATTGCTCATATACTGTTGATGGGAATGTAGAATGTTACAGACACTTTGGAAAACAGTTTGTCAGGTTGTTATAAAACTTAACATATTATCCAAATATCTCATGTATTTATCAATGAAGCCATTAAAACTTACATTTTCAAAAGCTTATTTTTTGAGAAAAATAGGGTGCATGAGTGGGGAAGGATCAGAGAGAGAGAGAGAGAGAGAGAGAGAGAGAGAGAGAGAGTCCCAAGCAGGGTCCATGGCAGCAGGGCAGAGCCCAACGTGGGGCTCAAACCCATGAACTGTGAGATCATGACCTGAGTGAAATTAACAGTCAGTTGCTTAACCAACTGAGCCATCTAGGTGCCCCCAAAACTTAGATTTTACAAAAACCTGTACTGAAATGTTGATAGCAGCTTTATTTGTAATAGCCAAAAGCTATAAACAGCCCAAAGTTTCTTCAGCAGATAAATGGTTAAACAAATGTAGTATATCCATACTGTGAAATACTACTCAGTAATAAAAAAGGAGCACACCTATTGATACAAATAACAACTTGGATGAATTCTAGAGAATTATGATAAATTTGAAAAACGAATTCCAAAAAGTTATACACTGTTATGACACCATTTACATAATATTTCAAAACAACAACACTTTTGAATAAGAGAACAAGTCATTGATTGTCAGGTGTTAGGGATGGGCCAGGAGGAGGGAAAAGGGCATGTTTACAAAAATGCAGCATGCAAGATCTTTATGCCAATGGAACTGTTTTTTAGATTCTGGTGATGGATACACAAACTTACATGAGATAAAATTATATAGAACAAAATACATACACATGTGATGATATTGTATAGAACTAATACACATACAAATGAGCACAAGCAAAACCAAGGAAATCTGGGTAAGAGATGTATTGTATCAATGCCAATATCCTGGTTGTGATACTGTACCATAGTTTTGCAAAATGTTAACATTTGGTGAAACTTGATAAAGCATACATAGGATCTCTACTATTTCTTCCAACTGTATGTGAATCTATAGTTATCTCAGTATTTCAATTAAAAAATAGTTATAACTATATTACATATGTTTAAGAAAAGTACAAACATGGAAGAAATACTAAAAGACTCAATGAAACAGAGATGAAAAATACACTGAATAGGATTAATGGCAGATTAGACATTACAAAAAGAGGATTATTGAACTGAAAGCATAACAATAGTAACTGTTTTTAGTAGTACAAAAAAGAAAATAATAATAATAGAATAATAGAACAGAGCAACAGTGAACTTTGGAACAAATATAAGTTGTCTAACTGGAATCTCTGAAGAAGAAGAGAAAGGGAAGAGAAATAAAAAATATTTGAAGAAATAATGACTGAAAAATTTACAAATTTGATAAAAACTATAAATGCAAGTATTCAGGAAATTCATTAAGCCTTATGCACAGGAAACATGAAGAATGCTACACCAAGAAACAACCTAATCATATTTCTCAAATCCAGATACAGAGAAAATCTTAAGAGCGGAGGGGGAAAAAAAAGACCTGTTACATAAAAGGAAGAAAGGTAAGGGTAACTGAGGAGTTCTTATTGGAAATAATTTAGAAAGAAGATAGTAGAACAACATTATTGAAGTACCGAAAGAACAAACTGTCAACCAAGATTCTCTCCTTAATGAAAATATATTTCAAAACAAAAGTGAAATGAAAACATTTAGGATACACAAAACCTAAAAGAATTCATCACCAGAAGACATACTACAAGAAATGTTAAAGGAATTCCATTAGGAAGAAGGAAAATGATACTAAATTGAAATATTGGTCTACACAAAGTAATAAAAAGCACCATATACAGTAAATTCATCACTATATATATATATTTCTTATTTAAATCTCTTTGAAAGACATTATTTACACAAAAATAATAGCAATGTACTCTTGTGTTTGTAACACATGTAAAAGGAAAATACATTAAAACAGTAACACAGCAGGGAGTAGCTAAGATGCAGTGTAGTAGGAGGACCCTAGGTCCTCATCCCTCGAAAACAGCTAGATAAATATCAAATCATTCTGAATACCCAAGAAATCAATCGAACACTGACAGAACAAACTGCACAACTAGAGAGAAAGAAGAGACCACAACATGGAAGATAGGGGTGCAGAGACATAGTTTGGGGAATAAGCGGATCATGAGTGCTGTGGTTGGGAAGGAGCTCTGGTCGCAGAGAGAGGCAAGAGAGAGAGAAGAATGCATAATGGATCACACAAGGAAGACACTTCCCCAGAGCCATTGACTGAGAAAACAAGCAGGCCTGATTTTTGTGAGTTTTGCAACCCGTGGAGCTCAAAGACTGGAGTTTTAAAGGTCTGTGGCATGGCGGGTGTGGAGTCCAGAGGGCACCACAGCGATCCTGTAGAGAAGGCAAGCAGGTAACCCAGAGGCAGACAGTGCTATCTGTGGATCGCCTGGGATGCACTGGGAGAGATGACTCCCCTTTCTTGGAGCACATCTGAGAGAGGTGGCATTGTCTTTCTCGGGGACAAAGGAGCCAGTAGGCGCCATTTCCCTCCTCCACTCCTCAGCATAGGCACAGAGACACCTGCTGAGGATGGGTAACCCAGACACTGGCCACTTAGTGTACTTTGCCCCAAATCTCACACTTCTGCACTCTGGTGTAACTGCCTTTCTAGGTCAAACCTGACTCAAACCCAGTGCAGCAAGACCCTTCCCAGAATACAAGTGCAATTCCTGCCACACCAGGTCTCTAAAGTTTGGAGTTCTAAAACTCAGCTGACCAAGCTGGGATAGGACCCAAAGTCCACTGTGCAGCTCCAAACAAGCAACCCAGAAAAGGACTGTGAAAATAGCGACCTGAAAAACACCTAGGACACGCAAGGGGAAACTATTTGCTCTTCTGGGAGGGCTTTCCTGACAGCAATAATACAAACTCCCCTCTCTAGGCACAGAGTAGCTGAGTGGTACCATTTTCGTCCCCTACCCTTCAGCATAATCTAATTCCAAAGAGCACAGTGCCAACACTGGCTACCTAAACTGCTTACACTAAGACCCACCAACCTGTGCTCTGCTGGTACTGCTTTTCTCAGGCAAGTAGACCTGAGAACCAGAGCAGTTGGACCCTCCCCAAGAAGACCAGCACAAAATCCTGCACACACCACTTCTACTGGCCATAGAATTCTGCAACATTTCAGCTCAGTGGAAATAGTATCAAGTCTCTTTTAACAAGCATATCAGAGCACACCTAATTAAAACTCACCACACTTTGGCAAAAGTCCAAACACTCTCCACTACAGGCAAGGAGAAACTCTGAAGATGCCTGATCTGAGGGTTAGAGCATCCATCACACAGCAGCAGAGTGAACTCAGCATATGCCAGAGATAACTTCCTGAAGCACCAGGCCCTGGACATAAAGCCATTACTCTCAGGAACAGGAAACATAAAGTCATTTCTGCTGCATAAAGCCATTACTCTCAGGAGCAGGAAACATAAATGGCTTTCCTAACACACAGAAGAAGACAGAGACCTAGACAAAATGCCAGGGCACAGGTATTCATCCCAAAAGAAAACAAGAAAAGGTCACAACCAGGTCTCATCAAAACAGATATAAGTAATATGCCTGATCCAGAATTTAAAGCAAAAATCATAAGGATACTAGCTGGGCTTGAGAAAAGCATAGAAGACATGAGGGAGTCCCTTACCATAGAGATAAAACAGCTAAAAACTAATCAGGCTGAAATGAAAAATGCAATAGCCAAGATTTGAAACTGACTGGATGTAGTGACCACAAGCATGGAACAAGTAGAGGAATGAATAAGTGATACAGAAGTTAAAATTATGGAAAATAATGAAGCTGAACAAAAGAGGGAAAGAAAAATCTTAGAGCATGAAAGTAGACTTAGGGAACTCAGTGATTGCATAAGGCATAATGACATTTCTATCATAGGGGTCCCAGAAGAAGAAGAGAAGGCAAAGAGGGCAGAAGGTTTACTCAAGGATATCATAACTGAAAACTTCCCTAATCTTGGGGAGGAAGGAGACATCCAAATCCAGGAAACACAGGAAACTCCCATCAAAACCAATAAAATCAGTTCAACACCAAGACACACTGCAGTTAAATTTGCAAAATATGGAGATAAAGAAAAAAATCCTAAAAAGCAGGACAAAAGAAGTCCCTAACTCAGAAGGGAAGACCAATAAGGTTAGTAGCAAATCATTCCACCGAAATTTGGCAGGCCAGAAGGGAGTGGCATGATATATTCAACTTGCTGAATGGGACAAATCTGCAGCCAAGAATACTCTATCCAGCAAGACTATCATTCAGAATAGAAGGAGAGAGAGAGTTTTCCAGAAAAAAAAAAAAAAAAAAAAAAAAAAAAAAAAAAAAAGCTAAAGGAGTTCATGACCACTAAACCAGCCTGACAAGAAATATTAAAGGGAATTCTTTGAGTGGGAGATAAAGACCAAAAGCAACAAATCCTAGAAGGAATGGAGAAAATCACCAGAAACAATGACAAAACAAGTAACAAAATGGCGCTAAATTCATATCAATAATTACTCGGAATGTAAAATGACTCAATGCTCCAATCAAAACACATAAGGAGTCAGAATGGGATTAAAAAGTCAAGACTCAACTATATGTTGCCTACAAGAGACTCATTTTAGACCTGAAGACACCTGCATTGAACGTGAGGGGATGGCGAACCATTTATCATGCAAACGGATGTCAGAAGAAAGCCAGAGTAGCAACACTTATATCAGACAAACTAGATTTTATTTTATTTTACTTTTTTAAAATCTGCCTTGTTGGTTTTTCTTATTTGATTTTAGACAGAGAGGAGAGAGAGTGAGAGCAAGAGGGCATGTGCCAGTGGGGGAGAAGAGCAGAGGGAGAGAGTTCAATCCCATGATCCTGGGCTCATGATCTTAGCTGAAATCAAGAGTCAGACCCTCAACTGACTGAGCCACCAGGTACCCAAAACAAACTAGATTTTAAACCAAAGACTGTAACAAAAGATGAAGAAGGATGCTATACCATAATAAAGGGGTTTATCCAACCAGAAGATCAAATGATTATAAATATTTATGCCCCCAACTTGAAAGCACCCAAATATATAAAACAACGAATCACAAACATAAAAGAACTCATTGGTAATAATACAAATATAGTACGGGAGTTAACATCCCACTTACAGCAATGGACAGATCATCTAAGTAGTAAATCAACAAGGAAACAATGGCTTTGAGTGACATACTGTACCAGATGAACTTGACAGATACATTCAGAACGCTTCATCCTAAAGCAGCAGAGTACATTCTTCTCAAGTGTACATGGGACATTCTCCAGAATAGATCACATACTGGGTCACAAATCAGCCCTCAACCAGGGCTGAGATCATACAATGCATATTTTCAGACCACAACACTATGAAACTTGAAGTCAACCATAAAAAAAGTTTTGGAAAGACCACAAATACATGGAGGTTAAAGAATATCCTGCTAAAAAATGATTGGGTCAACCAAGAAATTAAAGAAGCAATAAAAAATACATGGAGACAAATGAAAATGAAAACACAATGGTCCAAAACCTTTGGGATGCAGCAAAAGAAATCATAAGAAGGAAGTATAAAGCAATACAGGCCTACTTAAGAAGCAAGAAAAATCTCAAATATGCAACCTAACCTTACACCTAAAGGAGCTAGAAAAAGAACAAATGCCTAAAGCCTAAAGCCAGCAGAAGGGAAATAATAATGATTAAAGCAGAAATAAATGATCTATCTATCTATCTATCTATATATATATATTTTAAAACCCTGCAGTAGAAAAGATCAATGAAACTAAGAGATGGTTCTTTGAAAAAAATAATAAAATTGAATATCTCCTAGCCAGACATACCAAAAAGAAAAGAGAGGGGTGCTTGGGTGGCTCAGTCAGTTAAGCATATGACTTCAGCTCAGGTCATGATCTCACGGTTTGTGAGTTGGATCCCCACATTGGGATTTGTGCTGACAGCTTCAGATTCCATGTCTCCTTCTCTCTATGCCCCTCCCCTGATCTCTCTCTCTCTCTCTCTCTCTCTCTCTCTCTCTCTTTCAAAAATAAGTAAACATTAAAAAACTTAAAAAAACCTTATACAACTCAACACCCAGAAAACAAATAATCCAGTTAAGAAATGGGCAGAAGACATGAATAGACATTTTTCCAAAGAAGACATTCAGATGGCTAACTGACACATGAAAAGATTTTCAAGATCACTCATCATCAGGGAAATACAAATCATAACAACAATGAGATATCACCTCACACCTGTCAGAATGGCTAAAATTAACAACACAAGAAACAATGGATGTTGACAAGGATGCGGAGAAAGGGAACAGTCATATACTGGTAGTGGGAATGCAAACTGGTGCAGCCACTCTGGAAAGCATTATGGAGGTTCCCTAGAAAGTTAAAAATAGAACAACCCCATAATCCAGCAATTGTATTACTAGGTATTTACCCAAAAGATACAAAAATACTGGTTCAAAAGGATACATGCACCCTGATGCTATAAAAGCAGCATTATCAACAATAGCCAAATTATGGAAAAAGCCCAAATGTCCATCAACTGATGAATGGATAACAAAGAGAAGGTATATATATATACAATGGAATATTACTCAGTGATCAAAAAGAATAAAATCTTGCCATTTGCAATGACATGAATGGGGCTAGAGAGTATTATGCTAACCAGTCAGAGAAAGACGGATACCTTATGATTTTACTCATATTTATAATTTAAGAAATGTAACAGATGAACATAGGGGGAAAAAAGAGGCAAACCATGAAACAGACTCTTAATATAGAGAACAAACTGAGGGTTGCTGGTGGGGAGGATGGTGGAGGAATAGGTTAAATGGGTGATGGGTATTAAGGAGGACACTTGTGATGAGCACTGGGTGTTATATGTAAGGGATGAATCACTCAATTCTACATCCGAAATTAATATTACATTGCATGTTAACCAACTGCAATTTAAATAAAAATTTGAAACTTCAAAAAACCCCACAATAACACAAAGATTTTGAAGGAAAAAATGGAAGTAAACTATTATAAGAATCTGTAAGAGTCTTGGGGCGCCTAGGTGGCTCAGTCGGTTGAGTGTCCGACTTCAGCACAGGTCATGATCTCACCGCTCGTGAGTTCAAGCCCCCATCAGGCTCGGTGCTGACAGCTCAGAGCCTGGAGCCTGCTTCAGATTCTGTGTCTCTCCCTCTCTCTGCCCCTCCCATGCTCATGCTCTGTCTCTCTCTGTATCTCAATAATAAATAAATGTTAAAAAAATTTTTTTAAATAATCTGTAAGAGTCTTGTATGTGAAGTGGGAGACTATCACTTGACGTACACAATGATAAATTAATGGTGTATAATATAAACTCTAGGGACACTGGGGTGACTCAGTTGGTTAAGTGTTTGACTCCTGATTTCAGCTCTGGCCATGATTTTATGTGTGGTGAGATGGAGCCATGCATCTGTCTCTTTGCTGGCAGCGTGGAGCCTGCTTGGGATTCTCTCACTTTCTCTCTACTCCTCCCATGCTCTTTCTCTTTCTCTCTCTCAAAAATAAATAAATAAACAATTAAATATATACATATAAACTCTAGAGAAGCCACTAAAATAACAAAAGTAATTGTTAGCTGATAAGCCAATAAATGGAATCATAAAAAACACTCAATTTGCAAGAAGTTAGAAAAAATTTTTAAAAGGAATAAAGGGATCAAAGAACACATAAGAGAAATAGAAATTAATAACAAGATGATGTTTTTAAATCTAACTATACAAACAATAAACTAAATGTAAATTACCTAAGGAGCTCCTGGATGGCTCAGTTAAGTGTCTGACTCTTGATTTCATTTCAGGTCATGATCTCACACTTCATGAGTTCAAGCACTGCATTGGGCTCTGCTCTGGGAGCCTGCTTGGGATTCTCTCTCTCTCCCTCTCTCTCTGCCCCTTGCCTGCTTGTTCTCTCACTTTTTCTCTCAAAATAAATAAATAAACTAAAAACATTAAAGGTAAATTAGCTAAATACCCCATTTAAAGGCAGAGGTTGTCAGATTGGATAAAAAAAATAATAACAATTATATGCTGCCTATAAGAAAGCTCTTCACATATAAAAGCAAAAATATAAAAATAAATATCAAATGATTGTCTGAATAATCACAGAGAAAGCATTTGAGAAAATACATACCAATTCCTAGAGTTTTTATAAACTCTAAGCAAATAGAAATGCAAGAGAATTTTCTCACCTTGATAAAGGACATCTGTGAAAAACCTTACAGCTAATATCATACTTGATGAAAATTTCAGTATTTCTTCCCTTTTGACATCGTACTGGAGGTTCTACTTAGTACAATTGTGAAAGGAAAGAAAATAGACCTCATCCCGTTTGGAAGAAGTAAAACTGTCTTTATTTAAGATGACATGATTATCAGGGCGCCTGGGTGGCTCAGTCGGTTAAGCGTCTGACTTCAGCTCAGGTCATGTTCTCATGGTTCAGGAGTTCGGGCCCCACATCGAACAATGTGGAGCCTGCTTGGGATTCTCTCTCTCTCCCTCTCTCTCCCTCCCCTGCTCATGCTCTCTCTCTCTCTCTTTCTCTCAAAATAAATAAATGAAACTTAAAATAAATAAATGAAGTTTTAAATGGGCTCTAAGGATGTAATCATAAAGGGTAAAATCATAGAGAAAAACAAGGAAATAAGTTATCATAAAAGGGGGAAGTGTTGTAATTAGGAGACACAGAGCCAGTGATGGAGTGGTATTTCCTGCTTGCTTCAACTGTTCTAGGCAAGTGGCCTAGGAGGTGATGACTGATATTTCCTTTGCAACCCTTAGATAACCTTTACAGATATGTTTTATGCACTTTTTGTAAGAAATGATTTTATAGAGAGAATTTTACTCAATTTTATACTATAATATTACTTACTAATTCACAGTAGAAGAGGCATAATAAGACCTTTAGAAAATGTTTTGGACTCACCTATATCCCACAAACCAAACAAGGTAAGCACTGTTAACCAATAAAGATTGTGAGGTGATCCTCCTATACATAAATAGATTTCTGAAGAATTCAAGAGAACTTGAAGTAAATACTTTGATGTTTAAATGAGTGTTAACAAAAGCCAGTAATGTGGATACATTAGTGCAGTTTTATACATTTCTTATCATTTCCAGGACCATAGTCCCTGCCAGATTCTCCAAGGGGCTGCCAGAATCCTGTAGAGAAGTTTGGTTTGCAAAATAGTAGGGAAATTTGATTGACTTCCTGCGAGCAACGCAATGTCCTAAACTCCACCCCAAAAAGGACTTTTGACTCTATTTTATACTGGTTTAAAAATACCTCACTTTGCAGTATTTTTATAATCCCATTTCATTAAAATCCTCTACATTCTCTCTGTCCATATACCTAACTATTGTTGTAACAACAACTCATTTCCCTTGAAAACCAATAAAGCCACACTCTTGTGTCAGAAAAACAAGAAGCGTAAACCTGCCAATTCAGAGATATCTAGCCTCAGAAGTCTCATCTAGTTATCTTCTTGTGGTCTCTTGGCACTTTTTGACATGTAGCACCTCACCTCCAAGGTCACCGAGAACTTTCCTAGATGGATCTGGGTGCTTCTGAGACCCTGGCATCAAATGTAATTCATAGGCCCTAAAAAACTGTCTTAGACTAATTTTACATGACCTTCATCTTCATTTCCCACAAACAACTGCTACTCACTGTGTCTCAGGGAGAATCAGATTGGCCTTGAGCCTAGAAATATAAAATGTTGACTATTCTGTGGCCTTAGGTAGAGCATCCATCCCTGTGTAAGCCACTATAATGAGGAAATGCTATATTATATGGAATATATCATGGCCATACATAATCTGTGGAGGCAATGACCAGGGACAGTTGGGTTATAGGGTTGGGGGAGAGGGGTGAGTAGGGAAGAGAGAAAGCAGATTCACAAAGACATTTTGAGTACAAGCAGGTTTAAAAAAAAGTTGATAAGTTCAAATTTTGGCTTATTGAATTTGAAAGAAGCCAGGTGAAATTGTCCTATTGGTAGTTAGATATATAGGAATCTGCCTTGAATGTGAGCCGAGGTCTTAGATTTGTTCAAAGGATTACAGGGACAGTCCCATGTAAATGTATGATCACATATACTGACTCTAGAGAAATAAATTACAGAATTAGGAGCAACAACTTGCTCTAATCAGCAGTATTAATCATGTTCAGGCTACCAGATTTGGTATACATATTTATGCTTGGGAATATAATATACCAAAATGCAAAATAAATGGTTGTATTGCTAATTACATTTTCTTGCTGGGCATGTAGTGAGAAGACCTGAATCCCAGGCTTGTTTCAGCCACTTGATTAACTCAGTTGACCTAACTCCATTATTGAACTGCCAATTGAGACGCTCCCTGGTGGTCCAGTGGTTAGGATTCAGAGGTCTCAACTGCCAAGTGAGTCCCAGGATGATTTTATCAAAAGAGAAAATAACTGTGGAATGTTTCATAAACTATAGCTCAGTGAAAACATTAGCAAATTCATCTCTCTTTAAAAAATTGTTTAGGGGCACCTGAGTGGCTCAGTCAGTTAAGCATCCAGCTCTTGATTTCACCTCAGGTCATGATCTCATAGATTGTAAGATTGAGCCCTGCGTCAGGCTCTGTGCAAACAGGGTGGAGACTGCTTGGGATTCTCTCTCTCCCTCTCTCTGCCCCTTCCCCACTTGCACCTGTGTGTGCGTGTGTGTGTGTACACACACTCTCTCTCTCAAAATAAATAAGTAAACTTTAAAAAAATAAAAAAAATTGTTTAAGTGCACTAAAGACCTTTGCTTTTTTTCCATTCAAACTTTTGTTTTCTAGGTTTAAAACCAAGATTTTGAGAAGTTAGAGAAACATTACCCTTAGCCAGGAGTGATGAGGAATACTATCTTTCTAAAAACATGCTGTTAGAAATTAATGTTGCCCTTTAAGACACACAAATTGGAGATTAACTGCACCTTCTGGGTGCTGAGTTTTAAAAAATATATGATTCTATCTCCAGAGGAAAAAATTGTAGATTATATTTACTTGGTAAAAATAAATTTAATGCAAAACACAGTTTCTTAAAATTGTGTTTGATATTCTATATCAAGATTTTGAAATGTATATCTAATGGGTTAAAAACACTCATTCATAATTATTTAATTATACTTAAATCAGGGTCCCCAATAATTAGAAAGGAAATCTGGCATAATAGGGTTGCTTTTTATGGTAATTATAGTAATTTTGTAAATTATTCAAAACAAATCATTTTAGGGAATTAACAATAAAATGTTGATTTTGTGTGCTGAATCATGACTCTAGGCAAGATTATGGAATATCTTAGCTTTCAAGGCAAATTTGCTTTTGCACTTAGTTTCTTAGTTGTAGAAATTCTAAACCTTGAATATGTCCAGGGGTAGAGTAAGCAACACAGTCTTTCATTTATCAAACCCTTTAAATTAGCACTAGAAATATTTTTCTCACTTGAAAGGAATGCAGGACCCTCATGTGAATAGTTTATTTCATTTAGAAGGAAGATTATCTTCTTCCATTTTCCACGTGGCTTTAAACATTCAAATTTTACAGCCATTACCAATATTACTTTAAGATAAATAATTGAATTTTTTTTTGCTAATATGGATGTATCTGGGATCTGTGGCTCCAGACCAATATCAAATGAATTAGACTTGCAGAACTGCACATTTAAGAGATGTGACCTGTAAATATAAAACCACCTATTGTTCTTACTTATGTCAGGCAGGAGAGCACTGAGATGGACAACCTGTTTTCTAAGGTTACATGTGGACCTTCTCAAAGATGTTAATTCTCCTATTTGGTGTTTTGCCAATCTGTACTATCCAAAATGGTTTTACATAGAATGGTATCTTCATCTATTTATTTGCAGAGTGACAAGTACTCCAAGAGGATAATTTTCTACTCTTCTCATCATTATCATGTCTTTAAAGTGAAATCAGAAACAGATTAATAGAGATGTATAAGTTAATAGGAATCAGCAACATAATTTTTGAAGTAGAACTGATATTTTAAAAGGCCAAGAGGGGTGCCTGAGTGGCTCAGTTGGTTAAGCCTCCGTCTTCGGCCTAGGTCATAATCTCGCCATTCCTGAGTTCGAGAATCACTTGCTCTCTGTGCTGACAGCTCAGAGTCTGGAGCCTGTTTGGATTCTCTCTCTCTCTCTCTCTCTCTCTCTGCCCCCCTTCCCACCCACATTCTGTCTCTTTCAAAAATAAACATTAAAAAAAATTTTTAAGGCCAACATTGAGAATAGGATTTAGATATAACAGGTACTCAATAAATCCTTTCTTTTCATACTTAAATAAAAATGGGTTGAATCCTCATTCCAAGCACTGTGGGAAATCCAATATGCACTTTCTGGGATTTCTAGGGTACATATATTTCCTCTGATCAACTCTTGACCATTTCCTGTTTTGATTGGTCCCAATTTTCTTCTCTCTTTTCTTGTAATTGCCTTCTTTCTCCTCCTTCCTCCTTCAATTTTTTTTCTTCCTTCCTTCTTCAACTTTTAAAACTTTATGAAATAACTCATAAATATGGACTGTATATAATTTACAGCTTTTGTAAAGCATAAAAATGAAATAAATACCTATATACTCAGATCCAGAAACAAATTATTGTCATTATAATTAAACACACTTTGCCCTTCCCTGCTCACATCACCTGTCTCTGCTCCAGAGATAGCCATCCTCCTGAGTGTTATCATCTTTCAGATTTGCTGCTTATATGCTAATACCTAAAATATATATTATATAGTTTTGCTTATTTTGAGTATTGTATAAATAATGTCACATTGTACTATTACCCTATAATTTGCTTTTAAATTTTAACATTATATTCATGAGATTCATCCTTGTTGATTAAAGTGGTTGAAGTTGATCTATTTTACCTGCTAAAAAGTATCCAAGTGTGTTAATATATCAATTTAATTATTCACTGCTCTATCAATGGATATTTGAAATATTTCCAGTTTTTCCTTCTATTACAATGTGCTCTTATACATGTCTCCTGATAGATACATGTATCAAGAATTCCTATTCCATAGGAATAGAGTTACTGAGTTCTCAGAATGACTCAAATTTACAAGGTAATCTCTACACTGCATTCCAAAGTGTTCATATGAATTCATACATTTACCAGTAGTATGACTTCCTATTGCACGACATGATCAATACTTACTATTGTCAGTCTGCCCAGTCTGAAATTTTTGGCCATTGTTTCTTTTTTCTGCCACTTTTTTCTGCCATTTCCTGTCTTTCTGAGACTCTCATTATGTATATATTGTTGTACCAACTGTATCTGCAGTGTTCACTTTTGAAGCCCTGCATGAAGTGTCTTGGGACCTCCTGGTCCATACCTGCCACAGCTCCAGCAAGCCAGCTAAAGCTGCCAGGCACATGCAATGGGACACGTGGAACATTCCTACTCTTCAAGACTAGAAGAGATAGCAGTTCTATCTAATTTAAAAAAACAAACACAGAAAATCAAATAAAATGAGACAGAGTAATAGTCTCTAAATGAAAGAACAATAAAAGAACTAAATGAAAGAAACATAAGAAATCTATACAATAAAGAGTTCAAGTAATAGCATAAAGTCACTGACCAGACTCACAAGAAGAGCAGATGAACTCTGTGAGAACTTCAACAAAGAGAAAATTTTAAAAAGAACCATAGTTGAAGAACACAATAACAGAAATGAAAAATACAACTAGAGGGAATCAAAAGCAGAATAAAGGATGCAGAAGAACAGAACAATGGTCTGGAAGACAAGGTAATAGAAAGCACTCAAGGTGAACATAAACAGAAGAAAAAGAATTAAAAAAATATGAAGATAGCTTAAGGGATCTAGGAAACCATCAAGATTACTAACATTTGCATTATAGGGGTCCCAGAAGGAGAAGAGAGAAAGAAAGGTACAGAAAACTTATTTGAAGAAATAATAACTGAAAATTTCCCTATCCTGGGGAAGCAAACAGACCTCTAGGTTTAGGAAGCATGGACAGTTCCAAACAAGTTGAACCCAAGGAGTCTACACCAAGAAACATAACAAAACGTCAAAGATTAAAGAGAAAGAGAAAATCCGAAAAGCATCAAGAGAAAAGCAACGAGTAAGGTGTCAGGGAAGCCTATTAAGGCTATCAGCTAATTTTTCAGCAGCAACTTTGCAGGCCAAAAGAGAGTGGCATTATATAATCAAAGTATCAAAAAGGGAAAAAAACCTATAATCAAAAATATCTACTTGGCAAGGATATATTTTTCCTTTGTCTGTTTTCCAGACAAAAGATTAAAAAGTTTATCACCACTAGCAAGAAATATTAAAAAGACTTCTTAAAGCAGAGAAGAAAAGATCATATTACAAGTTAGAAAAATATGAAAGAAAAATTTCACAAGTAAAACAAACATATAATACAGATAGTATATCAATAACATATAAAATTATTATGAAGGTTAAAAGACAAAAGTCGTACAATCAATTATATCTAAAATAATTAAGAGACTAATTAAGGGACTTACAAAATAAAAAATGTAAAACATGACATATACATGAGACATGGAGGAAGAGTAAAAATGTAGTGCTTTCATCATGTATTCAAACTTAAGCAACCATCAACTTAATATAAACTATATTTAGGATTTTATATATCAACCTCATGGCAAATGCAAACCCAGAACCTATAATAGATACACAAAAAATAAAGAGAAAGTAATCCAAGCATAACACTAAAGAGTGTCACCAATCACAAGGGAAGAGAGCAAGAGAAGAAGAAAGGAATGGAAGAGAATTACAAAAACAAAAAAACAAAAAACAAGAAAACAAACAACAACAAACCCAGAAAACAATGAACAAAATGGCAGTAAGTACATAGCTATCAATAATTACTAAATGTAAATTGTCTAAATGCCCCAATCAAAAGATATAAAGTGGCAGAATGAGTACAAAATAAGACCCATCCATATGCTGCCTACAAAAGATTCACTCAAGACCTAATGACACCTGGAAATTGAGAATGAAAGACTAGAAAAAGATATTACATGCAAGTGGAAGTAGAAAAAAAGCCAGGGTAGCAATACTTATATTAACCAAAATAGACTTTGAAACAAAGACTGTGGAGAGCCTGTGTGGCTCAGTCAGTTAAGTGTCCAACTCCTGATTTGGGCTCAGGTCATGATCTCATAGTTCATGAGATCGAGCTCCACGTTGGGCTTTGTGCTGAGAGTGTGGAGCCTGCTTGGGATTCTCTCTCTCACTCTCTCTGCCCCTCCCCCACTTGCTCTCTTTCTCTTTATTAAAATAAATAAATTAAAACTTTAAAAGAATAAAATGAAGACTGTAACAAGAGACAAAGAATGGTATTACATAATGATAAAGGGATCAATCCAACATGAGAATATAACAATTGTAAATATCTATACAACCAACATAGGACCACCTGCATACATAAAAGCAAACATTAATAGACATAAGAGAAAAACTGACAGTAATAGAATAATAGTAGGGGATTTTAACAGTTCACTTAGATCACGCACAGAAAATCAGTAAGGAAACAGTGACTTTGAATGATACATTAGACCAAATGGACTTAAATATATTCAGACATTCCATCCAAAAACAGTAGAATACACATTTTTTTCATGTACACATACAACATTTTCCAGAATAGATCACATTAGGCCACAAAATAAGCCTCAGTAAATTTTAAAAAGATTGAAATTATCTCAAGCATCTTTCATGAGCACAATAACATGAAACTAGAAACCAACTACAAGAAGAAAACTGGAAAAAACACAAAAACAACATGCTACTAAAAAACCAATGGATCAATGAAGAAATCAAAGAGAAAAAATACATGGAGACAAATGAAAATGAAAACACAATGCTCCAAAATCTTTGAGATGCAGCAAAAGCAGTTCTATGAGGGAAGTTTACAGCAATACAGACCTATGTCAAGAAACAAGAAAAATCTCAATCTAATCTTAAACCTGAAGAAACTATAAAGAAAAACAGCCCAAAGTTAGTAGAAAGTAGGAAATAAGAAAGATCAGAGTGGAAATAAATGAAATAGAGATGATAAAACAATAGGAAAGATCAATGAAACCAAAGTCTATTTCTTTGAAAAGATAAAATTGATAAACATGTAGCTGAACTCATTAAGAAAAAAAGAGAGGATTCAAATAAATAAGATCAAAATCAAAGAGGAGAAGTAACAACTGACACCACAGAAATACAAACTTTATTTCTATTTTATTTTGTAAATCAAATTCAGCAATATATAAAAAGGATAATAAACCATCTTAATTAAAAAAAAAAAGAAGGGGCAGCTGGGTGTCTCAGTTGGTTAAGCATCTGACTTCTGCTCAGGTCATGATCTCATGGTTTGTGAGTTTGAGCCCTGCATTAGGCTCTGTGCTGACAGCTCAGAGCCTGGAGCCTGCTTCAGATTCTGTGTCTCCCTCTCTTTCTGCCCATCGCCCACACACACACACACACACACACACACTCTCTCTCTCTCTCTCTCTTAAAAATAAATAAACGTTAAAAATTTAAAATAAAGAAAAAAGGAAAAAAAGAAAGGCCAGATGATTCTCTTAATTTTTTTTAAAGATTCTATTTTATTTTCTTGTAGATATTATATATTTATTTGCATTTCTATATATGTCTATTATAGTAGGTTTTTTTTTTTTTGGCCAGATGATTAATTAGATTCAGAGCCAAGAGCTAAGGAATGTGGCAACTTCCAGAAGCTGAAAAAGACAAGAAAAGGGTCCCTAAAACTTCCATAAGGTGTGCAGACCCACCAGTCCATTTTTTTAAGTAGGCTCCATGCCCAGTGAAGAACCTAATACAGGGCTTGAACTCACAACCCTGAGATCAAGACCTGAACTGACTGAGCCACCTAGGTACCCCCCACCCCAACCAGTCCATTTCAGATCTCTCACCTGCATGACTGTGAGATATCAGATGAGTGTTGTTTTAGGCCACTAATTTTGTGGTAACGTTTTACATTGTAAAAAATGTAGAAACAAAAAAAAAATCCAAAATTCTAGTACAGATTTTAGTATCTGGAAATTGGGTGCTACCATAAGAAATATCTAAAAATGTGGGAGTGATTTGAAATCAGGCAGTGAGCAGAGACTGAAAGAACTTTGAGGGGTGTGGTGGCAAAGACTACATTGCTTTGAAAAGGCAGTTAATGGAAATATTGATGTTAAAGATGCTACTGTTGAGAATTGAGAAGGAAATGAGGAAATTTACAGAGAAATCCTAAATTGCTTTAGAGAAAAGGCCTAAATCATCATGAACAAACAATAGAAATATGGACATTAATAATGTTGCTGGCGTGAGTTCAGAAAAAAAGGTGAGGGATTTATATATTCTTGGAAATTGGGTGAAGAAAGGCCCCTGTAACATAGTAGCGAATTTACCAAAATTGTGTCTTACAGGGATGTGAAAAGTAGAACTCATAAGAAATAAACTTGGGTATTTAGCTAAGGAAATTTTCCAAGTGAAATGTTAAAGGTGTTTCCTGATTTCTTCTTTTTGCTTATAGTAAAATGTCAGAAAAAAAGAGACCAAATTAGGTAAAAAACCATTGAGCAAAAAGGGTATAGGATTTCGTTTAGGAAGTTTTCATCCTATCTAGATGGCAAGGGACACCATTCAGAGAGCCATTCAGAGATGGCTACTGAAAGCGTGGAATAGCACGAAAAAAAATTATGATCAAAGCGTCAGAGCACTAACTCACAAGAGACTAAGGATGTGCTTCATAGGTCTTCTCTGTGAAGCCAGAGTACCTCTAGGAAGCTTAAGAGCATTGTATCTCAGTCATCTTGATAAAAACCAACTTCAGAGAAGGCATTATCTTAAAAAAAATATGTGAATGTGTTTCCGCCAATGTTGTGAATCCACTCAAGATCCACAGGGTTCTTAAGACTTTTGTATCAGCAGAAACACTTCCAGCTTGTACGGAAAGGCAGCTGTGTACAAAATGAAAAAAGGCTGTAGGTCCTGAAAATTCTACAGGTGGAAATCAGGCTTATAAAACTACTCATTTGGGGAATGAGAAATGACTTGAGGTGGGACCAAGAGTGCAGAGGTGGGAACTGAGGGCTCAAATGGCAGGGCTGAAAAACATAGAAGATTGTTAGCCTAAGCAGGGAACTTCAGGTAGAATTTGCCTACCTGAATTATGAAACTACATTTGACTTGTAACTCCTTTTTACCTTGAAATCTCCCCCTTTTGAACTGGAAAGTCTTTATTATCCTGTGCTTCTTACACCATTGCATATTGGGAATGTTGGGGGCAGATAACTTGTCTCTTCAGTTTCATGGGTGCACATACAGAGAGAATTATGTCCGAAGAGCCATACATAACTGATTTAGATGATTTAGATGATAAGCTTTTGGATTTTTGAGCCGTTGCTATAATGGGATAGGATTTGGGGGACCTTTCAATAGGAGTTAGTGTATTTTACATGTAAGATGGAGGTGGATGATAGGGAGACAAGCTATGGCAGGCAGACTTCTAAAAATGACCCTGAACAAATCTCATCCTTATATAATCCCCTCCCATTTGAGCATGGGTGGAACCTGTGAATATAAAGCAATATTACTCTCATGGTTATTTTAATCTTATATGGCAAAAGAGAGATTATCCAGGTGGGGTTAATCTCATCACATGAGCCTTTTAAAAGCAGTTTTCTTTGGTCACAGGAAAGGAAGTCACAGAGTTTCAAAGCGTGAGAAGGATTTTTTTAAATGTTTATTTATTTTATTTTTTTTGATGTTTATTTTTGAGAGAGACAGAGCATGAGTGGGGGAGGGGAGACACACACACACACACACACACACACAGAATCGGAAGCAGGCTTCAGGCTCTGAGCTGACAGCACAGAGCCCAATGCAGGGCTTGAACTCACAAACTGTGAGATCACGACCTGAGCCAAAGTCAGACACTTAACCAAGTGAGCCACCCAGGCGCCCCAGGTGAGAAGGATTTGATGTGCCTGAAGATGAAGAGAGCCATGAGAAGAGGAATATTGGTGGGCTCCGGAAGTTGACAGTGGTGCCCAACTGACAGCCAACAAGAAAATAGGGACCTCATTCAAGTACAAAGTACAAAGAATTGAATTCTGCCAACAACCTGAATGAACTTGGAAATGAGTTCTTTCCCACAGGCCCCAGATAGGAGTCCAGTTGGGCCAACACTTTGATTTCAGCCTTGGGAGACCCTAACCTGAAAACCCAGTCATGCTATGCCAGACTTCTGACATAAAGATCTATGAGATAATAAATGGATTTTGTTTCCAGTTGCTAAATTTGTAGTAGTTTGTTATGCAGCAATAAAAAGGTAATACACCATACTTGTGTATTTGTCTATTCATCTATTTCTCCCTGCTGTTTTATCAGGTTTAATTTCATGTATTTTGAAATTCTATTATTAGGTGCTTAAACATTTAAAGATTGTTATGTCCTCTTAATAACTTGATCCCTTTTTCATAAAATATAAAATGAACCATTTTATTCTATTTCCATGTACGTCTTGAGTTCCTTTTTATATTATTTTTGTTATTGTTCAACTTCTATTATTTTCAAAATGCCATTGTTATTTCTTAAATTTCTAAACTTTTTTGCATATTTTATTTTGTTGCATTGTGGTCAGAGAATATGTGGTCTGTCAGGAGTTGGCAAAATTCAACTCTGACATTGTAGTGCACAAACAGACAGACATAAACAAATGAGCATAACCTGTTTCAATGAAATTTTATTTACAAAAACAGGTGGTGGGGCTGGATTTGGCTGACAAAGCATAGTTTTCTGAGTTTTTTTCTATATGATGCCAATTAGTTGAAACTTGCTGAGATATACTTTTGCCTGAAAGAATGTGCATTCTGCAGAAGTGAGATCCACATCCCGTATACCCAGTCAGTGAACTGTTAATTTAGTGCTACTTATCTGTTATTATCTATTAATTTTTATTGATTTTCTATCAATTACTGAGAAAGATGTGTTAAAATATCCTATTATGATAATGGTTTTGTGCCTTTCTTCTTGTAGTTTTGTTGATTTTGCTTTGTATATTTTGATCTTATTAGCACACATCATTCTTACAAAATTGAATCTTTTATGATAATATAATAATTTTCTTTTGAGGACTTATAAGGCAAAAGCATGCCTAGAGTTAAAGAACATTAGTTAACTGTAAAGTAAAAAACATTCCTAGAGTCAATTCTCTCATCAGTGTCATCTCCTTGGTGTGTTAGAGTGACTTATTCCAACTTGTGAGATCTGATTGTTAAATATTTAAGACTTTTATAAGCTGGTTGTTAAAACATTAATATCGTGAAATCAAACATGGTAAGATTATTCACACCATAGAATTGGCAGATACTACAAATCATATGTGCCAGTATTTTAGTATAGCATTGAGTCTAATCTAATCTTTAAAACTTCCATGAAGGGGCACCTGGATGACTCAGTCAGTTAAGTGTCCAACTCTTCATTTCAGCTCAGGTCATGATCTCACAGTTTGTGAGTTCTAGTACTGCATTGGGCTCTGCACTGATGTCACAGAGCCTGCTTGGGATTCTCTCCCTCTCTCTCTCTCTGCCCCTCCTCTGCTCATGCATGTGTGTATTCTCTCTCCTTCTCTCTCAAAATAAATAACTAAACATTAAAAAATTGAATTCATTCTCCTTTAAGAAAACTTGTTATTGAAATATAAACATACATATAGAAACATTCTCAGTCACAACTATTCAGCTCAATTACTTTTCAAAAATAGAATCTACTCTTGTAGCCTGCATGTGGATAAAGAATGAGAACATTTCTAGTACCCCAGAATTCCCATTCTATTATTATCCCTCACAGGTAACCTCTATCTTTTCTTCCAACATCACAAATATGTTTTTGAACTGTATATAAATGGAGCTATATGGTATATACTACTCTTCTGGACCCAACTCCTTTGCCCAACATTATGTTTGTGAAACTCATTCATGTTGTTGCACATGGTACAACATTCCCATTGTTCATTCCCATTGGTGTATTCTGCTATTAAAACATTCCACAATTTTTTAAATCTGTTCTTCTGTTCCAATGTTTGGATATTCAGAATAGAACAATAGCACCTGTCTACATATCTTTTGGTAAAATATATATGAATTTCTGTTGAGTATATACCTAGATATGGAATTTTTGAGTCATAAGATATGCATATGTTCAGTTTTAGTAGACAGGGATAAACAGTTTTCCAAAATGGTTGTGCCAATTCATGCTTCCCAGATCACTGTACGTATTCCAATTGCTCCATATCCCTGCCAAATCTTGGTTGCAAATATTTTTTTTATTTTTTAACATTTATTTATTATTTTTGAGAGACACAGACAGAATGTGAGCAGGAGAGGGGCAGAGTGAGAGAGGGAGACAGAGAACCTGAAGCAGTCTCCAGGCTCTGAGCTGTCAGCACAGAGCCCGATGCGGGGATTGAACCCACGAGCTGTGAAATCATCATCTGAGCCAAAGTGACGAATTGGACACTTAACCAACTGAGCCATCCACGTGCCCCTGTTGCAAATAGTTTTTAATTTTAGTTTCAGTTTCAAATATGTTTGGAAGTTTAAGGATATGTGTGAACTATGGGTAGAGAGTTTGTGTGTACATTGTATGTGAAACTCTATGGGGAAAACCAAAAGTATTTATAATTGTTTCATACTTAACAATTTACACTACTGGTTTTTACATACATTTACAGGTTTAATGTTTATAAAAATCATATGAGACTGAAGTAGTTTATTATTATCCTCATTTTATAAAAGAGGAAAGTAATGCTTGCTGCATCTGTTAAGTACACAAGACCAAGGCAAAGCTAGACTCAGTTTTTTTGTAAGGTCATCCTATGTGCTTTCTAGTTCCCTCTCTGACTATTGATGCACTAAAGAAAAATCACATGTGTCAGTAGTACAGACAAGCTTGATTCTATTGTCTGATCTATTATTGATAGTAACTGTTTTGAGTATAATGTTGATTTGCCAAAAATTTTATATCCTCAGAGATGACCAAGATAGATTAGGAATGGTCTACCTCTTCATATTTTTTATTTAAAGAGCCTATACAAACAT